>JARFXV010001119.1:0-417500 GCA_031761425.1 Cosmopolites sordidus | reverse complement strand
TAATAATTTATAATAAATAATAACTAACAAATTTAGAATTAAAAGCACTTACCTATGCATAAAGATAGACAAGGCTGCTTTCTGTTAATTTTATATTCAAAGAATATAGCTGAAATTTTCAAGGTTATCTTTCAACGCATGCGCAATTGTATTACCAGAATACTTTTGACGGGTAACGGCATCTTCGTGTTAAGGCTGGAAATTTTCCAGATTATCCTCGTAATCGGATGATCTACACCTATTAGAATATCTAAAAAAATTATGCACAATTCGTGGACGTTTTGTTTTCTTTTCGAATATCTCCGATTGTTACGCATATCAGACGATATGGTCCTTCAGTCTTTGACCCGATTGATATTTGCAAAGTGCTAGCAAACACAGACGAAATTAAAATTACAGGAATTACCAGAATAGGCCCCTGCACGAACTTTTTTGATAACCTGATAGATAAGTCGAATTTAAATATTGACGATGGTGTTGTATGTAGAATTATTATTGAACCATGTGATAATGTATTAGATGATTGTTATACTGGGTGTATTCATTGATTTAAATTAAGAGTATTGTTACATGAACATGGTTTTATTGAAATGTTATGATGGCTACCAATCCTTCACCTTACCATATCCCAGATATTTTCATAATTCGGATGATGACGCAGACTACTCTGGATAACTGATTCGATATCTGCATTTAAGAATATTTGAGCATTTAAATGACTTTGAAAGAAGCTAGTTCCATCACAAATCATCATTTCTCTAACACACAATATATTACTTCTAACAGGAGAATATCCCAATCGATTTAAAAAAGCTGAGTTTGTGCCTGTTTTTAAAGGCAGTAACAGTTCGATCTGTGAGAGTTATCGACCTTTTTCGATCGGCGATTTTGCCGGTGATATCAAAAGTTTTTGAAAAATTAATGGTACAACAGTTAACTAATTACTTAAACAAAATAAAGTTTCTTGCAGAAACTCAGTACGGCTCTAGGAAGGGTCGGGGAACGAATCCAGTCTTGTTTCGGCTTGGCAGTTACTTGTATAAAAACCTTAATGAAGTGAAATATGTATATGTAAGTGGATTATTTTTGGTTATTAGTAAAACGTTTGATACTATGTCGCATTCTATTTTATTAGAAAAGCTGGAAGCATTAGGGATAAGGTGAACTATCTGCAAGTGGTTCCATAGTTATTAATCTGGAAGAACTCATATTGTTAAAGTGAATGCGTATAAAGGGCCACATGTTTACATTTACTGATGACACAGCACTGCTATACGTAGGTGATACAAAATTAAAAGTGCTGCAAAATATTCAAAGCGATTTGAAAATATTGAAAAGCTGGTTTGTTGGAAATAAAATACTCATTAACATGAATAAGACTAGGATGCTTAATTTTGCACTTCAGAAATCCTGCCGCCTCGATGAGCCTATTAAATGGCAATATTTAAACTGTAGATATGCATCATGTGATTGTGTAGAGGTGAAACTGTCTGCTGCAGTTAAATGTGTCGGTGTTACTTTGGATGAGCTACTTTCTTGGAAACCTCGTATACTCAATTTAAAGAAAAGGCTCTTTGTTGTGATGGCTCAATTTAGGAAAGCGCCAGAGTGTATGTCATTTGATATATTAAGACATATATACTACGCTCTTGCTAATCCATATTTTAACATATGGAATTCTTGCCTGAGCTGGCACATACAACAGCAACTTTGAGTCGATTGAGATAATGCAAAAAAGATTTCTAAGGATAATGTATCAAGACCATCCGACGGGAATGACGGGAATTCCTTTGAAATGCCAGTATAGCTGTTCTTCTATATAAACATCTTAGCTCTCTGAGGCATGCACATAAACAACACGTTTACTGTGACACAAGGGCTAGTGGAGCGACTGTTTTAAACATTCCATTCACTAACAAAACTGGAGTGAGAAAATCCTCTTACGTCCTGACCCATCGGATATTTAATCTTTTGCCGGAAAACATAAGGTATAACATTGTGAAGAAGAACATCAATTATCTGGCATTTAAGCAAAATATAAAGAAATTGTGCTCGCCTCATTCAGGTTGGTGTTTGCCAGCATGACAGAATTGATTTCCCTTGTTCTTGAGCCTTATTATATGGAGAGGGGTGGTATCCTTTTTCATCATTTTATTCTTATTTCATGTAGTGTAAATGCCTGTGCTGAATGTTGTGACGATTTTTCTTTTTCTAAAATTTCTATTTTCTTCTCTTGGTTTTGACCCACACACACTTTATGGGTTGTAGGTTAATATTCTTATTATGTTAGCGTAGAATCTAGACGTACAGGCTGTATTGTATTGTATTGTTATTATTATTCATCTATGGACTCTGGTGGACCACGCGAAGTACAGTTAGAGGAGTTTGTTGTTATTAGCCTTCCGTTGCACCCATACTAATTTCATTCTATGAGCTTTTTTCCTTTCGTCAGACCAAGTTGTTCCAGTCTTCCTACATTTTTCTCTCTGGCCAACCTTCCAAACGTTAACCTTGTGTCTGAAACAGCCTCTATCCTGAATTTTACTTTGTATAATTGCTGATCGTAGGTCCTCTTTAATTCAGCAATCCATTTAATTATTTCTACTCTAGCTCTACTTCTATTTTCATAAAATTCGACTATTTGTCTAGTTAGCCTACTCGGATTCATCCGTTTTATGTGTTCGTAAAACTTAAGTTTTCTTTTTTTCATATCGCTTTGTATATCTGTGTATTATTTGATTTCTCGGTTTTCTCGAAGTCGGTATGTTGTGCTATTTATTTGTTTAGAGCCTAAGATTTTTCTTATGATTTTTCTTTCCTTCTTTTCAATGTCCTCGATGTCTCTCTTTCTATTCAAAATGAGCGTTTCTGCCCCATATAGACATTCTGGCTTAATAACCTGTGTCTCAGTTTTGTGTTTTTAGATATGCATTTTTTGTTGTAAATTTTTTGTGTAAGTCTCAATACCGTTTCCATGTTTTCACATCTACCCTTATTGGCCGCTTTTTCCAACTCATTTTTCATGATTATTTCACCCAAATATTTGAATTGAGAGACTCGTCTGATGTTACCATATTTTGTTTTTAGAAATGGTGTTCTTAGTTTGTTGCAGGTCATGTATTGTGTCTTTTCAAACGAAATTTGGAGTCCTACCTTTTCTACTGTTTCTTTTAGGATTTCAATCTGTTTTTGTACCATTAATATATCTTGAGTCAAAATTGCTAGATCATTAGCAAACGCCAGACAATCAATTTTGATGTTGGTTCTCCCCAATTTAATGGGCTGGTCAATATTCAGGGCCGACTGTTTTTCACGCCACTCCTGTATTACTTTTTCTTTGACACAGTTAAATAAGAGTGCCGAGAGTCCATCCCCTTGTCTCACTCCAGTTTTAATTTCGAAGGGCTCTGAGATGTGAATTGACCCATGAATTTAACTTTTGGCCTTGTTAGTTAATATTGCTTTAATAATTGCCAGCGTTTTCAGATCTAGTCCTTGTTCTTTCAAGATTCGGAATAAAGATTCTCGGTCAATAGAATTATATGCTTTTTTGAAATCCACAAATGTACAGACGAGATTGTTATTGTACAGTTTTTGATGTCTTAGGATCAACTTTAGATTCAGGATCTGTTCAGGGCAGGATCTGTCCGGTCGAAAACCTGCTTAATTTTCACCAATTTTAGGTTCTCACTGTCCCTGTGCTCTGTCTAGTAGACATTGAGATTGAATATTGTAACAAACTGGGAGAAGAGATATCCCTCTGTAGTTGTTTACATCCGTTCTATCCCCTTTCTTGTGTAATGGATGGATTAGAGCATCTTTCCAATCTTCCGGAATCCGTTCGGTTCGCCAAACTTCTTATAGAATTTTGGTTATTTCCTTGATTGTACCTGAACCAGCGGATTTCAAAAGTTTAGCAGTGATTCCATCTTCACCAGAAGCTTTGTTATTTTTAAGACGCTTGATTTGCCTAATTACTTCATCTTCATTCGGTGATAATGAATCTGGGTTGATTGTTTTCATATTTTCTTTTAGTTTTTTAATTAGCTTAGTTTTAATTAGCTTCGATGTTTCTTTTATGTATTGTACTGATGTATTGTATATTATAAAGATTGTATTAAAACTTAATTCAATTAAATTTAAAAAATTAAATTAAAAAAATAATCAAAAAAATTAAAACCATAGAAGAATTTAAAGTGACCTCTAAATTAGTGAAATTAGTGAGCATGACAGTGGAGATAACAACAGTCAATGTAGGTGTAAAAGGAGAAATGACGGAAGATTTTCTGATCAAGGCAGGCCTAAGGCAAAGATCCACTAAAAAATGACCACTATCGACACTATTATTCAACATGGCTTTGGAAATGTTATTAGAAAGGGTCAGTTGAACAGAGAAGGGCGCATTCTTTATAGAAGTCTATATAGCAATAATTACGAGAAGTGGAAAAGAATTGAAGTCAAGTGTTAAAAAGGCTAGTGGAGGCAGCATACAAATTTGATTTAAAAATCAATCAAAAGAAAAGCAAACTAATGATAGTAGCAAGCTCAGAAGAAAAGATCTCGAAAGTGGAAGTGGATACAGAACTAGGAAGAATAATTTTTGTAACCGTGGAAGAATTTGTCTACTTAGGCGTAATGATAACAAACAAGTGTGAAAATGAGGAGATAGATCTAAGGTTGATCAAAGCGAACAAATGTGCAGGGGCCTTAAACCATCTAGTAAGATCGAAATTCATATCCAGAAATACTAAATTAAGATTGTGTAAGATAGTATGGAGACCAGCTGCATTGTATGGATGTGAGACATGGGAACTAAACAAGAAAGAAAGAGAGAAACTATTAAGATGGGAACGTAGAATAATCAGGATAATTGGAGGAAAAAAGTCGATGGCTGGTATATGAGAAGAACAAATGAAGAAATTAATGATATTTTCAAGAATCCAAGAATAAACACGATAATAAAATTGAAAAGACTGCAGTGGCTGGACGAGAGAAATTGGAAGAAAGTAAAGTGGTGAAGAAGATTGCATGGGGAAGACTGCAAGGTGAAAGAAGATGGGAAAGACCAAGGAAGCGATGGAGAAAGGCTGTCATGGAGGATCTGAGCGAGAAGAGGATTAAGGAGAGATAGGACAACATGGAAAGTAATCACAAAGCTGTGGGCCTAAAACCCTGTAATATAAAAGGCCTGTGATGACCATTTGGGAACAATGGGTGAACATTTGGGAATGTGTAAATTGCTATCGAAATGGGAACAGCGTTGGCTCACAGTGGACCAAAAACAACCACGAATTGATGGTTCTGAGCAATGTTTGGAACTGTTTAATGTGATAATGCATAAAACATGGATCCAAATATATATATATATATATATATATATATATATATATATATATATATATATATATATATATATATATATATATATATATATATATATATATATTCTAATACTGCATATATACGCCATCCGACGGGATTACTCCAATGGAGGGCACATGTTTCAACAAAAAATTGAAAAAAATACACTGTCTTTGGAGTACTACACTAAGCCTTAGATATAGGAAGACATCAAGTGAAGTCAAATCGGGTGATTTTGGTGGCCAAACAATGTCGCAAATTAAAAAATTGTCCATTATGTGTCAAAAATCGAAAATTTCCCGGAAAAACAGGAACCGTCTCATGAGCATTAAAGTATACAATATGAAGGAACAAACATCTTAAAAATTGAAACCAGCTCTAGAATATTCTAGATTTGTCTATCTAATAAAAATGAGAATTCTGGTGTTCTTAGTGGGGCACACAAGACGAGATCATGTAAGAAATGACATCAGACAACAATGCAGTAACAAGATGTCTCCAGGGTGAACAATATCACTAAACCATGAGGGTCCAGACCAGCGGCGAGACCACCAAAAAAATGGGGAGATAGCTGGACAAACATCAGTCCCACGAGAGGAAAGAACCCTGTAAAACATAGGCATTGGCGAGACAGATCAAGACAGAGGGTGCATTGATGTCCAAACACATATTCTATGTAAAGATTTATTCATTTTATGAAGGGGGAAAGTTCTGGATCATACTGCAGTACGATTTTCTAAATACCTCTTTTCCTGTTTCTGTTTCGTTTTGTGATTTGTTGTCGACTATCGATGACAGATAGATGATCACCATAATTATTTTATATCGAAGCCTTATTTTTTTAGTTTTATTACCAATTGATAATGTGAATAATAATTTATATTGAATGTGTTTTTTTTATTTTCATGCTGTTCAGAAGTCATATGAAATGACTGATGTAAGTAAAGGAATGTAGCGAAAAAAATAAGCGTTTAAAAAAAGTGAGGTAATTTTTAAGTAGATATCAGAATGTGTGAAATAATTTGTTTGAGATATATTTTCCACTAACAGGGAATAACGTTTTCCGTTCTTAGGGTTGTTACATGACTATTCACATTACCCCCGAGCCTGATTTCTCTTATGTCAGCTTTGAAACAAACATTCCAAGCAGCTCTTACAAGGAAATCATTACTAAGGTTTTGGATACCTTCTTGCCCGGAAAGTTTACAGTTACCGTGTTCACTAATCAAGTAAGTACCACATTCTTTATTTTATTTACCAATTATTAGTACAGTCGTTTTCTATATAGTATATAGTATATAGTATATTCTATATAGTATATAGTATAGTTCGTTTTTCATTTATAACATATTTCATTTCATAACTTCCGTTTCAAACTTACAGTTCTTCGTATTCTTTACAGAAGAGTCGTAACCTATGGAAACGTATTCCTTTTGCGTCCTTTTCGGACTACTTCTCGCCAGCCTTCTTTATTTTTGGCCTTCTTGATGGCATATTGGAGATATGAACCAATTAGGTATTTAATTTGGTCTATCCATCTTTTTGGAGCACCACTAGTCTCTCTAGGTTATTGCCATGCCTGTGTTCAGTGTAGCAGAAGAACTTTATTATTCGTTCGTGAATAATTTGGTATAGCCTTGTGGGTTTATTAATGTCGTGAATAACGAAACCGTTTGTTTTATATATATATATATATATATATATATATATATATATATATATATATATATATATATATATATATATATATATATATATATATATATATCTATATATATATATATATATATATATATATATATATATATATATATATATATATATATATATATATATATACCAGGTGTCCCATTAAGGATGGATCGCGGCCGTATCTTGAAAACTATTTATCCCACAGCTTTGGGGAAAAAAAAATTGTACTAAAAATGATCATGAGAAATTCACCAAAAATATTTTTAAGCTTCTAAAACGACCGCAAGAGGGCGTGAGGAGCTAAACATTTTTAAAAACTATTTTTTGTGTGTATTTTCAGTAAGAAAAATTCTCAGTTATAATTAGCAAACTGTCTCCTACCACTTTGTTTTATGATATTTTATCGTAATTTCACGAATAGAGGGGTGGGGGGAGTTTAAAATTCTTCGTGCCATATTAATTTGGAGCGTGTTACCCAGCGTGCCAACGGGCCAACAACGAAGATAATAATAATAACAACAGTTAAATAAAATTAACAGCACAACAGTCTAATAATTAACAGAATCTGAACATTAACGCCATCTTTCCTTGCGTTCGTCTAGAGCTCGGCTGATGACGGCTGAAAGGCTAGAAACCGGTCCCGAGAGACACGTGACGTCGCATGGCTGACAGTTCGGTGAAGGCGATCGGTAGCACCACGTGGAGAAAGGGTGACAGATTTCTGTAATATTTCAGACATTTCTGACAGATTTCTGTAATATATATATATATATATATATATATATATATATATATATATATATATATATATATATATATATATATATATATATATATATATATATAGCTCATTCAGGAAAACAATGATTGCACGTCATCGATCTAGAGAAATCTATTGCCAATTTAAATCCATAAGAAAGAAAAAATCAATCAAAATTCAAAGCACTCTCTTTCCATCTTCCTCTAATCGTATTAGAATAGATAACTGTTTGAATATGTGGAAAGAAGCTTTGTCAACAGTTACATCACAGATCTGGATGAACAGTATCAGACATACAGAAAAAGAGATTCAAAGATGGTCGAATCGCGAAAGAGTGTTTGATAGACTAGAGGTTAATCCTTTAATCATTTAGTTGAACAGCGATTCAGATGCTGAAAGTTGTTTTAGTGACACTGAATAATTAAACTTTGTGTGAACTAAATGAAAAGCCCCTATGTTGACAAGCAGAAGTTTCGAAAAATTTAAACTTAAAGAAAAAAAACTTTTCGTGTTACTTTTTCATTTACAGTTTAATCGATCACACAAATGTCAAAGTCTGGGTAATTTGGTGCTGATGTGGCAACATTGTTACGTGAATGCGTCATAGATTTTGATAACGTGTAATAATTGTTTCGTGCATTGTTATATATATATATATATATATATATATATATATATATATATATATATATATATATATATTTATATATTTATATCGTCCTCGAACCTCGACAGACGCAACATATGTCATCCGGGGTCGGGGGTCAATAACGGTCGGGGGTGTATAACTCCTGACTACTGTTATCTCATTGGACGCAGTCCAAGGAAGTCCAGTCCAAGACCCAGTCCCAAAAAAGATGCCCAAGTAATGGCATTATGTTTTGAAAATAAGGTAGTTCAAATGTCCCTCTCGGCTTCATCTGGTGGAATACCTTCTGGAGACTTAGTTTTCGATTACTATCGCACATATCGCGAGGTATATTTTGAATGGTGGCCTGAATCTTTCGTTTGAGGTCGAGAATTGTTCGATATTTATTTCTCTAAACCAGAAATTTAACTTTTTTTTTAAGAAACCGCAGTATCTTTCTGTAAACGTGCTTATTAGGCTGTATATTTTATTCTTAGATGATGAAACGAAAATATTATTTATACGCTCTTAAATTTTAGGCCTCTCCAACTAAAGCTACATCCAAAGAACTTCTTTGTCTTAACCAAATCGCCAACAAGTGGGATCGCCGCGATGTCCAACAGTGCAGCTTTAAAAACTACGATTTGATCTACGCCTTCTACACCAAGTTCCCCAGCTGAGGGTGTCGAGATAGGTTGCGTCCTGACGCAACTTACCCCCCTCCCGCCCCCTATCAATTTCTTCTCCATTCCCGTCTTCCCCGCAAGTCCAAACGTCTTTCCCGTTCTATATCCAGCATCTACGCGGACATCGCCCGTCTGGGTGCCACGTTGATGTCCGACAAGACAATCCTCTCCTTCTATCAGACGTTTTTGAGGAGTTTACGCAGGCGCAAGATCAAATTCGCCACCAAGAACTTTTTCTGCGCCTGTTTCAAAGATGACGCGTCTAACATGGCAAAATTTCGCGAAACCTTCGGTCCGTTTTCGTTCTTCTTCATTTACTTCACCCTGTTCTCGCCGGTTTATACCTTTACAGATTTCGAATCGCCTCTGGTGATGTTTTCTTGGTGGCGGAACAAGATCTCGTGAGGATCGCAATAGGGACCGCCCCAAGTAAGGTAACATAGTGACCGCGTCCGTCTTTAACCTATGAGGGTTGGGCTGACGAGTAGTTGTATATACCGTTCGCTATGTTTTACCTATTTTGGGCGGCAGGAATGTTTCATATTCGCAACCATTTTATATTTTTTTTCGTTATTTTTCTTCTCCCTTCTGCTTATAATGTATGGCAAAATAAGCCCTGCTTAAGGGTTGTTTTTGCCTTTACGTAGTTGGGGTACATACACATATAAAATTCATTCTTAGGAAGCATTCTTAATTATTTTATTCAATAGATAATATTTAAAACTGATTCTTCTAAATATACGCGTGAAGAAACAGTGTTATCGATTCGTTTAGTCAATCTACATGTTTAGGTCTTCCCTTTAATGATGAGTTTTATATGCGTATGAAGAAAAAAAACAATGTATTTATCCATATCTGGGGCCTTTAGAGAAAAAAATTACATTACAAAATAAAAAAACAGTGTACAAAAAGTTAAATGCACAAACCTTTTCAGTGCTTTTGATTTGGTTTCGTTTTTTAAAACCATCAGGGTTGGTAAAGGTCCACTGTTGTAAAAAGAATTTAGAATAGACGTATTTTCGAGACGTAATTGTTAAAATGGGCTCTAGTAGAAACACAAAAAAAAAGTATTTTGAATATTTTTAGATTTTTAAAGTATAAATAGTTTTAGCGATAAGGTCCGTCGATCAAGTTTCATTTTTTTATACTTTCGACATTTTCTCTCTGTTTATGACATTATTATTGTTATTATTGCTGTAAAAGCAAGAGAGGGTTAACATTTTGCAACCCGTATTATCATTTTCTATCATGACTATTTTAGAAATACAATTCTTTTTATAATACAGTGCTTCTGTTATAATAATTGCTTTTGTAATTTTTTTTTTTGGAAATTTTATATAATAGATTTAAAAAAAATCTGAATTAGTAGTTGGGATAGTTTTAGTTCAGCGCTTGTAATGTAATAATGATATATAATAATTTAAACATAACATTTCAATAAATTAACGTTAGAAGATTGCTGTTTTATTTGAAGTTGCTCCTTTCGTTCCTCACTTTGATCTTCGATTAACTCTTCCTTCAAACACTTTCCGAATTGTAAATCCTAATTTAAATGATTGGCGACAATCTTGATTGTGAATAAGATACCATCCCTCAATCAGACGTTTTTGAAAGGTTGGCGAAGGCGCGGGATCAAATTCAACATCATTTCTTTGCCTGGGCCTCTTTCAACGATGACAGCCCAAATTTCTCGGAACTTTCGGTCTATTTTCGCTTTTCTTCATTTACTGTACCTTATCCTCGCCAGTTTACACCTTTACATATTTCAATTCGTCTCAGGGAATGGTTTTTTTGGTGGCGGCGCAAGATCTCGTGAAGATCCCAATACAAACCGACCCAAGTAAGGTGGTACGGTGGTACACACGATACGGTTTCGATTTTAAAATCGTTTCGTTTTCATAAAAACTATGTATTTTGTTTTGTACGCTCACACGTTGCGGAAGAAAACCGAAACGTGTGAAAACAGCTTTTGATTGACGTCGAAACGATTATAAAACCGAAATCGTATCGTGTGTACGAGGCCTAAGGTAACAAAGTGACCGCATCCGTCTTTAACTTATGAGGGTTAGACAAACGCATATATATATATATATATATATATATATATATATATATATATATATATATATATATATATATATATATATATATATATATATATATATAATAGTACAAAATCTGGAGATCGGTGAAATCATTACTGTGCAGACATATATGCGTTTGTTTCTATCACTACTACTTTGAGTCTTATGTGTATATTCGAGAATTGAGTAGGCTTATACACGTGTGTCAGTTTGTTGTTCGAGTAGTAGAAAAAGACAGAAGCAGACTTTTGCTGTCTCACTTACTCAGTGACACCTCCACTTACAGATATTAGCAATAATAGATCTGTTCTGGCGACGATTTCAAACGGTTTCAAATCATCCGGAGTTTGCGCAGACGAATGTATGCAAATATTTCGGTCATCTGCACAAACTCCGGACGGTTTGAAACCGTTTGAAATCGTTGCTCGAACAAACCATAGTAGTATTATATATACAAATTTAGTATTTTTTCCATATTTTGGACGGCAGGAATGTCTCATATTCGCAACCATTTTATAAGTTTTCGTTTTTTTTCCGCTTATAATGTACATCAAAATAAACCCTGTTTAAGGGTTGTTTATGCCTTTACGTAGTTGGGATACATATCGAATTCATTCTTTTTAGAAAGAATTCTTAATTATTTTATTTAGTAGATGATATTTAAAACTAATTGTTCTAAATATACACTCGAAAGCACAGTGTTATCGATTCATTTAGTCAATCTACGTGTTTAGATATTCCCTTTGACGATGAGTTTTATATGTAGTTTTTCAGTACTTTTGATTGGGTTTCATTTTTTAAAACCATCACAGTTGGTAAAGGTCCACTGTTGCAAAAAAAAATTAGAATAGACGTATTTTCGAGACGTAATTGTTAAAATGGGTTCTGGTAGAAACACAAAAAAAAAGTATTTTGAATATTTTTAGATTTTTAAAGTATAAATAGTTTTAGCGATAAGGTCCGTCGATCAAGTTTCATTTTTTTATACTTTCGACATTTTCTCTCTGTTTATGACATTATTATTGTTATTACTGCTGTAAAAGCAAGAGAGGGTTAACATTACAATTTTTAGAGGGTTTAGAAATACAATTCTTTTTATAATACAGTGCTTCTGTTATAATAATTGGTTTTGTAATTTTTTTTTTGGATTTTATATAATAGATTTAAAAAAAATCTGAATTAGTAGTTGGGATAGTTTTAGTTCAGCCCTTGTAATGTAATAATGATATATAATAATTTAAACATAACATTTCAATAAATTAACGTTAGAAGATTGCTGTTTTATTTGAAGTTGCTCCTTTCCTTCCTCACTTTGATCTTCGATTAACTCTTCCTTCAAACACTTACCTAATTTTAAATCCTAATTTAGATGATTTTCTTCTATTTGGCGACAATCTTGATTGTGAATAAGATACCATCCCTCAATCAGACGTTTTTGAAAGGTTGGCGAAGGCGCGGGATCAAATTCAACATCATTTCTTTGCCTGGGCCTCTTTCAACGATGACAGCCCAAATTTCTCGGAACTTTCGGTCCATTTTCGCTTTCCTTCATTTACTGTACCTTATCCTCGCCAGTTTACACCTTTACATATTTCAATTCGTCTCAGGGAATGGTTTTTTTGGTGGCGGCGCAAGATCTCGTGAAGATCCCAATACAGACCGACCCAAGTAAGGTGGTACGGTGGTACACACGATACGGTTTCGATTTTAAAATCGTTTCGTTTTCATAAAAACTATGTATTT
The DNA here is from genome assembly GCA_031761425.1 of Cosmopolites sordidus. Taxonomy (NCBI): domain Eukaryota; kingdom Metazoa; phylum Arthropoda; class Insecta; order Coleoptera; family Curculionidae; genus Cosmopolites; species Cosmopolites sordidus. The sequence goes on along the minus strand of JARFXV010001119.1, from coordinate 404,546 downwards.
TGTTTTGTACGCTCACACGTTGCGGAAGAAAACCGAAACGTGTGAAAACAGCTTTTGATTGACGTCGAAACGATTATAAAACCAACCGAAACCGTATCGTGTGTACGAGGCCTAAGGTAACAAAGTGACCGCATCCGTCTTTAACTTATGAGGGTTAGACAAACGCTTATATATATATATATATATATATATATATATATATATATATATATATATATATATATATATATATATATATATATATATATATAATAGTACAAGATCTGGAGATCGGTGAAATCATTACTGTGCAGACATATATGCGATATTTTCTATCACTACTACTTTGAGTCTTATGTGTATATTCGAGAATTGAGTAGGCTTATACACGTGTGTCAGTTTGTTGTTCGAGTAGTAGAAAAAGACATAGAAGCAGACTTTTGCTGTCTCACTTACTCAGTGACACCTCCACTTACAGATATTAGCAATAATAGATCTGTTCTGGCGACGATTTCAAACGGTTTCAAATCATCCGGAGTTTGCGCAGACGAATGTATGCAAATGTTTCGGTCATCTGCACAAACTCCGGACGGTTTGAAACCGTTTGAAATCGTTGCTCGAACAAACCATAGTAGTATTATATATACAAATTTAGTATTTTTTCCATATTTTTGACGGCAGGAATGTCTCATATTCGCAACCATTTTATAATGTTTTCGTTTTTTTTTCCGTTTATAATGTACATCAAAATAAACCCTGTTTAAGGATTGTTTATGCCTTTACGTAGTTGGGATACATATCGAATTCATTCTTTTTAGAAAGAATTCTTAATTATTTTATTTAGTAGATGATATTTAAAACTAATTGTTCTAAATATACACTCGAAAGCACAGTGTTATCGATTCATTTAGTCAATCTACGTGTTTAGATATTCCCTTTGACGATGAGTTTTATATGTAGTTTTTCAGTACTTTTGATTGGGTTTCATTTTTTAAAACCATCACAGTTGGTAAAGGTCCACTGTTGCAAAAAAAAATTAGAATAGAAGTATTTTCGAGACGTAATTGTTAAAATGGGTTCTGGTAGAAACACAAAAAAAAAGTATTTTGAATATTTTTAGATTTTTAAAGTATAAGTAGTTTTAGGGGCAAGGTCCGTCGATCAAGCTTGATTATTGCAGTAAAACTAATAGAGGGTTGACATTTTGTAGCCTGTCTTATCATTTTCTATCATAACTATTTTAGAAATACAATTATTTTAATTCAGTGCTTCTGTTATAATAAATGCTTTTGTAATTCTTTCTTTGTTTTGAAATGTTATATAATAGATTTTAAAATAATTAATTTTTCTCTATGCCAACAATCTTGTTGGTTAAAAAGATACTCTCACTCAATCGGGCCATTGTAAAAGATTGGCGAAGGCACCAGACCAAATTCACCATAATTTCTTTGCTTAGGCCTGTTCCAACGACCGCCCTAATGCGCCGAAATGTAGCGTTTACTGTACCTTATCCTCGCGAGTTTATACCTTTACAGATTTCAGTTCTCCTCTATTCAAGATCTTGTGAAGATCCCAATAGGTAACAAAACGACCACATTCGTCTTTAACCTATGAGGGTTAGGCTAACGCGTAGTTGTATATACCTTTCAATATGTTTTATATATTTTGGACGGCAGCAATGTTTCATATTCGCAACCGATGTTGGTTAACACCCTCAAATAGGCGTTTCTGAAAGATGGGCGAAGGCGCAGGGCCTAATTCACCATCATTTCTTTGCCTGGGCCTGTTTGATGACGGGTCAAATGCCCTGAAATTTAACAGAACCTTCGGCCCATTTTCCATTCTTCTATTTACTTTATTCTGTTTTTGCCAGTTTAGATTGGTAAAATATATTCTCAAAAATTAACATTAAAAATTGTTTATTCGCTGAAAATTTTCCTCGTTCAGGTCTTCAATCAAATCATTTGCACTTTCTCGATATACGAAATATTTTTTTAACTATAAAACCAACATTTACACTAGGATCTTCCCTTTGACTACCACCTTGATGTCATGCACTCTCCATTTTAAAAGACGCTGGGATATTGAATGAATGGGCATTGATTTATGAATGTATGGTCAGTGATTTATGTATGATGTTGTATGCTAAATAATTTTTTCTGGGTATACATTCGTTGATGTGATTTTTTTGTAGTAAGTTGACTCTCTTGAGTCTATAGATTTACTACCGCTGGGAACTTGATGCTGCACAAGATACTTAAGGAAGAACAAAGATGAACCAAAACCATATTTCTTCTCAAAGGAGAAAATACTTGTCAAAAAAACATAATGTTTAACTTAATAAATATTTATATAAATTCAATAAAACAATATAAACTTTAACAATAAACCTAAACAATATAAACCTTAAACATAAAACATAATAAATTAATAAACAGTGAGACATTGTAACCCTTACGTCTCAGTTACTTCCAAATTCATTTCTGATCCATGGATATTTCTTTGGACAGGATTTACAAGTTTGCATTTCGATATTCTCGTTGAGGTTATCGTTAGAAAGATAACAAGTGTTCGGTTCTTTGCAAGCTATCTCTTTGGCTAACCGTACATTTCTCTGACACTTCCACGGAGGAAACTTTAAGAGTGTCTTTAGAGGTGTTGGATCCTGTATCCATTCTATAGCTTGGGAATTTGTCACGAACCAAACGTCCGGTCTGGACAGAACTTGGCTCAAAAATGTCTGGAACAGAACAGAATAACAAGATACAAAGATTTTGGGGATTTCTTAACATCATACCTGAAATGCTGCTAAATATTCGCTGTTTTCAAACCAACTTGTTTGCAAATGAATGCCAAACGGTGCCTTGTTAGTGGTATAGAAACGGTTGAAGTTTCTCATGAGAGTGTGGAATATTTCTTGACCAGTTAGATCGGATGGACAGGAATCAAGGGTGGCACAGCTGATGTCGAAAGCCTCCAGTTGATTGATTACCATTTGCCAAATCCCTGGGTATGATCTGGTGGGACAATTTTGCCTAAAACCTGCACATAATACAATTTATTAATATGAAAGATCGATGGAGGTTCGATCGATCGGAGGCGAAGTTTGAAGGAGGTCAAGAGCTAAGTGACAGTCTGTAGTTGTCGAGTTTTAATAAATCGAGTTTTTTTACTTCTTTGGACTGCGTCCAAATTTAATGCGATTTATAAGCCATCCGACGAGAGGTCGGCGAAAATATGGGTTGTTTGATTGTGGAGAGGGACTCCATGAGATTGTGGAACCCAACGATCGGGGTTGCAAAATGCAAAGTGTAAAAGTATTTTTCTCAGAAAGATTGAGAGAAATTCCAAGACATTTGGAAGAAACCGATCAATGATAAAAATAAAAAGTACAACTACGAGAACTTGGAGATCCAGAAAGAAGAAGGAAAAACAGAAGGATTTGTATAATAGAAGTAAAAGCGGTAGCTCTGAGATGAAACATAAGCTGGGGCGATATTGAGTAAAAGGAATAGATGAGCGAAAACTGAGAAATCACATCTCCTCTTTTCGGAGTTTTGGAAAGTAAACCCCAGCTCGCCTGATGAAGAGTAGAGACTCAGAAGCTTTTGCTTCAAGACAACAGCCACATGCAACAAAAAGAACTTTGGGAACGATCTCCTAGGTGAACTGGGATATTTTATCACATCCGGCGTATCCTCCCGACTTGGCCTCTTCGGATTTGCATTTCTTCCAAACACATCTCTTAAGAAAGTCGAAAAAAGCCTTTATGACTTTATTACATTGAAACCACCTAGTTTTTTTCCTTCTGGAATTCGACAGTTCTCTGAAAGGTGGCGCAAAATAAAGGAGAGATTAATTTTATATTATTTTTTTATAAATGCATGTCTAAAAAGACCGAGAAGTAAATTGATAACCTAATAGCAATGATCGTGTTCATGTTTACTTACAATTATGGGGCATCTTGTATTCCAAGGTGTAAGGCCAATGAGGAACATGAGAATAAGGTGCCACAACTGAACTGTCATATTGAAAACCAAATTCACGCATCATCAGGAACTGTCTGTTCCAGCCGATTCTGAGAAACGGCACGCGCATGCCTCTAATCTCTGATAATTTCACGGAGGAAAATTTGTTCAAAATATTTGCCTGGCCAACCATCTCGTCGAACCAATCTTCCAAAGTAGCAATTTTCGACCACCACTCTTCCGGCGTTCTGTGACTAAAAACGACAAAGAAACTTAAGTTAAATGTGCTCTTTTACCGAAGAAGTGGGGGAATACTGACGTAATAGAATGAGCAGCTATTTCGTTGCCTTGATTCCACAATTTTTGAGTGTAGTAATAGTTGTTGTATTGATGACTGACAAAGAACGTAGCTGATATCGGACAGTTGTTAGGGTTGACGTATTTCCCACCTAGAAAGCTTTGATACAGATCGATATTATCATCGTTTATGGCATCCTCGAATGTTAATATAACCATCTGAGGTACGTCGGTGGGCGGTAGGTCTCCGGGAATACTTGTACCTAAAAAGACGATCTTTAGATATAACTGTTACTAATTATGAATTTCATATATGACTGAGTTGTCCTAAACCAATAAATTTATATATATATATATATATATATATATATATATATATATATATATATATATATATATATATATATATATATATATATATATATATAATTGTATGTCACAATTTTATAACAGATTGACAGTTATATTTGACATGTGTGATCCTGTCATTTCCGTGAAGCGTCGAAAATATTCATACCCAGAATGGTTTACCCAAGATATCATTGCTGATATTAAGACGAAGAAGCACTGTTTCCGTAGATGGAAGTCATTTAAACTACCCGAAGAATAATTAAAATAAAAGTTGAGTTTGCTTACCGTAACTATATTGAGCAGGTTCAGAATAATGTTGAATCTGATCCTAATGAATTATGGAGATTGATTCATAAAAAAAACGTACGTCTCGAATACCAGGCACCATGAAAGCTAATGGTAGCGAACTGAATGAGCCTCAGGACATAGTGAATGCCTTTGCTTCCTTTTTTGGTAGTGTATTTATACCTTCCGGGGATATGAATTATGTCAGGACCTTTGGTTCGGTTGACCCTATATCAGTTGGTAGTTTGGAGGAGAAAGATGTCCTCAGAGCTTTAAAGAACGTTAAGTCAAAAATAATTTATATAATTTTTAATACATCCGTATCTACATATACGTTTCCTGACATTTGGAAGATCGCTCGAATATGTCCCGTCTTCAAGTCTGGGGATGCCTCTGATGTGTCCAACTATCGACCTATATCCATACTCTCAAATTTTTCGAAGGTGTTCGAGTCCGTATTACACGAAAAAATATTCAGCCAAGTCAAAAATAGGATAGTGTCTAGTCAGCATGGAATTTTCCATAAGAGATCCACAGTTACCAACTTGTCTTGTTTCTTTCAGAGTAGTTTTAGAGCTCTTGGGTCAAAAGCGCAGGTTGATACTGTGTATACCGATTTCTCCAAGGCTTTTGATAGGCTTGATCACTCCATTTTGGCAAGTAAGATGGATGTGTGGGCTTCCATGATGAGTTGATAAAGTTCTTCATCTCCTATCTTGCTCAACGCAGGCGGTTTGTTGAGAATAATGGCTTCAAATCTGATGAGTTTGTCGCAACCAGTGGTGCGCCCCAGGGTAGCAACCTGGCTCCACTTATCTTCGCGATTTACATTAATGACATCACTCAGAATATAACAAGTCAAACTTTACTCTTTGCTGACGATCTGAAGATCTTCAGACCTATTAATTCTCAGCAAGATTGTGTTGAACTTCAACATGACCGGCACTTGCTGAGCGCCTGGTGTGACCAAAATGGACTCCCACTAAATACTCGGAAGTGTAAGCGCTTAACATTCTGCAGAAGCCGCAACCCGATTCAATTTGACTATATTATTGATGGTGTAGTGTTGGAAAACTGTGACTTGGTGAAGGATCTTGGGGTAATGGTGGATGCAGAGTTGAGTTTTAATCAGCATGTACAGATGGTGACACGGACAGCATTACGAACCCTGGGATTTATAATCCGATCTACAGGTGATTTTAGAAGTGTCTCATGTTTAACTACACTTTTCATTGGTTCGCTCAAGATTGGAGTATGCTTCGTTGATATGGTCGCCAATTTACCGGATTAATGTCAATAAACTAGAGAGTGTGCAGCGTAGATTCCTCAAATACCTAGCATATAGGGTTGATGGTCACTATCCGGCTAGAGGAATTGACCAGCGGGTGCTCCTTGACAGATTGCGGATGCAATCCCTCTCACATCGGAGGATTTGTATGTCTCAAATATTCCTCTACAAGTTGATCAACGGGCTTATCGATTGCCCTGAACTATTGGATTAATTGCCATTTCTTGTACCTCAATTCTTTGCTAGGAGGTCTAACACCTTTAGAGTGCCCCGTGCCCTGACTAATTTTGAGAGCAGGGCGCCACTATTTCGTGCTTGCAGATATTGCAATCTTTTGAGTGTTCATTCTGATGTGGATCTGTACTCAGTTTCCCATTGTTCACTAGTGCGGGCCCTGTAGGACGCAATACATTTGATAAATGAATGATATTTGTTGTTTATTAATATTGATGTACTATCTTTTCGACTTCTAATCTTATACTTATACTTATGTTATGTACTTGTTACCTTGTCAAATAATATAGATTATCTTGTTCTAGCAATAGTGGTTTACATAGATATAGTTATGATTATATATAGACATCAGTTTAATGTATTAGTATAATTTCATGCTTAATTTGTAATCAAATCCTAATTTAATTTTTTCCTTTTTTTTAGTTTTGTAAAACATAATTATTTATTTAATTTGTCTTGTTATTGGGACATGTTCCTGTTAGACAATAAACATTATTTTTAATATTTATATATATATATATATATATATATATATATATATATATATATATATATATATATATATATATATATATATATATTCGCCAAACAGACCTATAAATGAATTTGAGGAATTATTATATAATCTCGAAAGACATATACGCGGAATTGAAAAAAATATAATTATAGGAGGTGATCTAAACGCAAAAACAACCATTTTCGGGTCAAAAACAACAAACCAAAGAGGGTATATTCTGGAGGAATGGTTAGAGGCGAACGATCTAATTACTGTGAATGAAGGAGATACTCCTACTTTCTGCGCTGCAACTGGCAGTTCTCTCATCGACATTACTATGGCGTCAAGTGGATTAAGCAATAGTATTACTAATTGGCGAGTAGAAGTAGAGTCTGAAAACATGTCCGACCACCGTAATATACTCACACGGGGAGAATTGAACAATGAAAGAGAATATACAAGCGAATCCTATCGAGGATGGCGAATATCCCCAGATATTCTAGAAACTTTTAAGAACAACTTAGCGACAAGTCAAAATAAGGGGTCAATGGTTAGCGCGCCACATGACCTCATTAAACAAATAAAACATCTCTGCAACAAGTATCTCCCAAGAAAGAGACAACCGAAATACGGTCATTCCCCAGTTTACTGGTGGACATCAGAAATTGCTGAAAAGAGAAGACGATGCATAGCTCAAAGAAGATCACTTGTACGTTCTAGAAAACTAAAAGACAACAACGATTACACAAAAGAGCAGGCATATAAAACAGCGAAGAACAATCTGAAAAAAGCAATAAAGATACAGAAAAGTAAAATGTGGAAAGACTTAAGCGAAGAGCTAGAAAATGACATCTGGGGCAAAGAATATCAGATTGTAACAAAAAAATTTAAATTGAAAAGACATAGGACAATAGATAGACGCGAAACACAAGAACAAGTGGACAAACTGTTTCCAAAGCGCCCAGTAACTAAATGGCCAGACATAGACCTCCTGGAGAGAGCCATTACGCTTTTCACATCAGAAGAAATTATAAATGCAGCAAACAAAATAAAGACAGGCAAAGCCGCAGGACCAGATCACATTCCTCCAGAGATCGTGAAGGTTGTTATCTTGCATAATCCAGATAATATTGCCAGTGTTATGAACACGTGCTTAGCCAAAGGCCATTTTCCAGATATATGGAAGGAAGCAAAGCTGGTACTAATTGAGAAGCCAAAAAAGGAACTGCTAAATCCTACATCATATAGACCCATATGTCTACTGGATGCTGCCGGAAAACTACTAGAGGCGCTGATCAAAAGCAGACTGGAGAAAGAAATAACAGACCGTAAAATCTTACACGACAACCAATTTGGATTTAGGAAAGGGAAATCAACTTTAAATGCGCTATCGAAGATTATGGAAACTCCTGAAGAAATAAAAACAAAGGTCTACAATAACCGAGAATTCTGCGCAATGGTCACGTTAGACATCGAAAATGCCTTTAACTCAGCCCCCTGGAAAAAGATAGTAAATGCCTTATATCGGGCAAAAATCAGCCCGTACCTAATTAAAATAATTCAATCATACCTCTCAGACAGATATATATTAACCCAGTGGGGGGACAAAATATCAATAACCTGCGGAGTACCGCAAGGATCGATCATCGGACGTTTACTATGGAATATTTTCTATGATCAAATCCTGAGAATCAGCACAGAGAAAGGAGTTACCATGGTGGCGTACGCTGATGACTTGGCTGTGGTGGTAAGAGCAAGGACCAGGTCTGTTCTGGAAGAAATGGCACAGCATATTGTTAACAAAATAGCCTTGGAGATGGATCAAATGGGCATTAAAATATCACCAAAAAAAACTGAAATGGTAATATTGGAGGGGAGAAGAAAACTCACAAACCTCCAAATCAATATTCAGGGTGCCACAATTTACAGTACAAGAGCAACTAAATATATGAGGATTCTCATAGACAAAGATGCTAAAATGACCACTCACGTCAAACTGACATGTGAAAAAGCAAATAAAACATTGATGATACTAAATAAAATAACCCCAAAAACAGGAGGACCAAGGGCCTGGAAGAGGCGTATATTGGTGGAGGCCACTATATCCACCATTTTGTATGGGGCGCCTATTTGGGCAAAGGTATTAAGGTATACGCACTACGAGGCAATGCTCGAAAGAGTAAACAGAAAAATGGCAATGCGCATTACAGAAAGCATATCAATATTCGAAAGGGGAAAGGAATCAAAAACCCAAGCAAGACAGAAATTACTGGAAGCCTGGCACAAAGAATGGAACGACTATGAGGGAAAGGCAACAACATTTATCCGAGACGTGAGAGAGTGGCACAAGAGAAAATTAGGGGAGACAAATTTCTACACAACACAAGCAATAACGGGCCATGGATCCTTCAGATATTATTTACACAGAATGGGAAAGTCAGAGGACAAGGATTGTCGCTATTGTGGGATGGTGGATACAAGGGACCACACAATCTTCCACTGCCCGAGATGGGAACCGCTCCGGATTGCTACTGCTGCTGAATGCAACGTAGAAGTGACGAACACAACATCGGCGTTCTGCTTTTGGAAGGAAAAAGACAGTGGGCAAGAATAATGGGCATGGTGGAGAAAATAATGAGGACAAAAATAGAGGACGAGAGAAGACGTAAGGCAAATTTGGACTGACAATCTGTTGTGTGTCCTGAAGTAATGCCTAACGGCGGTTTCCAGGTCACGAGCAGATATCCTTGAGGGGGAAGGGTTTTAGTCGGTAGGCATGACTCCAACAAGGGCATGAATCCGACATTCCCATGTCACTGAACATCGAACACATGGATGTCTTTAGAAGATTTCCTAATCCCCCCGAAAAAAAAAATATATATATAATATATAAACGTAATAAGGTCCGTTGTATTATTTTTGACATATTTATGTTTTTTTCCTCGTATTCAAGACTCTTCACATTTTCACCCATCGATAAGATGTGTGTATTCGAACACCAATATCTCGCAAACAGCGTGATATATCGATATTGACCAAGGGTACCTTTTTTACGTGGGAATTAAGACTCCTCTCTATTTTGAAGACAAAATATTCCCAGATTTATGGATAAAAAAATATGAGCGAGTTAATTCCTCACAAAGTAGGTAGCAAGCACCCTCTCGGAACTAGGCTCAAACTGGTACCAAATTCGGATTTGTCCCCTTTGAAAACTCAACTACCCCGATTTTGAACCTGATATCTTCAACTGTTTTTAAATTATCTCAATTTTTCGAAAATTTTGTTTCACTTTCAAGACCCATGTATCTTTTTAATAAGTATATGTATGTATGTATATATATATATATATATATATATATATATATATATATATATATATATATATATATATATATATATATATATATATATATATCATCATCATCATCATTTAGCCATTGTCGATCCACTACAGGATGAAGGCCTCCCCAACATGCTTCCAATTCGCACGATCCTGAGCTTTCCTCTGCCATTCGGGTCCAATATTCTTGATGATGTCATCCGTCCATCGTGTTTTCGGTCTTCTTCGCGGGCGTCTATGATGGTGGACCTTAATCTGCCATGATGGTTCAATGCGGGTTGGCAGATTTTCGATCAAGTTAGTCTGAAGTCTCTGCCTTGACCTGTCCGCCATGGGTTACCCTTTCAGAAGCATACACCCCAGACGGCATAGCTCAAAGCTTCATAGACTTACGGAAGCCCCTTTACTACACCAAGGTCTGATCCACAAAGTTGCTATATAACAAATTGATATATCACAATTATAATCTTTATTTATTACATCATTCATTTCGTTATTTATCATCACACCATTCGTCAATTAATAATGTATATGATCACCACAAATTATATGTACAAATTCTTCTATGTGGCTTGACAGCTCGTTCATCAAGAGCCTTGGGCCTTAGGAGTAGCCTGGTCTTTGTTTTTCCACATGGAGCAGTGGCCATCTGCCTCCATATCCTTTATAATCTAGTTAATCTAGTCTTGCATCTCCCGTTATCCTTATCCACTCCTCTCCATCTCTTGCTTTCCCTTTCCAATCCATTACTCCTGTCTCTTGCAGATCCTTCCTCGCCCCCTCCCCTAGCTCCTTCTTGATCTTCTCTTCGATCCCGATCCCTCTATGCTCTTTCCCAATATTTTCTTGGTCGGTCTTTTGGTGTCCATCCTGTCGACGTGGCCCCTACAATTCAATCATTCGCACCGGATTTCTTTCACTATAACTGGACTATTAAAAATTGTTAATAATTCTTCGTTTGTTTTAATTCCCCAACCTCCTTCCAATGGGACAGAGTCATAAATTTATCTCAATATTTTCCTTTCCCAGAAGATATTTGACACAAATTGTGAAATAATATTTAACAATTTCGAAGACATCCTTCTAAAAGACGTAAATTGAAGTGTATAATACAACTCACTTTTTTTAATTAATACATCTTTCATGGACCTAGACGTAAAAAAGTCTATTTTCAGTTCACATTGGTGATACCCACTTTTTCATCGCCCTAGAACTTTCACCAACTCGTTTTATACCTGATGAATCCACACATTAAACCACAACTTTCACAATGTGCATTTTTCAAATGACTTGATGATTTATTTATAAAATAGACATTTAAAAAATCAGGAATTAAAATGAATATTTTTAAAGCCACTCCAATTGATAGTCCATATGGTATTTTAAAAATTCAATTCAATTCAATTCAAGTGTGACAACATACAGCCTGGATCTCGGCCTATAAAATTATGGATCATGCACATATAAAGTTTAAAATATCGATTCTCTGCGTCATATATATTTTGTATTTTCTTTTTAGACAACCTGTACACGTTAGCTATTTATAAACAGTTAAACAAAACGATATATCCATATTGTTTTAAAGCTATAATTAATCAGGTTCTGGCATTGACTGTCGATTATTATCTGAATGTATTTCAAAATAAGCAACCATTGTTTTCAGCCATCCTCAACCTTCAATTACTTCCCATTCGTAAACGAATCTTTTTTTCTAGCACCTGTGTCCGTCTGAATTGCAGATTCGAGGATTAATCATTCATTTTATCAGATTAATTTATTTGCATTACTTTTTATGGAATTGGTGAAAGCAATTAGCCTGTGATTCATTCTTCTACTTAAACTTCGGTGTAAAACACTAAACTGGAAGAGATTTACCACTAAAAAGTTTTTTTATGCTTCTCGATTCGCGTTTCGCTAACCATGTTAGCATCATCAGGAGATCGTCCGCTAATCTGACCCTCTCTAGTTTAAAAAAAAGTCATTTTATTTTATTTCATTTTTTTTTTTGATAGTATGTCACTGTCATTAAAGACTAATTGTCAGTGTAAGTATCATTGACATACACAAAAAATGTATTTACTTCCTATCGTTTTAGAATTTATAGATATTAGTATAATTTATTTTTAGGTTCCTTTTGAAAACGGGAGGAGAATACTTCCCGAAACGTTAACGTTAAAAGTTTGTATATTTTTAAAACATTTTTATATTTTAAAAATTTTGTTCGTTAGGCAAATTTATTACAAAAAAGAATCACTGAGAAATTCTTTATTTACATAAGAACAGATAATTTTGATATTTTTTGTTTTATATCGTGGCGAAAACCCCAAATAAAGAAAAATATATATGAACACGCCACAATCATTCAGATATTACTTATATGGACAGTGACATAATACCAAAAAAATTTTATAGGTGAGGTTTGCTGTGTGATTATTGTGTATAGAAATAATTAAACGTTTTTAATTGTATTATAATTAGGAACCATATTGAATTTAAATCTACCGAAGGCATAGCAATACAGTTATTTTTATTCAAATTAATTATAGCGGTTTCTTTTAATCTTCTGCTTTTAGTTACCGATTCTTTTAATACCGTTTTAGAATTATTTCAATTGATTTTATGTTCCGATTCCCGAAAAACCCAAAAAAAAATAAAAAGAAAAAAATATATGAAAACGTCTCAACCATTTATACCACAAGATATTATTTGTCCTGAGTCCAAGCCATCAGAACCTCCAGAATTTTTTAAAATTTAGTGATAATTCTTTATCATTTAAAAAAAAGGACCAACCACCACCGGAAGCATCCGGTTTCAACCGGCCTGGTTATCGTCGCGATAATGATAGTGCAAACTTTACAAAGCCCTATTCTATCATATATTAGGATCTTATGTAATGTGGATCTCTTTAAACTCACCATTCATCGAGCAAAAACATTGTGGCAACTGACATCTGTTTGGATCGCAAGTTTCAGCTGATCGATGGTCTTTAACTGAATCACATTGAGATTCGTCACTTCCATCTGGACAATCTGTCGAACCGTCACAGAAATATTCGATTGGAATACATGGTTCCTGGTCTTTGCACGGTTTATGGGTACGGTTCGTGCAAAGGGAATTCTGTTGATTGATGTTTAAGGATGGTGGCTGTTTTAAGGAAGTGTTTTCTGTTAAAAATAAAATAGTATGATTAGTTTAAGTATATTGTTTTTTTTTCAGATCTTATCGGTAATTTATATTCATTAACAAACTATATGTTGCTCAACGTACACTAAAGCATGACATCAATATAAATATAGTACATAGTACACGACACCCTTCTGATCCAATCAAATGCACATCCCCAGATGATGATAACATGGTTAGCGAAACGCGCGTAGAGAAATTAAAAAAATGATGTAGGGATAAAGTTATTTCGGCTTTACTTAATCTGGCTGCCCTTTACAGTAATTCCAAGTCGGGATCTTTAAAGATTTCTTCGTATTTCGATTTATGATCGAGAGAAATCAAAATCAACTCGCAAGCAAAAAGAAAACAAAATTATTTTCCCAAGTATTTCGACAAATTCTGAAATTATACGTTTATCAATACCTGTGACTCTGTTGCAATTTGTAACTTGCGCTTTGTCGTCGCATATTTGTTTGTCCACATCGAAAACCAGTCCTGAAGAGCATTTAAATTCAAACACTTCGCCATCTAAGCAGAGGAAATATTTGGAGCATTCTTCCACGGACCAAACGGACGTGATTGTTGTTGGATTTGGATTTCTGTAAAATCGTCCTTTTTCTATACACTTCGTGGACGCGCATTGTGAATAATCAACTGAAACAAGAAACAAACCTATTAGAAATCACAAATTCGTTAGCACGGTACACTCAGTGTCAAAATATGAGGCGCATTTAAAATTTTCTCGAGATAATCGATGAACAATATCCAGTGCGCATCCCAAAATACGGGGGTCATAGCCTTGCCTTGCCAATGGCTGTGTTCTGAGCAGCTCTCACCGGTTGCTCTCCACTCAGCTGACTGCCAATTTGATTCTGGAGTGCATAAAAACACATACACACATAAAATATACATACCGCATCAAAAAAATTCTTTTTATTTCGCTTAAACAACGCCAAACATTGATCAGAATCACCATTATGTCGTTGTTTTTGGTCCGCTACGACAAAATATTAATTGGAGGAGGCAAAACGTTAATTGCCCCAATAAATCTCAATAAAAATATTACTAGTTTTTTAAAGGGCACAAGAGCCGGAGTGGTTTACCTTCGGAATAATTTTGGGAAAAATAAAATATTCATAAATTATGTTCCTTTTTATCCTTTTTCCCAGCTAAGCTGCATTTTCAATGAAGCGCGGGCCGTAGCCAAAAAAACTTCATTTCTCGAAACATTTTCGGGCGATGCGAGTGGTATCAAGGAATACCGCCCTCTGCATTACTCTAAACAGATTTTCTTCTAGTCCCTTAAATTTGATGTTACTTTTCAGGTTCTTTGGTTGTTGAAATTATCAATGGTACAACTTTATTTCTAAATTGAAGTCTGTATATTTTTGTACTTTTTCTTCAACCGTCTTTTGAATGTTGTGAGTGTTTGGAACAGCTATGTCGATTAGGAATGCTGTTTTCTTCTTTTTGTCCAACAATATAATATCTGGCCTATTACATTGAACGCCTATTATATATCTGGCCTATTACATGTGATTGCAGCCTCCATTCGACATGGCCAATTTAAATGGTCATGGCTTTAGTCGTTTCTTCATTGGCTCTTCAGGTGTCCAGCTTGAGCCCAACTGATGACGGCTTAAGGCCAGAAACCGGTGTTGCTGGCACAGACGCTTGCTGGCACTCTGGATGACGGATGAAGGAATGGCAAAACACGACATGGAGCAGGGGTGAACTTCCTGAGCTTTTTTAATACTTTTATCCACGGGCCACTTCACAATTTATATATATATATATATATATATATATATATATATATATATATATATATATATATATATATATATAAATATGATTTAGAAACATATATATGTTTCTAAATCATTCCGGGTGTCGATCCGTTGATTCTGTGAAGAGTCGCGACGTTTCACCAAAATCGCATTTGACATTTTCAAGTGTTGTCCACTTCGACTGAAGAGTCCAACTGACGTGCACGGGTCGTTGTGCTAGCTTTTACCAACCGGCGACTGCGCAAATTATATCGGGGTAGTTCGGGACTATTTGCGAACGCTTTCCTTGCGTTCGTCTAGAGCTCGGCTGATGACGGCCGAAAGGCTAGAAACCGGTCCCGAGAGACACGTGACGTCGCATGGTTGACAGTTCGGCGAAGGCGATCGGTGGCACCACGTGGAGAAAGGGTGAAAGATTTCTGTAATATTTCCCTCCACGGTTCCGTTACGCTACCTTGTGGGCATAGCTGGTACTATACCCGAGGTTCCAGGCAGAATGTTACGAGCGGTCCTGACTGCTACGAGCATTCGCCGTATGATGGCGTGAGTTGTGTGCGATCACGACCCGTCATTAAAATGGCCAGTTGATCTGGTTTGGCCCCGATTGTCTCTCCGAACTGCTTTCCTTGCGTTCGTCTAGAGCTCGGCTGATGACGGCTGAAAGGCTAGAAACCGGTCCCGAGAGACACGTGATGTCGTATGGTTGACAGTTCGGCGAAGGCGATCGGTGGCACCACGTGGAGAAAGGGTGAAAGATTTCTGTAATATTTCCCTCCACGGTTCCGTTACGCTACCTTGTGTGCATATATATATATATATATATATATATATATATATATATATATATATATATATATATATATATAGGACCAGAACCAATCAAAGACAACAATACCCACGGAAGAACAAATGCCAGATATCCTAGTGGAGTAAGTAACAAATGCTATAGAATCGATGAAAAACGGCAGGGCTTCAGGAAAAGACAGTGTATCTGTCGAAATGCGAAAAGCTGGTGGTCGGACGTTACATAAAACACTGGCAAAATTATACTCAAAATGCCTCAAAGAACAAAAAGTACCTGACTTATGGAAAAATCCAGAAGTGTTCCTTTTACATAAAAAAGGAGCACAGGAAGATTTAAAGAACTACCGTCCAATAAGCCTCCTATCATTAATGTACAAAGTTTTCACTGAGATCATTTCTACAAGAATATTAAAAAAACTGAATGACGCACAACCAAGAGAACAAGCAGGATTCAGAAGTGAGTTCAGTACTATAGATCACATCCAGGTTGTACAGCAGGTCATAGAAAGGCACAACGAATACACCATGCCACTGTGCTTGGCTTTTATCGACTACGAAAAAGCATTTGATTCCATCTCAAAGCATGCGATAATGGATGCACTGCTTAACCAAGGTGTAGAGAGAGCCTATGTAAACCTATTAGAATCGATATATGATGGAGCTACAGCCACAATTCACCTTGATGATCTTGAAGTGGGAATTAATATAGAACGAGGTGTACGGGAGGGTGACGCAATATCGCCTATTCTTTTCTCGGCTGGCCTTGAAGAAGTATTCCGTAAACTGGATTGGGAACAGGATGGTGTAAAGATCAATGGTGCAAACTTAAACCATCCTAGATTTGCAGATGATATTATTCTCATTTAACACAAGACCCAGAGGAGCTTCAAAGACGCATACAAGAACTGCAAAGGGCTGGTGAACCATTTGGCTTGAAAATAAACCTGAAAAAGGGTCAGGTTATGTTCAATAACTTCGCTCAGGACAGAAGAATATCAGTTTTAGGAAGGGATTTAGAGATTGTGGACAGCTTTATATATCTTGGGCAGAGGATTTCTATGGAGGGGAATACTGCCAGGGAGGTGGAACGGCGTGTTAAATGTGGCTGGCAGGCATTTGGTAGGCTCAACATAATGTTTAAGAGCAGACTCCCACTTTGCCTGAAAAGAAAAGTCTTCGATCAGTGCGTTCTACCCGTTATGACATACGGAAGTGAAACCTGGACACTCACATCGCAATCAATTCAGAAACTTCGGGTGGCACAGAGGGGAATGGAAAGATGTATGATTGGCATTACAAGACGAGACAGAAAGTCCTGCGCATGGATCAGGGAACAAACAAAAGTCTGCGACATCATTGGAAGAGTAAAGCAATTGAAATGGAGATGGGCAGGCCATATGGACCAAGACGACAGATGGACTAAGGCAATCCTGGAGTGGATACCGCTTGATCGCAAACGTCCGCGAAGAAGACCGAAAGCACGATGGATTGATGACATCGTTAAGTATATTGGACCCGAGTGGCAGAGGAAAGCCCATGACCGTGAAAGTTGGAAGCATGCTGAAGAGGCCTTCATCCTGCAGTGGATCGATACAGGCTGATGATGATGATGATGATGATAATTTCTCTCAACCAGCCACACCACCTTCTGAACCAACTACACCTCGTCCAGCATCACAAGCGTCCTCGAGAGGACGCAAAAAGGAGCAACGAAAAATGTGATGCCGTTCTGGATACAATTCAACGTTTTGTAAGGTCTTTAAATGCAAAAGCCTGGCCTCAAAATTAAAGGAATTTTCTCAAGAACAATTTTCTCAGTCGCAGCAATAATTACCAGCGTATCAGCAACAAATGCGTCAACCAACCATCAAATTCAACTATCACACACGTGATCTTATTATCAGCAACCTTAAATTTAGCAAGCAAGATTAAATCATCTCCTGATGATGCTGACATGGTTAGCGAAACGTGCGTCAAGCAGTTTGGTGTTTAGTGGTAAATCTCTTCAAGTTTAATCAGCAACCTCGACAAACATTTTCACAACACATTCAACCTGAACAAGATGAATTCAATGGATCACAAACAGCCTCACAATTCGTCTCTAACTTAACATTCTATGGGCTAAGAATTGTAACACAGTTAACAGTTAATATACATTTGACTTACCTTTAAATCGTCTTGTTTTAATAATTTAACTTAAACTTAAAAACAAACAAACAATTTAAACTTAAAAACCGTTAAAATGAAGACACCAGTTCAGTTTTATTTGTGCAAATTTACATGCACAATTCAATTTGAATTTTCACGAGTGTGAAAATAGACGTTAACGAAAAAATCAGTCGCCTTCTTCAGAAAAACAGTTATTTTTTTCCCAAATATTTTTGATCCCAACCAATTACACGTTCTCCCTTTTCTAACATTTTCACTTGCATTTGAAACAAAATAAAAAACAATAAAAAAATAATAATAAAACTTAATTGTATTCAAATCTTTTATAATTTCTATGATACGTTTAACATTTTAACGTTGACTGTAATTAGAAATTCTAGATTGAATGTATATCTTACCTATAACGAGAATTATTTTCACTGCGACTAAAGAAACATTCGATTTCACGACGCGTCGGACGCTCTCCATCGCCTTTTGCCTACTTCTCGACCACTAACATCTCAACCGCATGTGTGTGAGTACAAATTATATGTTTCCTTTTGCATTATTAAGAACTTTCTCAATCATTATCATAGGAAAACAACGGTCGGGTACCTCTGGTCTTGTTCCGTTTTTTTTATGCGGTAACGGGAGGTCATTAAAAGGAAATCAATGTTTCTTTTTTTCATTTTTTCAGATGACATAATTTACTTGGTTTAGCTTGGATTATGTAAAAGTGTCACCTTATTTCTGTGTAATTTATTTTCCTTTCCATAAGACAACTTGATCATAAATGATAATAAAATAATAAATGTTTCTCGTCTTCAGCTTTTCTTGTTATAAAGGGTGATTTCTTTAGTTTGTCCGAACTAACTTGCAATAGGGATCGCTGAAGAAAGATATATATATATATATATATATATATATATATATATATATATATATATATATATATATATATATATATATATATATATATATAATCTCACCCCAGACATAGAAAATTCATTCCTTTTTTTCTCGAGGAATATACTGTACACATCCTAGATGTCTACAGCATATTCCTGGACGAGAATGTTTGGGATAGTATGAAATAGATGTTTGGTCCGAACGTTTGAGTTTTATTTTCGAATTTCCGAATTTACAGATCAGGTGTGGCGTGTAATTCACGTGCATTTTCACATTTCGTACGCATTATTCAAAGTTATTATTTTTTTGGAGCAAACTTTGTTAAACATTTACTTGTTATTTAGCGGCACTTGCGAAAATCATCGGTTTGGTTAGGTTTGGTATCCAGCGAACAAATGGTTCAAACGATGGACAAAGTAAGAAACTTGAACCACGTTACCAAGAGCCCTTCACTGTAATGACAGTGTTAGATAACGATCGCTACGTGGTTGAAAATTTAGGGGGTGCAGAACGCTACCGAACCGCATATAGAGGGATAGTTCCCTCTGATGAAATTAAGTTATTCACAACAGTCGTGAGTTCTAGTCAGTCAGACACTGACTACGAGAATCCATAACTGTTATTTTATGTATTTACTTCTAACATTTGATTTTTTTGTTAATTGACAGGTTTTCGTAAGAATGGCCTTCACGGGGACGCAAAGGGAGTCCGGTATGGTCGACTGTAAGCAACAAGTATTAAGGACCAAAGGGAAAGAACACTCCGTACATAGCACGAGGTACCAATCGGACAATAACCCGCATTCTTTCATATACTGGGAAACCCTCAAATATATAAAACTCAAAGGTTCGGACCAAACTCCAAACCTTTGAGTTTTATTTTCGAATTCCCGAATTTACAATATATATATATATATATATATATATATATATATATATATATATATATATATATATATATATATATATATACATATATATATATATATATATATATATATATATATATATATATATATATATATATATATATATATATATATATATATATATATTTCCCTATAGTATCCCCATAGACGAGGCCCTGGACCTAATTTCGATGAACGAAGGCTTTCCACCATTTGTGGACTCTCCGAACACTGCTTGAAGAATACATACTTTTCTTTCAACCAGCAGATCTACAGACAGACCGGTGGTGCCCCAATGGGATCATCTTTATCACCCGTTATAGCCAACCTGTTCATGTCCGACTTCGAAACAAAGGCATTGGCCAACGCTCCTTTAAAGCCTAAACTTTGGAAACGCTACGTGGATAATATCTTTGTAATATGACCTCACGGAAACGAACTTCTGAACAATTTCCTAACCCAGTTAAACGAAATCCACCCCAGAATACAGTTCACTCTTCAATCTGGTCGAACAGGATAGAAAACTGGCATTTTTAGATCTCCTCATCACAAGGAAACTTTCAGGAACACTCAAATACACAGTGTATAGGAAACTAACTCACACCGATCGATACCTCAACGCTAAATCCCATCATCAGCCTTCTCAAAGCCAAGGAGTAGCAAACACCTTGATTTCCAGATCCTTTCGACTGACACTATCAGATACACGAAGCGAGGAATTACCAAAAATGTTTTGCAGCCCTTAGACAAAATGGATGTTCAGAAAATTGTATCAGGAACCAAATACACTACTAATATACAGGTCCTGCTACCATACGTAAAAGGAATCACAGATAGGATAGACAGACTACTAAGGAAACATAATATCAGAACAGCCTACAAGCCGCACAAAACTGTTGCAAACATTCTAAAAAACCCCAAGGACAAAGTTAGACTGGAAAATAATGGGATATATAGTATATCTTGTTCCGACTGCAACAGATCATACATAGGCCAAACAAACAGACTAATATCGGTCAGAATACAAGAACATAAAAAGACTTAAAAAACAAACAAACCCCTTCCGCTCTGTTCCAGCACCATTTACAAATAGGACATAAAATCAATTTTGAAGGAGCCAAAGAAATAGCGAATATTGAAAACTACAAGGTCCGAACAATCAGAGAAGCCCTTGAAATAGAAGAAAGGGGTGAGCTAAATACGTGAAACGACGCTCGCAACATTCCAAAAGTATGGAAAACCCTTCTGAAAAAAGAAGAAACGCGGCAACGTGGCGGCGAGGTAGAAATATTAATAAACAGACGCCCGACAGCGTTGCCGAGCGCCGTAAATAGTCCCGAACTACCCCGATATAATCTGCGCAGTAGCCGACCGGCTATAAAAGCGAGCACAACGATCCGTGCACGTCAGTTGGACTCTTCAGTCGAATCGGACAACATTTGAAAATACTAAATGCGATTTTGGCGAAACGTCGTGACTCTTCAAGGATCAACGGATCGACACCCGGAATAATTTAGAAGCATTATCTACCATCCGTGAAAATATTAGATGCAACATGCCTACTCCTCAGAGTCCACAACCAGAAAAAAAAAAATTAAGAAAACTTGGCATATTCCTTATAATACATAAACATCTACTAAAAATGTAATTTTCGAAAATCCATTCCTTAAAGAGTAAATTGGGGGGAGGTATGCGGTGTAGAGGATTAAAACACTCATTTTTTATATAGGCTTGCCAAAAATATTCCTTATACTTCACAGACATGCACTAAGGACGGGTTATACGAAAATCCGCTCCAAAGGGGGGTTGCGGGGGCGTAAAATGTACAAATAAACGCCGGTCGCGTTGGTGCGGCGGTAAGAGCGCCTGCTTTGCCGAATCCGCGCTGGAGCGATAGCTGGTTCGATTCCAGCGCTCGGATGGTTATTTTTCTTTCTTCTGTCCGTTTATTTTTCCTAAATGTTTGTGATTGTTTCTAGGCAAGAGTGTAAAATCCGACTACGAATTACCCCTCAGTCACGCCAGTTAAAGGCTGGGTAAGGCCGGATGCCTTCTGAGAAGTGTTCTACGTTGGTCACTCGCCAGTCGGTAGGTTTCCTGATAGACTTATGGGTAGGCACATAACCAAGGGTTTATAGCCCGAGGGGGTGCTGGCCTGGGTTTGTCGGAAGCTGATGACCGTGGTTCGGAACCCACGTTAAGCTGTAGGTCCAGTCGCTAAATAGCCTAGTTGCTGATGCGCCTCTAACCCAAACACTTTACTTTACTTTTACAAATAAACTCGTTTTTTAACTGTCAATCCTACACACTTGAAACTTGACAGAAATATTCCTTATACTCTTAATAAAGGCGGGTTATACGAAAATCCGCTCCCAAGAGGGATGGCGGGGGCATAAAATGTACGAATAAACCCTCTTTCTAACTGTAAGTTCTACGGACTTGAAACTTGGCTGCAATTCTCCTTATACTTCATAAAAATTGATCAAGAATAATATTAATATTAATATTAAGAAAATGAAGAAAACTCTAACAGCTATGTCTAATTTTTAATTGTATTAGCCGTTTAATTTTTAATAATTTCTTTTAAGCTTTTATTAGTTTTTTTTTACAAATAATTATGAGAAAAATAAAAATTTTATAAAAATTGGATACTCAAACTGTATTAAAATCAATTTAAATTCAGTTGTCAAAATAGTGTTTTGAAAATGAATCAATGAAAGTTAATTGAAATACTTAACATTAATCATTGTGAAATGGGTTGCCATAAGTATTTTTTTCGTCTTTATTACAAGAAAAAGTCTTATACAAAAACAGGTCTTTCAGCAATGCACGGTAAAAAATGTGTAGGCAACCAGTTAATCGTGTGTCACCGAAAACCCGACGAAGTTCAATCTAAATATTTTCCCTTTTCATACATCAACGTTAGCTGTACCTATTATTGTAGTTTCAGCAGAAAAACTCTTGATTACACAAAAACACGTCGTCCGATAAGGCGCGGGTAATATTTGAAATATTTTCTGTTTGTGCAACGTTGCCACCTACTACCAGGTATTATCATGCAATATCTACCTTTAAATAACATTTAAAGGTATTTACTTATTCCTTATATAATTAGATGAAAATACATATATTTTTTACTTTAGTAAATCACTGTACATTAAACATCTTGAAAAGTCAGTTTTATTAATTTACATACTTTCGCTCTCATTGACTATCTAAATCTTACATTTGGCAATGCCGCAGCAAATTTCGTTATATTCAAATATAAACAGTACTACTTGTTGAAATTTTAATTTCTCTAATGTCCAACAATGAGTGATTCTGTCGATATAGAGGTTGTTTTAAACGCAGAAAGGTAAGTATGTTTTAAAATGCAACTATCGAGGGAGTGTTATTTACTTGATATTTTAGTACTGCATCTAAAGACAGCATCAAAATTGTCATACAACAGTTTTTAGAAAATAGAAGCATCTTTCCCAATACAATAATATCGAAGTTTAATAAAGATACAGATACATTTTCCCCGTTTATAACATGTATTATAGTAGGAAGTATTTCAAATCCTAGCCTTGTAAGTTACATAGAATTTGGTTTTATTTAGTTAACACAAATAGTTCCAGGCACAATCATATATAGATTTTAAAAATGTGACAATTAACTGGTACATATATTCTTTGGATGGATATGGAACTGTTACTTCATCAGAAACTGATGGAGAAGGGGAGGAAATTACACTTGCTACATATCTTACATTGCCATCCTTGGAACTTTTTACATTATGGGAAAATCTGTTTTATGATGATAATATAAAAGATAATGTATGTTAAAAAATATTATGATTTATTATACCAAAAAATGCCTTATAATTTTAGCTTTTAAAATATGCAAACACTATAATGGAATTTTCAAACAGAGGTATTAATCCTGCTATAGTCAGTTGTAATAAAGTAATATTGTTACATGGACCTCCTGGTACTGGAAAAACATCCCTTTGTAAAGCTATAGCTCAAAAATTGACCATTAAGATGAGTCACAGGTATAGTTCAGGAATTCTAATTGAAATTAATAGCCATAGTTTATTCTCAAAATGGTTTTCTGAGAGTGGTAAATTAGTTAACAAGATGTTTATGAAAATACGAGAAGCCTGTGAAAATGAGAATGTTTTAGTATGTGTACTTATTGATGAAGTAGAATCTTTAGCTCACGCTCGTGACCAGTGCATGAGTGGTGAGTACAGCTATGTAGGTCAAATGTACAATGCAAACTTGTTTTTTTTTTAAGGAAACGAGCCTTCTGATTCCATTAGGGTTGTGAATGCTATGTTAACAGAAATTGATCAAATAAAGAGATGCCCCAATGTTCTTATTTTGGCTACATCAAACATGACTGAAGCTATAGATTTAGCTTTTGTGGATAGGGCTGATATAAAACAGTTTTTAGGTTTTCCAAGCATTCCAGCAATTTTTAAAATATATCTATCCTGTATACAAGAACTCATAAAGGTACCATTATTTTAATGTTTTTATCAGGTGACTGATAAAAATTTTATACAGTTTTCTTTAAGTTTGGTTTTAGATTTTCTTGTATTTCTATTTGATTTTGTACTGTTTGTAGTATTTTCCATTATTTTATACTTAATCTTTGACAGTGTCCTGACATTTTTTTTATGAGCAAAGCTATATGAATTTCTTTAGTTACCTGATATATTGATCATTTTTAACATTTCTATAATTTGATAGGTACAAATTGTCAAGTGTTCTTCAGATTTGGTTGGTGTTGATTTAATAGCTCATGGTGATTCTGCACAATTGCAAAATGATGAGTGTACTAACAAATTACAAATAGTTTGTCAAAAAAGTGTTGGTTTAAGTGGAAGAACTCTTAGAAAAATACCATTTTTAGCTCATGCTCTTTATATTCATTCGGATCCAGTGGATTTAGCTGTATTTTTAGAAGCAATGTTATTAGCAGTTGAGACAGAACATCAAAATAAGGAGAATTTCACAGTTAAAAAGGGAAAATAATGTTTAAGTATTTGTACGAATAAACAATAAATAAAATTATTTTTGGTGCTCTAATTATTTTCTTTATTTACTATTTGTTGTTTAATTTGCTTTAAGAGACTAATTTGATTACATGTCTCTTTTAACCTACATTGAATGTTGGCAGCTTGTATAATCCATTGTAAAGCTTGTCTGTATAAATTTTGAGCAAAACTAAGATTTTGCGGCGTCAAGTAACCAAACCATTTAATTGGATTGATATAGTTCTCATTGTCAGGCTTTTTTGATTCAAGATTAAACTGATTTAACCCACACTCTTCTGTAGTTGTATGAATTGTGGTTAATGCGTTGAATTCCGGACTGTTTTCTGCAGGTAATTGTATACTAGAAACATTATTCTGACCCAAAATGTATCTGAAATCATATTTCATGTAAACTGGTGCAAACCGTTTAACCCTTACCATTTACCTAGACTTGGCTAAATGAGTTTCTCCACCTATCATAGCATTTTCAGCATTTAATTTTAGCTCTATTTGTTCTTGCATTAAAATTAACGAATCTAAAGTTAGTTTATCTAATGTGCTACATATTCTATCTAAATCTTCAATATTTCCACTCATATTTCTTTTTTTGTAAATATAATACTACAATTTGTCAGACACGTGATTTTGACATTGACGTCCGATAATACCACTAACTTGAATGTATCTAGAACTGTCAGATAATTATTTTAAAATTTAGCAAAATAATTGATATGACTACCTGTGAAACTCAAAGTATTTTTGTCTAAAGTTTACAATATTAAACAATTACAATTCTATATATTTAGCCATTGCCCTTGTATGTCGTTAATCATTACTACCAACTAACAAGAACTAATCCCCTATTGGTTGTTTTGTTTTTGTTTGTCAATGGTGGGTATTGGTATGTTTTACGAGTTTCTATTCAATAAACAAAGGAAGCTTTAGAGGTATTTAAGCCATCAAAATGCCGGGAACAATTTTGGAGAATCTCAGCGGTAGAAAATTGAGTGTTTTAGTAACCATTTTGCTTTTGAGTCAGTTGGCGTGTTTTTTGGTTGGTTTAATATCACCTAGCCCGGCATCGTCCCAAGGCCTTTTGTCAACTGTTTGTTATGATAATATATCAGAAGATGCCTATAATTTAAATCGGTGGTTGACCCGTCAGTGTCCTTATAAATTACATTTACACGACGACCACGCCACGGATGGTATAAATGCAAGCAAAGTGGTATGAAGAATTTCTCATTTAATGTTTCCTCTATTAAGAGTTATGGAATTTTATAGGTTTTTGTGATGGAATTACCACTGTATAATCAGGATTTTTCGCGATGGCAACAGAATTTAGTAGGGCTACTTCAAATTGATGTTGTCTACCAGGATGGACAACAATTGGTTAACTCAATGATAGAATTAACACTTGATACAAGATTGGCATATAGTGACAAAACAAATAATGGAAGAACCCCATGGACGTATTTAACTCATTCAGAAACAAAAAGGTTAGGTTTTGAATTATATATATATTATATGTGAGCTATAGCTTCTTTCATACTTGCCTATTTTGTTCTAGATATATGGATTGTGTGTTTGATGATAAACATAATGATAAGAAGGCCAAGTATCCTTATAACTGTACCATGGTTCCATTATTTGAGCTTGGGTCATTATATCATGATTATTATCTCCTAAATTTAAGGTTGCCTTATGATAAATTTAAAGAAATTAATACAAAGCTGGATAAAGTTGAAGATATATATTTATATGTGATTCACATGAATGGTGGTTTTACAAAGGTGTGGGTAAGTTTAAAGACTGTCTTCTTTCCAATTATTGCGGGGATCATGATCTGGTTTTGGAACAGAGTTCATATTTTATCTCGAACACCGGCTCTTTTGGAATATATGTTGATGAGCTTAGGGGGAACCCTGGTGTTTTTGGACTTACCTCTTGAGTATTTAACATTATTTTTTGACATGCCCTA
Organism: Cosmopolites sordidus; assembly: GCA_031761425.1. Lineage (NCBI taxonomy): Eukaryota > Metazoa > Arthropoda > Insecta > Coleoptera > Curculionidae > Cosmopolites > Cosmopolites sordidus. The sequence continues at coordinate 377,578 of JARFXV010001119.1, read as the reverse complement.
CATGTTGTTTTTGAGTGATATCCGTCAAGGAATTTTTTATGCAATGTTGTTATCATTCTGGCTGGTCTTTACTGGAGAGCACATGATGATTCAAGAGACTGGTGAACGGAATTCTTTGAAGAAGTATTGGAAAAATTTAAGTTCTGTCGCAGTCGGTTGTGTTTCTTTGTTAATTTTTGATTTGTTTGAACGGGGAGTTCATTTGGTGAATCCATTTTACTCCATTTGGGTGACTCCACTTGGCACAAACTTGGCTCTCACTTTTGTTATATGCGCAGGCCTCAGTGCAGGGATATACTTCATTTTTCTCTGCTACATGATTTGGAGAGTTTTTAAAAACATCAGTATTAAGAGATCAGTGTTACCAAGCATGACTCAAGCTCGGAGACTTCATTATGAAGGCATTATTTATCGTTTTTGCTTCTTGATGGTAGCCACTTTAGTTTGTGCTGGTGTTACTGTTATTTCCTTCATTCTTTCCCAGTATGATCAAGGAGAAAATAAGTATGATGATGCCTTAGACATAGAGTTGACTTCCATCATTCATACTGGAGTTTATGGCATGTGGAATGTTTATATATGTGCTCTTTTGATTTTGTACGCTCCCAGCCATAAGCATTGGCCTTCAGAACCTGTCTGTACGGAAGGTGAAGAGGTAGAGTTCAGTCGCTTGTCCAATGATACCAGTACACCTAACGAAATATCATCTTTGACTTCTTTTGTTGCCAAAGCCAATATTGAGTAAAAATAAATGTTTTTTAAGTGCTTCCTTTGGTTTACGTGTTCTTCCTAGTGAAAGCGGGCCAATGTGCACCAAGTTACAATAAAAAGTGTGACAATGCGCCTTCTTTCAAACTTAACAGAAAAAGAAACATATCTTTTTTGTGGTAGTTCTTTAGTGTGATATTTTCAATTGGCACCTATTTATTATGCTTATTTTAATGATATTTTTTATTGAGAACCTATACAGCTCTACTAATATTTACTAATTGTGCGAATCAAAAGTGTTTAGCGAACGTAACTTTTGTTATTGTCTGAATCTCTTTCTGTTTTATTTGAGGATTTTATCTATTAGTGTTGTAAGAGTTATTTTATCTTGCCGTAAAATGGAACAACTCATCCAGTATTATTATTTCTTATTGTGTTTATTTTAACATATTTTTGTATTGTAGGCGACTATTACTTAAGGCATTGTATTATTAAGATTCTAATAAATAATTATTGTAAAAATAAACATTTAAAAAAATATATGTTTTTCATCATGAACAAATATACACTCCCCGACAAAACTATAGGCCACCCTTACAAAATGATTACTTTGTAAATCTTTACAGGAGTTACAAAAGTTATCAAATAACTTTTAATCCTTCATTTATGGTTAGAATATTCTTCCATTCGTTTTTATTTAATTATTTGTTGACAGTTTTTGGATAAACGTATATATTTACGTCAGACAATACGTATAGGCCACCTCCCAGTGTTCAAATTAAAGTTTGTCCTGCAGGGATCAACTTTATCCATGTCGGTATCGGTACTCACTCTTGTACTGCACAGTATTCTACAATTCTTCAAAAATTATACAAAAGTGAAATTTCGGCAATTACGACACTACGTGAAATAAAAAATTGGAGGGTTTCAAAAAGCCAGATCTTTAAACCAAAGTAGACATAGAAATTATTTAAGACTAGGTGATCAGTACGGAAAAAAAGTAAGGGTTGATCAATTGCTACAAGTCGAGACCGGAAGGGTATTCTTCGTCAGGCAGGTTGTTGCTACATCACAACAACAATTACACCGTAATGTCCATATCAGTAATCAAAATTATCGTTATTAGTGCAAAGAAAACCCTAAAAAGAAACATGAAAGGCCTCTGCTTAGTCCGAAGATCACCGTTTGGACTGCAATGTAGGCATCCAGAATAATCGGCCTGTTTTTTTTTTTCGAAGGCCACCAAGGCCGCGCAGTGGGACTTTGAATTATCAGCGTTATGTCGAATGCTTCAAACTTTTTTTTACTCCTGTTCTTCAAGAATTTGAAGTTCTTTTCTAATCTCTTTTTACCCGTCGTTCAGAAGCTTTTTACGGGAAAATTGATTTCTTGAACAGAAGACATGGCCTCCCGAAGCACGTACATGACTCCCTGTGATTTTTTTATGGGGATATCTTAAGTGTCAACTGTAGACGCCGAAGCCATAACTGCAGACACCATAACATCGAATTAAGTCCCACCTCACGTAAGTGCTAGGCCAGAAACGGAGCACATTTCGACAATGTAATCTTCAGAACATGAATTTTCAAAAATTTTTGTAAATTTTAAGAATACATTTGTTATAATTGATCATTTTTTTTCACTTCAAAAAGTTAATCACCCTGTATAACTTGGAACTATAGCAGTTATACAAGGATCTGGAGGTTTCTGGCATTTCCCGACTGTAGCACAACATGAAGAAGAAGGAGAGCTTCAGGATTGGGAGACCCTTTTTGCCCTTAATCATTTTTATATATGATATTTGAGCCACATTAGCTGTGGTGTCTAAGGCGTCAGCCTTACGTTACGGCAGTTAATGTGGACCGGGTTCGAATCCCGTACTAGGCAAAAAAAGTTTTTCTAAAATTCTTGTGAATGTTTCTAGGCAAGAATGTAAAATCTGACAAGGAATCACCCCTCAGTCACGACAGTTCGAGGCTGGGTAAGGCCGGATGCCTTCTGAGAGGTTTTCTACGTTGGTCACTCGCCAGTCGGTAGGCTTCTCTAGATAATTTCGGTTAAGCACAAAACCAAGGGTTGATAGTTCGAGGGGGGGTGCTGACAGGGGTTTTCGGTAGCTGATGACCGTGGTTCGGAACCCACGTTAAACTCTAGGTCCAGTCGCTAAATAGCCTTCTCAGATGCTGATGCGCCTCTAAGCACAAAACTTTACTTTTTTATATGATATTATTTTTTTATTTATTTTATATTATTAATTTATATTTATTTAATATTTCATTTAAAGTTTATATAAAAAAAAGCGTGTGTTTAGTCATGTACGCACATAAGAAGATATAATTCTTTGGCGTAATAAATAAAAAACATATCTTGACAAATGGGGACAAATGCTGACAAATTTAAAAAGAAAATAATAAATTACGGGTTACATCGACGCGCGCAACTTTGGCACCCATTAAAAATACACTTTGATTTATGTTTCCAAACGCGCCATAAGAAGCATAACTTCAAAAAAAAATGTGTTACATCGGGGCGCACAACTTCGTCCCCCGCTAAAAATACAGTCTGATCTGTTTTCCTAAACGCGCCATAAGGAGTATAACTTCAAAATAATTCTATTTTGAAGTTATACTTCTTTTGGCGCATTCGGGAAAACAGATCAGTGTATTTTTAGCGTGGGACGAAGTTGCGCGCGCCCATGTAACACATAATTTATTTGTAGTATTTACTTTCGTCTGTTGGTCGTTTATTCAGTTAAAATCTGTTTAAATGAATAAAAAAGATTTTATTTATTACGCCAAATAACCGATGTAACTGATAATGTGTTATTTTCTTTATATAATAAATATTACACCTTCGCCATTTGTCAAGACTTGTTTATTTTATTAATTACGCCAAAGAAGTATTAACTTCTTACGTGCTAAGTAAACGTTATAAGTAAACACACGCTGATTTTCTGAAGTTATACTTCGAATGACGTGTTTGAGAAAACAGAGTATATTTTTAGCCGAGGACGAAGTTGCGTGCGCTGTGTAACATAATTTTTTTTAAAATCATGTTACCTTCGCCATTTGTCAAAACTTGTCTTTTAGCAATTATTCCAAAGAAGACACATGCGCTTTTTTGTATATATTTATCATTTGATAATAAAGGAACGTAAAAAACACCTTTTAATTATGAAATATATATTTAATCTTGCTTTTATTTCAAAAAAATCATATCTTAAAAAATATATAAACTTATAAAAAAACATGGCAAACTTTTCTTTATTACCTTCTAATTATTGTCATGTAATATGTATTTATTTTCAATAATACAATGAAAAAAACATTAAAACAGAGCTTATTACTAAATGTTTGTACAAAATTGGACAAGGGAATCATATTTACATTAAGTACATTTTTTTAAAAAACATTTCTACCTAAATGTTAGGCAAAAAAGGCGACAGTCAAACTGCCAAAGATTGAATAAGATACATATATTTTTTTTAAATATAAATAAGGCACTTTTAATTGTTATTTTTTTTAACACGAATCAAACATAGCTTTCGCTCTCTGCATCGGTCGTTACCAATAATACTCTCGCAGTGGCGTAGGTTTGTGGAGGTGGTGGGGGTGGTCGGTAAGTAGGGGGCAGATGAACAGGAGGAAGATGTCTCAGTGGTGGAGGTCTTCTCGGTGGTATAGGTGGTGAACATAAACTGAAAAGAAAAATGCATACAGCATATGTACATAAATAGCAGCTTAAATTAAACGTATCATTTTTCAATATTTAAAATCGTGCAGTGATTAAATTATTTGTAAAAAAGGTTTAAAAGCAATGTCAATTCTTAGTGAAATGGTAAATGTATTAGGGGAGTCTGCTCATTAAAAAAAAAAGGTTTGTAAGTGAGCAGGTGAGTTTTAACGTGGTCGTATAAGCCTGGGTGATGATCCTCGTTCTGGACGTCCATTAAGTGTAACTACTGAACAAATAATTCTATACATGATATGGTTATGATGATTGAGTGAAATTGCTAAGGTTAGGTTCATCTCAACTGAACGGGTGTTTCAGGTTTCGAAAAAGGAATTGGGCTTGAGAAAGCTATGTGCATGATGGGTGCCTCATTTGTAAAATTCTGACCAAAAACTTTCTAACCAACATTTGGATTTTTTTCGAGAGATTAAAACAGATTTTAAACGTCGCTTTGTAACTATATACCTTTCATTGGAGGCGCAGAAAGCTTCGTCTTCTTCTATCCATGCAGTCGTGCTGTCCAAGGACCTCATCCTGGCCGCTTGCCTTGCCCAGTCCGATCTGTGAAACGTGGCGTGATAGTTGAGCCCCGGGCTTTCTCTGTCATCTTCGGAGAGTGTCAGGCCCGAATCTCTACTCAACGATTTCTGATCCTTACTTAATTCAACAGAGTCCAAAGAGAGACCCAGTGCTACAAAAGAAACAATTCCATGAAAGTATAAATATCTCAATGCTTTTTACAATATCCTTGTAAACTGGAAATGATTTACCTCTAAACATCAAATCATTTTTAAACTTCTCGACGCGCGTTTCGCCAACCATGTTAGCATCATCTAAAGATCAGATTGAATCATCTCCTGATGATACTTCTCTAGATCTCTAGATTGAATAATCAGTTTCAATCGTCTCCTGATTATGATGACATTGATAGCGACGCTTGCGTCGGGAAGTTTGAAAAAGTGATTCGGTGTTTAGTGGTAAATCTCTTCGAGTTTATAAGAACAACCAATATGTATGGGAAAAAAAGTGATTACTTACAATGTAAGCTGTCAGATTCTTCAGCTCCACTATCATGAGCAGCTTCACCAAGAAGAGAAACTACTTGAGACCCAAACAGTGCTTGACAGTTGTTAATCAACATTTCGATTAGTGTTGGTAACGTCCGCAAGGGTGCGTTCTGTACGGATTCCCATAGAAGACTAGGTCCCACACATACCCCTAAGTTAGCAGCCGACATGAGGTTATATCTTGCTCTTTTTGCTATGTTATACAAAACACATATGACATATCTTAAAAGAGTGTGGTTTTCTCTGGGGAGATTACTGAGAAGTCTTCGAAGTAGGTCTAACCGACCACTGGTAGCTGCATTTAACCATTCTTGTGCATTTCCACAAAGCAATGGTTCGGGAAGGCTTCTGAGAAAATCTTTAAGTAGCGCTCCAAGTAATAAAGCGGGAGTATTAGAGATTTCTTCACATATTAAAAGTCCTGCAATAAAAGAAAAACTGTTATACTCTTAAAACTGTTATGTATTGTAAATAACTTTCGTAAATTTGACCAACCATTATTTACATTATTTTGAACAAAAAGCCGATCAAAAAGACTATAAAAAGAATGCGAAAATGTGGCATTTTAATTTTTTTTATTGTTCATACTAAGATTTTTTCCAGAATATAGAGAAGAAATATTTCTAAAAACAGACGTGACAGAATTTTTCTATTATTTTTCTGGATAACTCTTACCTAAATAAACAATAATTAACAACTTTCAGATGGGTATCAAAACCGTGTATACTAGTGTTATTACGGTAATCTATATTTTTCGGGAAATAAAAGCTGAAATTTAATGGAAAACCCATTATTAACCCAAAACACCCTATTATTAGAAAAGAATTTGGTTTTGAAAGTTGTTTTTATCACTCTCAATTTATTGACTACCACTGAATATTTTGTTGTGAATAAGCATTTTTAAATGATATTAAATAAAAATAAATCAACCAAAATAACTTGATTCATACCTTGGGTATCAATTTTTTCTTTGAGTTCTCTTAGGGCTTTTGCCGAAGCACATCGTCGAAAGATGCCTTGCGTGTGAGGTCCACTTTGAAAAAGAGCCCTCAAACAAGCAAAAATCACCGGAGGTAGAGTGTTGTTGGTACAGAGACGGGACAGGGAAATTCCGAAAACTCTTCCACAGCTACTTTTCCTGAACAATTTTAGTGGCGTCCTAGAAAAAAAAAAATATTGTAGATGTGTTGTTCGGAAGGTGATTTTATCGACTTACTTTCTGGGACTGGGTTTAATTCTTGGTTTCAGTTCAAAAACTATGTCACAAGGGATTCTGCTTTTGTTACAGTGGGTGAGATCAAAACCTTCTTCGGCGCAGAGTGATTGCCTTAGTCTGGCTAACTGAATTGAATGAGGCCTTTCACAACCTTTAAGAAAATAAAATGTTAGTCATTATAGTCTAAATGGTCATTAATATCATACCGATGAGTGGACAAGGGGCGTTATCTCTGTCTCGAGCATATAACGTGTAAGATACATCGCACGTGCGTGACTCATCCAAAGCCAATCGGGCCACGTCTGTAGATGACGTTTCTGGACCGACACCGAGTGTTTTTGAGCATTCCGTACCACTCAGAGGATCTTTATATACAACCTAAATAATAAAGAAACTTTTTAAACCAGTCCTCATTTCCTGAAACATCGAGTGTTACCTTAATGTTTGTTGTGGGTGGTTCCAGTCTCAATTGAGCTGCCAAAGCTTGCCTCAATTCCCTCCACCAAGAGTCTCTGGCAGCTTGAGTGCAAAAGGTAACCAGATAAGTTCTGGCAGGCGATGGCCAACCCAACAGGAACCCAGTTTCAGATTCTGCACAAACGGCTATCCATATTTCTGATACTCGCACACTTTCCTAAATGATTATGTTGTAATTAAAATTAATAATAATTGCTGAACGGTGTACTCACTTTTAATTTATAGTTTCCCGTCGAACGAGGCTTGGCAACTAGAAGTAAGTCTGAGAATAAAAATAAGTGTCTTGGTTTGGCATTCATCGGCATCTGCGATGGAGACATGGCACATGGTGCTTCCATGAGGAAGATTCTGTTACAGGGACCTATGCTTTCCATTACGGTCAGGTCACCCAATGATTTCTTTCGTAAGGATTTATTTTTCTGAAATAATATAATAGAAACATCAGTTTCGATGGGATATGTTAACATTATCCGCTCTTAGTGTTATCAAATTTATGAGTAGTATGTCTAAAATTGATCATCAAAAGTATCATTGCATTCACCTAATCTGGTACGAACAAACTTGTGCCAATTTTGTTGTAATTTTGTTGATTGTGTAACTATCTAACGAGACCCGTTAATCTTTAGGTATCAATTAACAGAGAAGAAAAAGCAAGATGCGGTACTCGTGTAATTATATTTTCTTTAACGCCAAGCGAAATAATTTTAAGGTTAATCAACATGTGTATTATCGTCTTAATTAAGGAATTGCCTGGAGTTGGTCGATATACAGTTATGAGTAATAAGTCGATTGAAAGTATTTATGATTTCTAATAGTGCAATCAAAAGATGTTTGAAGAATCGAAAAAAAGGGGTGCTAATTAATTCTATCTATAGAACAAAGATTACGAGCAATTCTAGGTACCCGGGTAGAACCGCGTTTTAGATTTATAAAATCTCGACGTTTCAGCTTGTGGGTCGAGGGCTCGGTCTATTTCGTGACCCGTTTGAATATGATGTTCTGCTAGAGTTGAGGCGAGATCCGATTTTTTATACGACCGTTGATATGGCCGATATATGATAGGGATCAACCAGATCAAGGATTCTCATAGGCACATCTGACAGCTTATATTGTAAGTATTCACTTTTTTTCCCTATAAATATTGGTTGTTCTTATAAACTCGAAGAGATTTACCTCTAAACACCAAATCACACAGAAGACGATTGAAACTGATTATTCTAGAGATTAAGATGATTATAACATAGTTGGCGAAACGTACATCGAGAAGCATCATAAGGAGATGATTCAATCTGATCTTTAGATGATGCTAACATGGTTAACGAAACGTGCGTCGAGAACTTTAAAAACATTTTTCGGTGTTTAGTGGTAAATCTCTGTAAGTTGAATATTTCTTTCTGTTGTAAATATCGTTTCGATATTACGGAATTTGAATACGTGGCAAATTTACTTGCTTTAAACTGACTTTCACATTAAAGTATCTGACATCATTGGAAGAGTAAAGGAATTGAAATGGAGACGGGCAGAACTGTTTAAAAAAATCGACATTTTTTTTCTTAAGGGAATCGAAAATATTGTTAAAAATGATGAATAAATAATACTGTGAAAGTTAGAGCTTTTAATATTAATATTAAGAGGTGCCGAATCGCAATCGCTTTTCAATTTATTATTGAGTTATATGAATCATGGCCACGATATATCGATAAATTCAACAATCGATAAATTTCAGCAGCCGGTTTCTTCAAATTAAAAAAAACTATTAAACTTCACTGCAAAAGCATATGCACTACAATTTAAGACGTCATGGTGCCGTCCCACCAAAACATGCGATAAAAAGTTGGATTAATAACTTTGAAGAGATGGGATCTGCCTAAAATAAGAAACTAACAGGACGATTTCACTGTTCTTAAAAAATGGTAGAGTCCATTAATGTTTCTTAAATGGCAAATTTTAATATAATTCGAATAAGGCCTGCCCCCGATGAAGAAGATGTCATGCCAAGAACTAAGTTGAAGACCTGATATTATTTCTAGAATAAGAAGAAAACTGACATAGGTGTCTTGAAACGGACCAATATAACCCAACGGAAAAAAATGTAACAAAAAAAAGGTGTGAGTAGGAAGGAGATTTATCATGGAGTATTTTGTGGACTCAATATTTATAGGCATGAACTGAAGACACTGCAGCATCTTCTGTTATCTGCGTAAATTCTGTAAAATCCTTATTGTATTGGTACCCATCATAAATATTTCACCAATATTTTCAGCGTTTCCGTACATAAAAATTCCATTCTATTTGCTTTACACATTTAGTCACAATCAAAACGAATCTAAATCAACAAAAGACCGACCATTAAAAATTCTTAAAAGGAAGTTTAAACATCAACAAGTATTTCGGCAGGAAAATGAAGTGGGAATTAATGAAATATCTCGTGAAATCGTCATCGAATTTGGAGGTTGTTGACACAAACGCAAAGACCATTATGTAACCGCTTTCGAAACATTTTACGATCGTCTCATAGGTGTAATTTTTCAAATAGATAAGGACAAAAGTATCAACCACTAAATATTTATCGTAGCTTTGGTTCTGTCGCGTCGTTCTTTATAATTTTTTAGATTGATGGTCGTGTGACTGGACGAACATGCAGATCTGAACTTATCGCCGATCAAGATACTATGAGGATGACTTCAAAAGTTCATCGGACGACGGATAGATATCGCTGTATCAGGCAATTTTTCCGGCTCGTTCGCAAGTTCATTCATTCAAACTGTCAACTGTTGAAATGTCTAAATCGTCACGTTCATTGGTTTCGTTTTGACAACTTTTTAATAACAAAAATAAATTTGACAGTGTTTAAACACTGTCAATTTTATTTTTTAAATTTCTAATATATATAAGGAGAAAATAAAAAGCTATAGGCTCAAGGCAACGAGTTGTCAGAGGAAATACCAAGAAATAATTGTAAATAAATATATGAGGAAAACCGATGGTGGACAAAGAAATTACAGAGGAAGATTAAGGACTAACAGGAAAAATAGAAAAACTATCTGGATACAAAAAAGATGAAGAAAAATATATAAAGCAAAAAGAAAAGAAGTAAAGATTGAAATGAACAAAGTGAAGCAACAATCATGGATAAGATTTGGCGAACAGATGTCTGAAAACTACAGAGACAACCAAAAGTTATTCTATGGAACTCTAAAGCAGCTAAGACCGAAACATGAGTACAGAAAAATGGAGACAATATGTTAGAGAACTGACTGAGACGGGAACAACTATACCAGAAGAACAAGAAAATAATATAAATGATATTCAAAAAATAAATATGATACCAAAAGACGCATATGAAGCCATAACGAAATTTAAGGTGGGGAAAGGCACCGGGTAGAGACAGTATAACACCAGAAATGATAAAATATATGGGAAAGGAAGTAATAAGAAGCCTGACAGAATTGTTGAATGGCATTATGAGAAAGGTTAAACTCCCAAAGGAATGGAGCAAATCAAAATCGAGATGACAAGGGAGAAAACACAATATGGATTTAGGAGGGGAATGAGCACTCAATATCTACTGTTCATGATAAGACAAACAAGCGAAAAACTAATAAAAAAGAACAGATAGAACAGACATAGATAAAGCTTTTAATCGAATTAATCGATTAAAAGCTTTATAATCGAAGCGAGGACATATGAAAAACGCTAGATAAACGAGAAATAGGTAGAGAGAAGTCACCCAGACACGTTTTGGAAATATATTTAAATGTCGACAAAATTACAAATCCTCCAAATTAACAGAAAGATTGAAAATAATCAAAACGAAACTTACGATATTGAAAGCCGGATTTGGTTCTGGTATATGTAGTCCCAAATAGTCGTGAGGAAAGAGATCCTGGATCCTATCCAAATCCCTTCTTCTTCCGTCCAAAGCTGGCTGTGAACCGCCAAGCAACCTGCCGTAATCGGCCAATCTTTCCGCCTGAAAAATCAAAAAAGAAGAAGAAAAATTAACACTCCACCAAGAAAAAAAGTCATGAGAAAGTCATTAAATAATGAAACTGCTCCGGATTATTGTTGGCTTTTATTAATCGCCACCTGTAGTCTAATCCGAAAAATAAACGCAATAAATTTATATTGGAAAGCCTTGTTTAATGGTAAAAAATTCAATAACTATCGATTCTGTTCTGTAATCTAAATAGTATCGTGGCTGTTTGTCATGTTACGGACACTTTATTACTTTCACTTAAATTATATATCAATACCAATATATTGAGAGGACTTCTGAATCTAATAGGTTTGATTTCTGTTTTGTAATAATTAGAGGTGACATTTATATAAATATACTGCATGGGGGTAGCATTTATCACAAAATATTATTAAAAATTAAAATCTGAAAATGTAGAAGAACGTCTACTGACCCATCACACCAAATAATGCGGATAAAACTTCCATCTTCTCGCCACCATTTTTACATCGTCGGTCGGACGTTTACCTCCAGCGCCACGTCCATTTATCTCGTCGTTGGCGTTATATGTTTTGTTGGTTGCCAGAATTCGGGGGTTAACTGCTTACTAAAATATGCGATTTGGACGTAGATTCCCTGCGACCGAGTCTATCGGTAATTAGTTTCAAACTCTGATTTGACGGGTACGCAGCGTTCGATATGTCTCGCGTCGCGTATTTCGTTCACCTCGCGAATTGCAAACATGAAGGTATCCGATTTAAAACAGTTAATAATAACTAATTTAAGTTTTTTTTTCGGACTTTTCGAATTTTCTTTATTGATTTGCAGTTTCAATAAACTGTTTGAATGGTTTACTCTCCGGAAAACGGTAAGTACCTATTTATTTATTCCTTTATCTGCGCAACAAGCAGCAATGTCCAATGTCCTTGTAAGTAGTAACAATACAAAATTTGCAATAATTTCAATTCAAATTTTCAAAAATTTCAATAGCACGAAAAGCAAAAAGTTAACTTTAAAAACCCACGAGCCGCCACTGCAAAAACCAAATAAAAAGGTAATCTAATGATGTCAAGTCTGGAGAATAGACTGGGTGTAGAAGAACTTTCCATTCGCATCCCAACATTGCTCCCTGATCAAATCTTACAACGTATATATACCATTTTCAGAGACATCTATATGTGAACGGTACAAACAAAGTACAGGCGAGACAACGTATAATGAATTACTTTTTATGTCTTATAGCAGACAAGCTTTCAAACTTTAATAGACAACTTAATTATAATTAACATAATTTGATTAATAACATTTAGAGAGAAAGAGATCGGTATCGAAGCTGGTTATATAACGTCATTCTTTGGTAATATCACAATTCTTTTTTTCGGCTATTAACGGTAGGTATAGTCGAAAAAAGCCCACACACTTCAGTCCATATTAAGAAAACATTCTTGATAATGAACTCTAAAAAGTAATATGAGAAAGTTATATATTTATGTCATAATTAAAACACAAATTGTTTTTTAATTAAAAAAAAAGTTCTTGGTAGTTCTTGACATCCACGGCTTTGTATTTTTTTTTCCACTGTTTTTATTTGTTCTAGGCCGTTCATTATTATTTTATTATTTAGTGTTTAATTGATATATTTATTGGCTTTGACATATGTAGGTACAAAATCCTGATGGGTGATTTTAATGCCAGAATTGGAACAACAAGAACAGACGAAAATGCAACTGGCCCATATGGAACTGGTGAGCGAGACAATAGAGGTGACAGATTAGTTGATTTTGCTGAAGGACAAGAACTATATATTATGAATTCATTCTATAGGAAAAATATCTGCAGAAAATGGACATGGAAAAGTCCATCTGGACTCACAAGCGAAATTGACTACATCATGACCAACGATAAAACAATATTTAGCAATTGTACTGCCCTTAACAATTTTAATGTTGGAAGTGACCACCGAATGGTACGAGCAAGGGTTTGGAATGACTGTCGAAAAGAGTGCGAAAGAATGGTAAGATCAAAGAAGGGACAAGGTGGATTCTGGAAAACTGCTGGACAGGGGAAGCGATTTTGAGATTGCTTTGTCAAACCGGTTTGCTGCGTTACAAGATCCAGAGGAGGTGGAAGTATCAGTTCAATATGAAGAAATCGCCAACAATGTACTTCAAACGGCTGCTTCAATAGCACCAGAAGAAAAATGTCTCAAACAAACAAAAATCTCCAGTGAGACCATTGATTTAATGAAGAAACGGCGAGCAATGAGAAATGCAGGTAGTCCTTTTGGCAGGGTCGAGTACACTGAGCTCTGCAAAACTATAAGAAAACGTATCAGAGAGGACACGCGCCGATACAATATGCAGCTAGTGCAAAAAACCCTGGAAGAAAACAAAGGAATTAACAAAGCCAAACAGAAGCTGAGAAACAAAAGAACGCAAATATATGCTTTAAAGCGTGAGGATGGCACAGTGTGCAGGGCGCGTACCCAAATGTTAGAGATTGTCAGAAGGTTTTATTCTCGGTTATATGAAGATCAGAGACAGTCAGGGACAGCAATACCCACGGAAGAACAATATATAATGCCAGATATCCCAGTGGAGGAAGTAACAAATGCTATAGAATTGATGAAGAACGGCAAAGCTCCAGGAAAGGATAGTGTAACTGTCGAAATGCTAAAAGCTGGTGGTCGGACGTTACATAAAACACTGGCAAAATTATACTCAAAATGCCTCAAAGAACAAAAAGTACCTGACTTATGGAAACATGCAGAAGTGATCCTTTTACATAAAAAAGGAGCACAGGAAGATTTAAAGAACTACCGTCCAATAAGCCTCCTATCAGTGATGTACAAAGTTTTCACTAAGATAATTTCTAAAAGACTATTAAAAAAACTGAATGACGCACAACCAAGAGAACAAGCAGGATTCAGAAGTGAATTCAGTACAATGGATCACATCCAGGTGGTACAGCAGGTCATAGAAAGGCACAACGAATACACCATGCCTCTGTGCTTGGCTTTTATCGACTACGAAAAAGCATTTGATTCCATCTCAAAGCATGCGATAATGAATGCACTGCTTAGCCAAGGTGTAGAGAGAGCCTATGTAAACCTATTAGAATCGATATATGATGGAGCTACAGCCACAATTCACCTTGATGATCTTGAAGTGGGAATTAATATGGAGCGAGGTGTATGGCAGGGTGACGCAATATCGCCTATTCTTTTCTCGGCTGGCCTTGAAGAAGTATTCCGTAAACTGGATTGGGAACAGGATGGTGTGAGGATCAATGGTGCAAACTTGAACCATCTTAGATTTGCAGATGATATTATTCTCATTTCACAAAACCCAGAGGAGCTGCAAAGACGCATACAAGAACTGCAAAGGGCTGGCGAACCGTTTGGCTTGAGAATAAACCTGAAAACGAGTCAGGTTATGTTCAATAACTTCGCTCAGGACAGAAGAATTTCGGTTTTAGGAAGGGATTTAGAGATTGTGGACAGCTTTGTATATCTTGGGCAGAGGATTTCAATGGAGGGGAATACCGCCCGCGAGGTGGGACGGTGTGTTAAATGTGGCTGGCAGGCATTTGGTAGGCTCAACATAGTGTTTAAGAGCAGACTCCCACTTTGCCTGAAAAGAAAAGTATTTGATCAGTGCGTTCTACCCGTTATGACATACGGAAGTGAAACCTGAACACTCACATCGCAATCAATTAAAAAACTTCGGGTGACATAGAGGGGAATGGAAAGATGTATGCTTGGCATTACAAGACGAGACAGAAAGTCCTGCGCATGGATCTGGGAACAAACAAAAGTCTGTGACATCATTGGAAGAGTAAAACAATTGAAATGGAGATGGGCAGGCCATGTAGCGAGGCGATGGGACGACAGATGGACCAAGGCAATCCTGGAGTGGATACCGCTTGATCGCAAACGTCCGCGAAGAAGACCGAAAGCACGATGGATTGATGACATCGTTAAGTATATTGGACCCGAGTGACAGAGAAAAGCCCAGGACCGTGCTGAAGAGGCCTTCATCCTGCAGTGGATCGATTATATATATATATATATATATATATATATATATATATATATATATATATATATATATATATATATATATGTGTGTGTGTGTTAGAATTCTTTGGACGTGGAACACATGAACACACATTGGGTTTGGCCCACTTTGAAAGACTCATATAGTGGACTGCTGTTTACTTTCGGGCTCATAAGCATAAATCCTACATTCGTTACCTGTGTATGTTATACACGGCTTTTGACGAACCACGGTTGTATTTTTTGAGCATTTCTCTGCACCAATCGACACGAGCTTTTTTTTCAGCGATTGTCAAATTATGCGGAATCCAACGCGCACAAATCTTTTTCTCGGCTAAATGTTTATATAAAATCTTGTGTACGCTTATCATACAAATGCCCAGGGATACCTCAGTATCACGGTATGTCACATGACGATCTTGCTTTATCAGTTCGTGTACAGTATCGATTATTTCTGGCACAACAATCGATTTTGGACTACCTTCTTTAAATTCGTCCGTGAACGAATGATGACTAAAATTGAATTCACTAAACCAGTGATATACAGTGGCTTTAGATGGTGATTCGTAGCCAAAAGTCGAAGTGACTTGATCGATGCACTGTTGTTGAGATAATCCACGTCGAAAGTCTTAGTAAATCATCGCATGAAAATTCATTTGAGATGAAATGTTCAAGTTACTAAACAACACAAATATATAGCATGTATATGTCAGACATCATCAGACTATCTGAATGGCTAATTCTGTAATATCAGGGCTCACAATGATTTGAAAAGACAGTATGGACACGGGATGGAATAATAGAAGTGTGTAATCGTGTCAGAAAGATGAAAGGTAAAAAGAAAGGCAAGCAGAAAGATCAACAGTAAACAAAAAGAGGACGTCCGCCGCCGAATAGCCAATTCTGCATGGCAAACGGCGTATTCTGAAAGAGCAATTTTGCAGTAGCAGGATTCACAATGATTTGAACAGACCACACGATGGTATAGAGGAAGTGTGAAGTCAGAAAAACGTCAACAAAAAAGAGAACGACTGCCGAATAGATACCATCAACTTAAGAGCCTCATTAGTTGAGCCTCTTCAGTTGTGGAGATTATGAAAATGGCAGAAAACAGGGACCAGTGGCGAATCTTAGCTCATAGAATCGGAAAATGAACTACGAGAAGACAAGGAAGTTATATTTTCGTCGAAATATGAAAAGTTTAGTGCAACACCTAATTCCAATTGATATGGTCAAAGAGCCAATTTCTGCAGTAATGACAATTATGAACGAGATCGATAATTGTTTGTATCACCCTGGTACATCCAGAAAATACGAACAAAAAGTCGTCGCTTGAAAAACAACCGTGTTTACTATTATTAATACAGATTTAGATATGGTCAGTCATTAAATCTCGATTTGACACGCTAGAAGAAACCAGATTGTGGTCGTTGTATTTCTCATTTTATCATGTAACATGTCGAGAGCCTCACCCACTAACATACTTATGATGCATTGTAAACGTAACAACGATTCTGTATCAGATAGAAACGTTTAACGATCATTAATTATGGTACTTTCTTCCACATTGAATCGATATGAAAATACATGCAAAAATCATACCACTGTAATTTTTTCAGTATACACTATGCAACAAAAAAAATTAACACCCAGTAAAGCTATATAATTTTACACGGGATCTTGTATCACCTGACATTTTTTTTAGAAGAATTCAATCTTTATTTCTTCTTCTTCTTCTTCTTCCTCCTTTCTTTTAGATAATTCAACACCTGTTCTGCTTTTTCTTTCTTTCCAATATGGTTGACCGTATATAGATAGGACACTGCCTGTTTTAACCTTCTCATGTCTCTTAGGATGCAAATGTCCAATGTTCTCTCTCTCCTCCAGCGTTTCGGTGATCTACCCTGGTTTCTTTTTCCAACAGGATTGTTAAATTTCGCGTTTTTTGGAATTCTATTTTCGTCCATTCTGCTTATGTTTCTTTCAGTTTCAGTCTCTTAAATATACTGAGATTCTCTGGCTTTATTCTGTAGATTTTCAATACTTCCAATAGATATATAATTACAAAATAAAAACCTGTGAACTCTCCTCCTTCCTCTAAAAGTGTAATCATTCGATAGGGAAAAGTTTCGCAAAGGCACTTGACGTTAAGTAAGTCCGACTCATTCTTCTTCAGTTGATTTTTCTTCTTTTTATATTCAGTTGAAGAGTTTAGTTTAGTTGGAAATGCTGATGAAACCTTGCTGGCTGATATTCTCACGTTGATGCTGTTGACTGTTGCTTGGTGAAAGATGCTGTTTTTATTTCGAAATTCCAGTTATAGTATATGAGAAGGGGTTGATAATATTGAAAAATAACGTAAAAATAGCGAAAAACATGGTTGTGTCCTGTTTTTTTGGGAATTTTTTTATATTGTTTTACAAAATATAAAATTTTTTTGTTATTAACATTAAAGTTGTGGTCATTATATAAGGTATATTTTGAAAAGGCATTTACGTTTGGTTCTAGGTTTCTAATGCTTTTTTATATTCTTTTATTCTCTAAATTCTCTCTTCTTTTAAATATTGTTTAGTTTGGCCATTATATGAGCTTGGACAATTTAGCAATCGATTTTATAAATTAAATTTGATTATTTTCATTTGTATTTTTGTGCATATGAGTGGTACAGTGTAAGCAAAAGCGTTCGAGATGTGATGGAAAGCCATGGTCGGCCATCAACGTCTTCAAATAAAATTCACATTGCTAAAGTGAAGGAAATGGTGACTGAAAATCGTCATTTAAGTTTGAGAGAGATAGCCGCTGATCTTTCTGTGTCTCACGAATCAATTCGTACCATTTTAAGCGACTGTTTGGATACGAAAGGCGTTGCCGAAAGACCTGAATTTTCTTCAGAAACTCAATTGCGTAAACAAGACATGCTAGAAGGAATCAGTTCCGATTCCACATTCATAAAATGCTTTGTAACTGGTGATGAGGCATGGGTATACGAGTTTGACATGCAAATCAGTCAACGAGCTTCGGAATAGCCCCTTTCAACTGAACCGAAACCGAAAAAAAAAACAGGTCAAAGTTGATCAAAAGTTACGGTCATGTCGACTGTTTTTTTTATTATCGCGGTGTTGTGCACTCGGAATTCTTGCCAGGAGGTCAGACGGTAAATAAAGAGTATAATCTGAACGTTATGCTGCGTCATTTGAGAGAGTAAGGTCAGATTTGTGGAAAGAAAACTCTTGGATTTTGAATCACGACAACGCACCATTTCACAAGGCTATGATTGTGGAGGAATTTCTAGTAAAAAACTCAACAAACACCATCGAACAACCACCGTATTCACCTGATATGGCTCCGGTCGACTTTTTTCCGAAAAATGCGTTCAAAAAATGTTTTGACAGTTGAATTATTCGTTGACATAAGTGTATTATTTCGGAAGGGGCCTACTTTGAAGGCGATTCAATAAATTTGGATAAATAATAAACATTTTGTGTTTTATTGACCAATTACCGGTATTTTTTGGACAGAATTTATATACAGTAAATATACTTTATATACTATATATACTTCTTTAATTATTCTCTACATAAAAACGTTGAATCAATTTAAAAATCCAACAATATTTCGCATCATTTCTATATAAACATGTGCGACAAAAAAAAACAACTCACAAGTAAGACTTACATTAGATACAGAATACGATCCTCTCCAACAAAATATTTTTCCCATTCCCAAACACTACAGCAACTATCACAATACTGACTAGAATGTTGACTAGGAACTGACCAAGAACCGGTGACCAATCCCTTATAAACACGATTAAATGTTAATTTTGGTTCTTCGTGATAAGATAAGGACTGATGCCATTTTTATTATGTTTGTGAGTTGTTTTCGAACCGTCTTGGTCCGATATTACGTGTTAGATCGGGGGTAGACATCCGTGCTGGAGAAAAATCCGAACCCGCAATGTCGTAATACAGATAAAAATCGTGGAAAAACGGCTGTTAAATAATGAACACACAATTAAATGGCGACATCAAGAAGACTTTTGTTGTTTACACGAAAACTAATGTTTATTGATTTGATATTTACATTTAAAATATATTTTTAGCGATAATTGAGAAGCAAATATATTCGTTCTGATTCATACAGGGTGTAATGGGAAATAACTTTCGTAAATTTAACCAACGATTCTTTATAATAATAACCTAAAATAAATATTTCCTCAATTAAGTGATACAATACTAAAACCTCAAATAGGGAAGCTTCTAGATGATTTCCGTTGTCAAAAAAAAATAAATGAAAACGAATTGGCAGCTTAGCAGTGTAGTGAAAGGATTTCTGGGCAACAAGAAAGATAAAAACTATAAAAACCTCAAAGATGAACTCTTTAAAGCCTATAAAGTACTAGGGTGCTGTATGTCCTTAAAAATGCATGTTTTACATTCCCATTTGGATTTTTTCCGGAAAATTAGAGTGCAGTAAGCAACGAACAAGGAGACAGCTTTCACCAGGACATCAGGGCGATACCAGGTAAGTACCGGGGCCGCTATATTGGGTGACTATTACTGGTTTTTAAAAAGACAAGACACAAGAAGTAAAAGTGATAGTTTTTGTTGCTGTATGACTTCTCATGTAATATATTTTTTATTCAGATAATACGCTAATGTCTTTGCATAACTTTAATACGTTACATGTAAATATAAAATAAATGCTAGATTGTAAAAATATGTCGTCTTCTTTTTTTTCCCACCACTTTTGTAACAAACAAACTTAACGTGTTAAATTAATTAGCTTACCATTATCGGATTTAGGACTACAAAATACTCCAACCATTTTCAGATTTAGGACTACAAAATACTTCATACGCACCTATTTTCATCAATGTTACCTTAGGAAAGCTTAAATTTGTTGACCTGTGACATCTATCCAAAGTGTAACGATTTCCGAGCAAAACAGATCCCGAGCTTTATACATTTTTTAACAATTAGCAACGTCGCATTTAGATCTATGGGAATGAAGTTTTTTGTTTCATTATTAAGGTATTACTTAAATAGAAAATAGATTATTTTTATGGCCATTTATTATTTAAATTTCAGCAAAAATTTAGTTTATTTTGTTAGAAAAAACTTACACATTGTAGTTTAATGTCAAAGTTGAAATTACTAGCACAATTTTTTTACATTAAAACATGTTTTAAATTATTCACGTCGCATTAAGACACACATGATTAATTGTTTTATTAAATTAAATGTTCAAAATATACACCATTTGAGTCGGTGCACGCCTGGTACCATTCTAACATATTTTCCCAAACACGCTGAAAAAGGTCTGATAGATTTCTAATCTGGTTGGCATCAATCATCTTCTCCGTAAATAACAAGCATATCGTGATATTCTCATACAGCATACAAGTTTATTTGTAATTTATTCCTTAAATATTAAACAATTAATATTCGTCAAATATGTATATATCACAAATTTGTTTAAAAATCAAGTTTTCGATTGGTGATTTAATAGCTAATTAATAATGATTTGTAGAAGAACAACCCGCCGTATTTGCAATATATATATATATATATATATATATATATATATATATATATATATATATATATATATATATATATATATATATATTATTATTATTATTCACGTATGGGCCCTAGTGGACCACGCGAAGTACAATTAGAGGCGTTTGTTGTTGTTAGCCTTCCTTTGTGCCCTAATTCTAATTAGTCTAAAACTAGTTGCCCTAAAAAAAATCTAGTTGCCCTAAAACTAATTTCATTCTTTCGCTATGAGTTTTTTTCCTTTCGTCAGACCAAGTTGTTCCAGTCTTCCTACATTTTTCTCTCTGGCCAACCTTCCAAACGTTCACCTTGTGTCTGAAACAGCCTCTATCATGAATTTCACTTTGTGAAATATTTGCTGATCTTAGGTCCTCTTTAATTGCAGCAATCCATTTAACTATTTCTACTTTAGCTTTACTCCTATTTTCATAAAATTCGACTATTTGTCTAGTTAACCTACTCGGATTCATCCGTTTTATGTGTCCGTAAAACTTAAGTCTTCTTTTTCTCATATCTCATATCTCTATGTATATCTGTATATTGTTTGATTTCTTGGTTTTCTCGAAGTCGGTATGTTGTGCTATTTATTTGTTTGGGGCCTAGGATTTTTCTTACGATTTTTCTTTCCTTCTTTTCAATGTCCTCGATGTCCCTCTTTCTATTCAAAATGAGCGCTTCTGCAGCATATAGACATTCTGGCTTAATAACTGTGTTGTAATGTCTCAGTTTTGTGTTTTTAGATAGGCATTTTTTGTTGTAAATATTTTGTGTAAGTCTCAATGCCGTTTCCATTTTTTGACATCTACCCTTATTGGCCGCTTTTTCCAACCCATTTTCCATGATTATTTCACCCAAATATTTGAATTGAGAGACTCGTCTGATGTTACCATATTTCGTTTTTAGAAATGGTGTTCTTAGTCTGTTGCAGGTCATGTATTCTGTCTTTTCAAAGGAAATTTGGAGTCCTACCTTTTCTGCTATTTCTTTTAGGATTTCAATCTGTTTCTATGCCGTTAATACATCTTGAGCTAAAATTGCTAGATCATCAGCAAATGCCAGACAATCAATTTTGATGTTGGTTCTCCCCAGTTTAATGGGCTGGTCAATATTCAGGGCCGACTTTTTTTCACGCCACTCCTGTATTACTTTTTCTAGAGCACAGTTAAATAAGAGTGGCGAGAGTCCATCCCCTTGTCTCACTAGAGTTTTAATTTCGAAGGGCTCTGAGATCTCACCCATGAATATATATATATATATATATATATATATATATATATATATATATATATATATATATATGTATATATATATATATATATATATATATATATATATATATATATATATATATATATATATATATATATATATATATATATATATATATATAAACGTATTTTATAAAATCCCATAATTGTAAACAATTTCTAAAATAGAGGACAATTTTTTATACTTTTATACAACAAAGAAAAAAAAACAATAAAAAAATTCTTAAAAAACTATCCAGTAACTTATAGCGACGCAATTTTAAATCTCTTATAACTAATAAGCAATTACAAGCTGCAAGATGGCTCTTGGCGTTAATATATCCGTGGATCTAAAAAATCGACTGGTTCAAGCTTATAAAAGTGGAAAGAGCCAATGTTCAATTTCCAAATTTTTAATGCTCTCTCGATAGTTACGCGAAAACAATTCAAAATTGTTTTCGTCGTGGTGTCGTACTGAACCTGACGAAACCGGAAAGACCGAGAAAAACTACTTCACGAATGGATAAAAAAAAAGTACTTAAAACATAAGTTACGTGAATCCCTTTAAGGAGATTAGATAAAGAAGATTTGGATTTTCTAAAATGTTATGCTACCAAGGACAATAATAATCCGAAATATATTTCAAAACATGTGAAAAACTGGTTGAAACAGTACAACTGAATTATTGAAGTGGCTAGCTCAATCTCCGTATTTAAATCGAATAGAAAATTTTTGGAAAATCATAGACGACAAATGTATGACCGTAAGTATTACGTAAATTTGAACGATATATTCGATGCTTTGAAAAAACATTGGGAATCAATATATTCTCCAGTGCTCCATAACTTAATTGATTCAATATCAAAACGATATCTGGAAGTCATTAGAAATAAAGACAATAAGACAAATAAGACCAATTAATTGGATTAATTATTGATTAAAATTTAAAAAAATCTAGCCTCAAATAAACTGATTTCGAAAGTTGCTCCATTTTTGTTACATGCTTTGTAAATAAATATAGCTGTCATGATTCTTACGTACATACAAGGAGTCAAGTCAGCAGTACCATGGAGCACACAAGTCAGAGCTGATCTGGGAAAGGCACAAATGGGTCCGACAGAGATTGAGGATAGAAGGTATCAGGAACAAAGTGAACGGAGGAGAGAAAGAGAATCCACGGAGAAAGAATGAGAGAGGTGTGGAGGATCATAAAGAACACTCGAAAATGAGTCAGGATGCTTTGCGTGATCCAACCGGGTCTATGCACACCTAATAATAATGTGAAGAGTCACGACGCCTCGAAAAAATCTCATTTGGTATTATCAAGTGTTGTCCGCTTCGACTGAAGAGTACAACTCTTTTCAAAGTTGGACTCAGAGTCTGAAGAATTGGATTCTTCGAAGCTTGAAAATGCCAAATGTCATTTTGGATCTTCACAGAATCAATGGATCGACACCCCGAATGATTTACGTAATATTAGAATTACTAGGTTCTCGGGTAGAACCGAGTGTTAGATTTTTAAAATCTCGACGTTTCGGCTTTTCAAGAGAATCTAGTTGATTTACTCCGAGGCCTCAATCTGCCTACTCCCCAGAGTTCACAACCAGAAAGGGTTTTAGGGGAGTAGGCAGATTAAGGCCTCTGAGTAAATCAACAAGATTCTCTTGAAAATGGCTTCAAAGTGGAAGCCGAAACGTCGAGATTTTATAAATCTAAAACGCGGTTCTATCCGAGAACCTAGTAATATATATATATATATATATATATATATATATATATATATATATATATATATATATATATATATATATATATATATATATCATCATCATCATCATCATCAGCCCGTATCGATCCACTGCAGGATGAAGGCCTCTTCAGCATGCTTCCAACCTTCACGGTCCTGGGCTTTCCTCTGCCACTCGGGTCCAATATACTTAACGATGTCATCAGTCCATCGTGCTTTCGGTCTTCTTCGCGGACGTTTGCGATCAAGCGGTATCCACTCCAGGATTGCCTTGGTCCATCTGTCGTCCCATCGCCTCGCTATATGGCCTGCCCATCTCCATTTCAACTGTTTTACTCTTCCAATGATGTCACAGACTTTTGTTTGTTCCCTGATCCATGCGCAGGACTTTCTGTCTCGTCTTGTAATGCCAAGCATACATCTTTCCATTCGCCTCTGTGCCACCCGAAGTTTTTGAATTGATTGCGATGTGAGTGTCCAGGTTTCACTTCCGTATGTCATAACGGGTAGAACGCACTGATCGAATACTTTTCTTTTCAGGCAAAGTGGGAGTCTGCTCTTAAACACTATGTTGAGCCTACCAAATGCCTGCCAGCCACATTTAACACGCCGTTCCACCTCCCGGGCGGTATTCCCCTCCATGGAAATCCTCTGCCCAAGATATACAAAGCTGTCCACAATCTCTAAATCCCTTCCTAAAACTGAAATTCTTCTGTCCTGAGCGAAGTTATTGAACATAACCTGACTCTTTTTCAGGTTTATTTTCAAGCCAAATGGTTCGCCAGCCCTTTGCAGTTCTTGTATGCGTCTTTGCAGCTCCTCTGGGTCTTGTGAAATGAGAATAATATCATCTGCAAATCTAAGATGGTTTAAGTTTGCACCATTGATCTTTACCCCATCCTGTTCCCAATCCAGTTTACGGAATACTTCTTCAAGGCCAGCCGAGAAAAGAATAGGCGATATTGCGTCACCCTGCCGTACACCTCGTTCTATATTAATTCCCACTTCAAGACCATCAAGGTGAATTGTGGCTGTAGCTCCATCATATATCGATTCTAATAGGTTTACATAGGCTCTCTCTACACCTTGGCTAAGCAGTGCATCCATTATCGCATGCTTTGAGATGGAATCAAATGCTTTTTCGTAGTCGATAAAAGCCAAACACAGTGGCATGGTGTATTCGTTGTGCCTTTCTATGACCTGCTGTACAACCTGGATGTGATCCATTGTACTGAATCCACTTCTGAATCCTGCTTGTTCTCTTGGTTGTGCGTCATTCAGTTTTTTTAATATTCTTTTAGACATTATCTTAGTGAAAACTTTGTACATCACTGATAGGAGGCTTATTGGACGGTAGTTCTTTAAATCTTCCTGTGCTCCTTTTTTATGTAAAAGGATCACTTCTGCATTTTTTCATAAGTCAGGTAGTTTTTGTTCTTTGAGGCATTTTGAGTATAATTTTGCCAGTGTTTTATGTAACGTCCGACCACCAGCTTTTAGCATTTCGACAGTTACACTATCCTTTCCTGGAGCCTTGCCGTTCTTCATCAATTCTATAGCATTTGTTACTTCCTCCACTAGGATATCTGGTATTATATATTGTTCTTCCGTGGGTATTGCTGTCCCTGACTGGCTCTGATCTTCATATAACTGGGAATAAAACCTTCTGACAATCTCTAACATTTGGGTACGCGTCCTGCACACTGTGCCATCCTCACGCTTTAAAGCATATATTTGCGTATATATATATATATTATATATTATATTATTATATTGCATATATTATATTGCGATATATATATATATATATATATATATATATATATATATATATATATATATATATATATATATATATATATATATAATATGTCCTAACCATCCTGTATAAAACACTGACACAAACTATCTGAGTTATTTCTGTATTATCTAGAAAGGAAATTCCAGAGGCAAATTTATCATTCCAAACAAAACAAAAACGAAACAGAAACGGGCATTGCCTTGGCCAAAAATTCGCCAAAAAGAAGAAGAAGAAACGAAAAGAACGTAAAGACGGGGGACTCGTTCGGAATCAATTATGCAAGACACCGCGGGCGAACGTTCATTTGGCAGATGGGACGGGGGACAAAAGGAACATCAAGGACGAGCGATGGGCCCCTCGCTCGACAATGACGTATTGAGGCTTTTATTTCGCAACTGAAGACGTTCAATAATAAAAATGTCCGCGATCAGTTTTATCACAGTGAATTGGCTGCCCACGAACAAAAAGTTTTTTTTTTCGGTCCGGATTAAAAAAAGAAAACCATTCTTCATTACTTCGATGCAGAGAAAACTCTCTTTTTCTTTTATTTTTAGACGATATAAGCCTTTCTCATATTCTTTCATATTTCTCTATTTTGCGCCACTTGAAACCAATTCAAGCGTGAGTTCTGCTTTAATTCATCAAGCCAGCGTTGTGGTAGTCTTCATACGCTTTTTTCGCTCTCCTTAAGGTCTAGTGATTCTACCCTTCTAATATTCTCTATGTTTTACAACGTGTTCTATTCAATTCAATTTTAATTTGTATATACGTTTACATCTTCGACATGGGTTTGTTTTAATGGTGATTATTTTAGTGTGTCCGAACTTCCAATAGCAATCAAATCATCATGGCAGTCATCGTGGTACATCAAATGTCTGGCAACTCGTCAAGAAACGTTTAATATTAAAGCAACGTTTGTAAACTGTCGAGTTATCGACATATTCTGAACGCATTTCACTCTGCACGATATTAAAACAAAAACAAGACAGAAAGTGGGTGGTTCCGAAGAAAATAGGGCCACTATTGATAAAAATCCAAATTTAAAAATTTGTTTAATGGGAATTGTTTCCGGGCGATGATCAATGATTATTTAATTGCACCGTGAATTATTACAGGGAGAATACATTCGTTGTAGATTTTGGTTTAGGGCTTGATAGGAATTCTCGTGTTCAATCTATTCCTTAGTCTGTCATATGCCACCCATCCCAATTTTATTCCCCCTCTTATAAATTCCCGCCTCTTGACAATGTTTATTAATTAAGGATAGTTCTCCTAGATATACATAAGACTATACTCTTTCTATAACTGAGTCCAGTATATTTTTTATGTTTTCATTGTCATATTTGTTTTTTATATACTTCGTTTTGATCAAATTCATTTCCAGTCCTACCTTTCCTGTTTCGTTTAAAAGTTCGTTCATGATCTGTGCTAGCTATGTGCTGTTGTGAGCAAATATAAATATGTTATCAGCGAATCGTATATGCATTAGCAAAACAGTGAGGAAAGATTTAAGTGCCGAAGCAATAATATAGAGTGTGGTAGAACAGAACAGATAGAACAGACAGAGAGAGTAGTAGAATAGTAGAGCAAAGCAACATTTATCATTTTTTGTTCGCACCGTAAGAGTGGGCCATCAGAGACACAATCGGTACGAATCTTGCAAACAAAAAAACCCACGTAAGAATAGCAATTGCGGCTGACAGTATAGTAGTAGAACATTTTCCGGAAAGAAGAGTAGACGGAAAAAAGAGGAAAAGCAAAAAATATGACAAAATAAGGAAATGACAAAATAACAAAATAAGGAAATAATGAAGCACATTTTGCACCTAAGCACATTTTGAAAAATAATTGATTCAAGAGAAATCTTTATATTTTAGAGTTACTGTTTAGTCTGCATTATGGCTAGGAGATGTAATTGGGCCGTATTTCTTTCAGAATGCTACTGATGAAACTGTAACTGCAAATAAGGTTCGATATCGTGAAATGATAACTAGATTTTTGTTGACTGAATTGAATAAGATTGATCTCAATGGCATTACACCTCATCCTGTTAATGAAACAATTGATTTATTGAGAGAAGAAATTACTGGACCAGTTATTTCAAGAAATGGTGATGTCAATTGGACACCAAGATCATGTGATTTGACAGATTCCAACAGTCCAACAGATTCCTTTGTAAGGCCAAGAGCTTGAACAAACTCATTTAATGTATTTCTTCATGAAAAGTTTCGGTTCTTTTGCAACACCTTCGAGTGTTGAGGAACGGGTAAAGTTGCAGATGGAATATTGCTATGCAGAATGTTACTTTTGTTCCTGCTGTTAAATCGCTTCACATTCAGAAGTAGCAGTGAGTACTGTGGTTTCTGGGTTGTCGTGGCATCATTGGAATTCCGAATGGCAACGCTGTTCAGTTACTGTTCACCCATTGTCGTAACTGCTCTATACAATAAACTCGAAGAGAGTTACCAGTAAACTCCAAGTCACTTTTTTAACCTTCTCGACGCACGTTTCCCTAACCATATTAGCATAATCAGGAGATAATTTAATTTTAATAAGAATAACGTCGGTTCCTCATTCAGGATGCAAAAGTCATCCTAAAAAGCAATACAGGATGGTGGCAATGAAACCGTAGCAGGACATTGTTATCAATAAAATGTTTATTATATGTTTGCCTGCCTTCCGCCCAGAGGGCCAGCAGTATCCAATGCTACGCCACAAATATCAATACTTTATTTACATACCTCGTATGCGTGTAAAGAAATGGACAAACGTTTGAAACTTGGTGTGCAGTAAATCTGTATACTTTTTTTTAAATAAAAATGAACATACAGTATTTGGTCACACCTTATAAATAGTACACAAAACATAATTGCTAACCCGGCAGCAAGATCGTCTTGGAATGAATCAGCAGCATAATTACTACGTAATCTCCATGATCCGACATAAATATTTCCGAATCCCATTGTTATACCTGAAGCATAAATAATTTTTGGATCGTTTAGTGTGTTTTCGATAAGCTATCAGCATTGATAAAAGGCAAAAAGGCAAAAAGCCACGAGCCAGGTTAGTCTAGACAGGTAAAGACTGACACGTATACCACAAACGCAGTGACTTTACTTCCAATAATTCGTTTGTGGACATTTTCGAAAAAACAAATACGATAATGTCTATTCCACAATGTTGTATAATTTAGTTGATTTATTTGGGTTACGATATTGGTTCGATCTGACGTCAATTTCAACCAATAGAATCGAAGCAACAGGAAACAAACGGGGTATTACGTGCAAGCACTATATAGGTTTTGTTTGTAAACTTTTGTGTTTGATCTGATAGTTTTTAAAACAAATATCACTCGATTTTTGTAGTATTTACGCTGTATATCAACAATAATCTTTTAAGTGAATGTAGTTTATCTTTTTGTCCTATATTTATGAACATATTTTAAAACTTTTCATCATATGTGTACATTAGGTTAGTTTGTTCGCTTGGCAATGATTTGTTTTGATTTTCAGTTAGTGTTCTTCCTAAAAATTAAAAAAAATATGGTGGAGCAGTTTGTGACTGTAGATCAGCAGTGACTGTGTGATCACATAGAAGCAACACATAATGCATAATGCCCATCTGATCCCACCACATGCATACCTCTTTGGTTTTGATATTTGGTTTTAACGAACTGGTTGATGGTTCACCAGGATTAACTGACGATTTTTGCCTTTTTTAATTATTGTACAGCATCCACTTTTAGGGCGCACACACAAAGAAAGCAGGTTTCCTGCTTACTGGTAGTCGGCACTTATAAAAGTCGATTATTTACTTACGTTTTAAATGATCGTGAACATAAACAAAGCGTGTCGGAATTTGTAAACAAACGTCAACCGGCACCGACTATTTTACCGGAATGAATTTTTAATTCTTGGTCGCTTATTTTCGGCGCCGGACGTCGATTTTCAGTAGAAAAATTATTATTAATGTGGCGGCATTAAAATTCCACACTCAAATGTTGATTATTTTTCTTTCAATTATTTCGAAATACTTTATGTTTATAGTGTACTTACATTTTACAATTTATTTTATTATTTCGAAATAAGTTTATGAAGGTCTAAGGCCGCTATTGTGTGCGTACCCTTAGACAGAAGTAACAATTTTATGCAGGAAGGGTCTTGAGTGTGGAGATCATAACATCACAGAATCTACTTTTAATCACAGCTTTCAGTTTATAGTGGAATCAATGACATCCCTTTTTCCGTTCCCATTTACAAATGGCTTGTGTTTCACATCATACGAAATTTGCTATTTATGTTTTCCCGAATAATAAATAAAACCAAATATTTATCATTGAAAATGGTTTTATCTCTTTTAAAAATATTCTCCGCTACGATCGAGACACTTTTGCATACGTTTGAACCAATTTTCATGGCACTTTTTCCATTTCGATTGAGGTATCTCTCTATTTTGCACGCATCAACCGTTGCTGCTGGTAGCGAAAATCGCTGACCATGTAGTTTATTCCTCATGGACGGCAACAAAAAGAAGTCATTGGGTGCTAAATCAGGACTGTATGGTGGATAACCCATCAATTCGAAGTTTTGACCGATCAAGTATTGAGTTGTTCGGTCCGATGTGTAAGAGGTCACGTTGTCATGGTAAAGAATGATCCTGTGTTGCTAGTTGATTTTATTATTATTATTCACGTATGGGCCCTGGTGGACCATGCGAAGTACAGTTAGAGGCGTTTGTTGTTAGCCTTCCTTTGCGACCATACGAAATTTCATTCTTTCGCTAAGAACTTTTTTCCTTTCGTCATTTTTCCTAGTCTTCCTACATTTTTCTCTCTGGCCAATCTTCAGTCAGACCAAACGTTAACCTTGTGTCTGAAACAGCTGATCTTAGGTCCGCTTTAATTGCAGGAATCCATTTAATTATTTCTACTTTAGCTCTACTCCTATTTTCATAAAATTCGACTATTTGTCTAGTTAGACTACTCGGATTTATCCGTTGTATGTGTCCGTAAAACTTAAGTCTTCTTTTTCTCATATCGCTATGTATATCTGTGTATTGTTTGATTTCTTGGTTTTCTCGAAGTCAGTATGTTATTTATTTGTTTGAGGCCTAAGATTTTTCTTATAATTTTTCTTTCCTTCTTTTCAATGTCCTCGATGTCTTTCTTTCTATTCAAAATGAGCGTTTCTGCCCTATATAGACATTCTGGCTTAATAACTGTGTTGTAATGTCTCAGTTTTGTGTTTTTAGATATGCATTTTTTGTGTAAGTCTCAGTGCCGTTTCCATTTTTTGACATCTACCCTTATTGGCCGCTTTTTCCAACCCATTTTCCATAATTATTTCACCCAAATATTTGAATTGAGAGACTCGTCTGATGTTACCATAATTTGTTTTTAGAAATGGTGTTCTTGGTCTGTTGAAGATCATGTATTGTGTCTTTTCAAATAAAATTTGGAGTCCTACCTTTTCTGCTGTTTCGTTTAGAATTTCAATCTATTTTTGTGCCAAAATTGCAAGATCATCATTAATTTTGATATTGGTTCTCCCCAGTTTAATGGACTGATCAATATTCAGGGCCGACTTTTTTCACGCCACTCCTGTATTATTTTTTCTAGAACACAGTTAAATAAGAGTGGCGCGAGTCCATCGCCTTGTCTCACTCCAGTTTTAATTTCAAAGGGCTCTGAGATATCACCCATGAATTTAACTTTTGAGCTTGTATTAGTTAATGTTGATTTAATAATTGCCAGCGTTTCCAGATCTAGTCCTTGTTCTTTCAAGATTTGAATTAAAGATTCGCGGTCAATAGAATCATATGCTTTTTTGAAATCCACAAATGTACAGACGAGATTTTTATTGTACAGTTTTTGATCTTTTGTCTTAGGATCAACTTGAGATTCAGGATCAACTTGAGATTCAGGGCAGGATCTGCCCGGTCGAAAACATACTTGTTATTCACCAATTTTAGGTATTAACTGTCCCTGTGCTCTGCGAAATATTTCGCAAGTTCTTTGCAATTGTCTTGGTTATTTAGAGCTATTTGTCCGTTTTCCTTTTGGAAGTAAATACTTTGGGGTTGATAGCCTGTTAATTTAGCTTTAAATGTTTTGTAAAAGTTTCGGGTGTTATTTTTTTGGAAATATTTTTTGGAAATATTTCATTAAGTTGATTGTTTTCATATTTTCTTTTAGTTTGTCTAATTAGGTTATATGTTTCTTTTCTTACTTCCAAAAAGATGTTATAATTTATTGCTGTTTTTTGACGTTCCAATATTTGAATGCTTTACTTCGGCTTAATACTGCTTGCTCGCAAACTTCATCCCACCACGGATGTTTTCTACGTTTTTGTAAAGGGACCAACTTTAAGGCTGTTTTAATAATTTTTTGTTTCAATTCCTGCCAGTTCTGTGCTGGTTGTTTATCAAGCTCTTCTGTTAGGGTTGGTTTTATTTTCGTAGGGTTGAACTTTGGTATTAGTAGTCTCTTTTGAATAAGTTTTCGAGGTTTTAAGCTAAGTTTGATTCTAGTCAAGTAATGATCCGTATCTATGTTAGCTGCTTTCCTGACTTGAACATTCAAAATATCTTTATAATTGGGGTATGAAATATTAACATGATCAATTTGAAATTCACCTATGTACCTGTTTGGGCACCTCCAGGTCTTTTGTTATTTTCTTCTTAAAATGGGTTGACATTATTTTTAGATTAAACTGCGAACATAGTTCAACCAATCTTCTACCATTATGGTTAATCTCTTTATGAGCGGGAAAACTGCCGACTGTTTTCCTGTAACTATGTATAGTTTTTGTTAGCACACTTGAAGGATAGTGTCAAAAGTCGATTATTTACTGGCTGGACATTAGTTATAGAACCAAGAACGTTTATTAAGATAGCGAAAGCAACACCGAGATGTGGTGTATTTATATGAATTTTTGGTCCGTTTTACTATTAAAAAGTCTGTAGTTGCCGAATTTCAAGGTGTTATCATCTGTCAATTTGGTTTCTTGCAAAGTAAAATTTGTATTTTTTGCTGGTTCAATGTTCGCCCCAATTCCCAACTTAATAAATACAAAACGGAAATAATTACTAATTCATTAAGTACATCCAGAAGTAAAACAAACAAATGATAAAAAGTACTGTAAAATTTCATATTTCGGTCCAATTTCAGAACAAATAGCTCGCTCTTTGAGGAAACATAATTTGCAAATAGCGTTTAAAACCACCCAGTCAACCAATAAATTAATTTTTAATGCCAAAGAAAAAACATCAGCAAATACCAAATCTGGAGTTTATATGTTAAGTTGCAACGAGTGCAGTAGCTCCTATGTTAGACAAACCGGCAGAAATTTTCAGACCAGATACAAAGAACATAAATCTGCGTACATATTAGAGACACTCTAATTTTGCGAACAATTTCATAGATGCCGGACATATATTTCCCGAGATTACAAATTTGAAAATTTTACATACAGCGCCTAAAAGCAAAAAATTAAACATATTAGAAGCTATTGAAATTTATAAATATAATAAAGATCCGTCTAGACAGCTATTAAACGATCAGACGGATCTCCTAAATTCCCCATTATTTAAAATATTGTACAAAATTTACCCCAATAAAAGTATAAAATTAGGTACATAGAATATATAAACAGCTGTAAAACCTTAGTTTTAAAGTAGTGTTTGAGAAGGTAAAGTCGTTTTACGAAACTATAGTCACACAAATTTTGTTTAAAAATAAAAGTAATAGAACAAAGTAAAAAATTGTTTTATTCCTTTTAAAAAAATGAGACATGTTATTGAATCAATTTGAAAGACTTGTTATAAGGGCCAAGAATTAAGTTAAAAACCTAATATTTTCTCTTGTAACATGATTGATGATGTTGCTGGTATTTTGTGTATTGCTAGTACTGGTACATTGTCAGCAAAGACATCAGTAGTAGTCAGCGTATAAAGTAAGTAAAACAATGGCCTCAAACATCTCTCTGGGGGAAACCTGATTTGACCGATTTGAAAACGGTTTTTGGTTCGTCTTGAACTATTACCAAGAAGTTTGTTTTCTAAATACAATTTTAAAATTAACCTTTTAGATTCAATACATCAAAAAATAATTAAGAAGCTGGAATAAAGTTGTTTTTCATTGGTAAAAATGTCCTAGTACAACTCTGATTGGAGTACCTCCAACATTATCCGAAAATAACCGAAAAATAAAACTAATAGCACAAAATAATGGCTTCAATGAAAAAGAAATTAGTTACTTAACAAATAAAAAAACGGAAACAATTATTAATTCATCAAGTATACCCAAAAGTAAAACAAACAAATAATAAATACTGTAAGATTACATATTTTTTTACATAAAAATAAAATATTGTTAAATTATGATTAAATTATTATTATTATTATGTATGACTAAAACATTGTTTATTAGTTTTGTGTATTTTGGATATATTAGCACCATAAAAATTAATAAATAAATAAATGTATCTATTAGTACAATAAAAATTAATTAACTTAAATTAAATTACACATTTAATTCGATTTCGCTCTCACTTTGATGTACATTAATAAGTGGTTCTATATTATTAGTAAATGCTACATAGGAATATTCTATTTTAATAACATGGTTAATCGAATTTATCCAACTGTCTTTGGGAATACTATCTACAAAATTCCTAATTAATGTTGCAGTACTTGCAC
The DNA here is from genome assembly GCA_031761425.1 of Cosmopolites sordidus. Classification (NCBI taxonomy): domain Eukaryota; kingdom Metazoa; phylum Arthropoda; class Insecta; order Coleoptera; family Curculionidae; genus Cosmopolites; species Cosmopolites sordidus. The sequence continues at coordinate 343,307 of JARFXV010001119.1, read as the reverse complement.
TTAAGAGTCGGAGACATGTTTTTTGCTCTGACATTAGATTTTACCTGATGTCACATGTTCAATTGGATTTGATTGGATTGGAATTGATATGTTCAATTGGATTAAATATACAGCAAAATGGGGGGAAGGCGTATAACCAGCCATTCTAGAACCAGCTCTAAATGTCTTTAATATTTCTAAATCACAATTTTTATATGTATTTTCGACGTATATATCGTTTTTTAACATATTAGGTACTTTGTTTTGACGGTTATCATAACTAGCATTGTCCATTAGATTTACGCTTTCCTAAGGCACATTGGGCAAAAGGTTATTTATAAACCAATCTTCAGAAAGTTCTGTTGTGGTGTCCATCCTCGAAACCAGCATGTAAAATTGTAATTATTATTCCCTTGTTCGCTGGGGCTTTGGTTTAACATTTTCTTGATGTATCTACCCATGCTTTTGCTGGCGTTGGCAATGTTTAAATGGGCCGATGTTTAAATCTGTATTTTTTTAGAGTTTAAGTAGTCACACCACTATCATCGCAATCGTTATGATTCCATTAATATTTATCTTTTACTAATGGTCATGGATTTTCAAACCTCATTTGAGATAATGTTCTCCGGAGGCTAGTTCTACTGCAAATAACGTTGGTTTCATCTGTCCTTACTCGCTGTTGCAATTAATGCAATGTAGGTTCATATATAGTATACATTTTGCTTCGAAATAAGTCTTTTTCCCGCTTTCGTCAACACATTTGTTTTTATCAGAATCTCTACGGACTTAATTTACTTCGCCACAAGATCTTTAACCGTAGACAACGGAGATTTCGTTAATAAAGACGTTTCTGCTACGGCTGCATTTACATTAAGCCCTCTATTCAATAAAGAAATAATTCAAAGATACACATTTTTAACAATTTGCTTAGCCTCGGGCGATAAATGTTTCCTCTTAAAATTAACACTACCGGAGGCACAATTATCATTATCTTGCAAAGAACGCCACATTTTTAGCACGTTTGAAATAACAAAAAATACGATCGAAATTATAGAGCTGCACTGTTTAAGAAAATAATGCGAACTAAACTAAAATATATTGAAACTACTAAACCAGATATAAAATGAATTAGACCCGGCCCTGTTTACGTTTGTCGCAACTTTGCCGGGTTTCCTTACGGCATGGGCTGTTAAGAGTTTATTGCAGCCCATCGGTCAACAATATATCTTGAAACGAACTATACCTATTTATTATGTAAACATTATTGTATTAAAGAAACAAACTTCTATTTTTGCGAACTATTTCATAAATACCGGACATAAATTTCCAGAGATAACAATTTTAAAAATTTTACATACAGCGCCAAAAAGCAAAAAATTAAACTTTTTAGAAGCTATTGGAATTTTTGAATATAGTAAAGACTCGACTGGACAGTAATTAAATGATCAGACGGATCTCCGAAATTCCCCCCTATTTAAAATATTGTAAACAATTAACATAAAAGGGTAAAATTAGGTACACAGGATAAAATGATGTAATACCTTAGTTTTAAAGTGGTGTTTGACAATGTAACATTATTTTACGAAACTATAGTCACATAAAGTTAAAATATAAAAGCAATAGATAAAGTAAAAAATATATTATTTGGATTAAAAAAATGAACTACCACAAAATAACGGACAAATCAATCAATAATTAAACTATTCTCGTTCTTATTTCGCTTAATAACAGTGCGAACTGATTTATAATAATTATTATTAACTCAATGTAAAACACATATTTATTCAAATTACGTATACAAAATTCGAAAAAATGTTTTGTATATCTGGACTTTTATTTACGTTAATAACAAGATGCGGTCGTCGTCGAAAGGTATCTCGTCTAAAAGCGTATCTTGGGATTTTGCAAAAACTTACATAACAAGTCTTGCCATATAATGATACGAGTTAAATACAGCTTTGGGTATCTCTCACCTGCTGCAAAACACACTGGGATTTAATATTTAATTCACAAACGTATCATTCCATTCATTTATTTCCATCGAATTCTCGCCGGTTCCGTTTTAAAAATCGATCCGGTAAGTACGAGTTTGAAGAAAATGAAATAAACTAAAATAATTGCCTTGAAATTAATATTCCTTTAATAGGTTTTCTCTTATATAAGGGACGTTAGAAAAGTACTGCTGGTAATTATTAGATATTTCACTGTGGACTTTCCGTTAGTGCCATCACGATAAAATTTTACTTTGTTTATAAAAAAAATGAAAAAGAAAATCAATCAAAAAAGTGTTATAATAGACTAGCAGAACTCGGCGGACGTTGTCTCTATATATCTAAAATAGATGATATGTATGTAATGTAGAATCTATAAAGAGTTGTAGAAAATTGTGGTAAAATTACTCATATTGATAAGATTCTATTATTTTTATTAGTATAAATTGATGATAAATTATATAATTTTTTTTTATTAATAATTTATGGAGCCACATTAGCTGTGGTGTCTAAAGCGTTAGCCTTACGTTACGGCAGTTAATGTGGACCGGGTTCGAATCCCGTACTAGGCAAAAAAGTTTTTCTAAAATTCTTGTGATTGTTTCTAGGCAAGAGTGTAAAATCTGACAAAGAATCACCCCTCAGTCACGCCAGTTCGAGGCTGGGTAAGGCCGGATGCCTTCTGAGAGGTTTTCTACGTTGGTCACTCGCCAGTCGGTAGGCTTCTCGAGATACTTTCGGTTAAGCACAAAACCAAGGGTTGATAGCCCAAGGGGGGTGCTGACCGGCGTTTTCGGTAGCTGATGACCGTGGTTCGGAACCCACGTTAAGCTTTAGGTCCAGTCGCTAAATAGCCTTCTCAGATGCTGATGCGCCTCTAACCCCAAAACTTTACTTTACTTTAATAATTTACGTGAACGAACAATATTTTTAACTATTCCATTCGCTATATGATCAAACCAATTTAAAGTAATTCAAACTAATACTAACATTTAGCGTAAGGCAAGTGGGTAAACAATATTTCTGGGTTTCTGATTCGGTGTATAGATGTACAGAGTTTTTGCAGTTTCTACTCTGAAGCAAGCATCATATAGTTGACCTTTCGATGGTCACCAGATCGTTCGATTAAATGTTGAGGGCTCTGTCCAGTTAAGTTACCCGGCCTATACAAATTTCCTTTCACTTTTATCTATATCCATTGAGCCACATTGTCACGCACGGTAGCATTTTTAAATTTAAATACTATAAGCAGGGAAAGTGGCGAGGTACATTAAAGTAGATAGGGTAAAAATATTGCCCGTATTCAAATATCTATGTATAACAATTTTGATAGCGATCGGTTCATTCACATCAGATCAACCTATTTTTTTTACAAAAATTAAATATTTAATTTATCCCCTCTCACTGCAATACAGTGAGAGGAGAGCAAAGGCCTTCAGTTTTCCCAACATTTTCCTTTAAATTATATATACAGATTATTTCGAGAAACTTCAACCATTTGTTGGATAAATTTTCAATTTTCAACTGCCATTCACACCTAACCATTAATCCTCTTCAATAATCTCTCTGTCACCTCGAAATCTATAAGAGAACTAAAAATCTTCTTGCGGTTCATTGCTTCACTACCATTAACTAATTACCCGACTTATAAACTTAATAGTTTTGACTGATTGCGCAGTTGGCTCTTGGTGAAACATAGTAACAATGATAATAATTAAAACACTTGGTATTTGTTTCACAATATATTCAAGATATTCACATTATTATCATTGTTACTATGTTTCACCAAGAGCCAACCGCGCAATCAATCAAAACTATTGTTAATGCAAGCACAGTAAAATTAGCGGTTATATACAAAAAAACTTTACTGAAAGTGAAAAAGTGTAATAATCACATATGGTTTATTCAAACGTGTCAAAAGGAGGATCTCCAACCAAAATGTATAAAGATTTCAAATTTGTATAAAGAGAAATGTATAAAGAAATTAGTCCACACAGAACTGCTACACAAATCAAATTATTTCGAATTTGAATACTTTGACAGGACAGTGCGCGAGTCAGTGAAGGATGCAACACATAAACAGTACCTAATACAGCTAAGAAAATTAAATACCCTAAGAAAATATAAGTCACAAAATTTTGCTCACCTAAATTCTCATAATATCAATTCAATTAGTTCAGTAAGATTTTATGACAGAGTTGTAAATTTAACAAATGTTCAGTTTGATAATGAAGAAATTAAGTTATTAGAAAAAGGCCTCAAATACTGTCCAAACTTCGTCAAATCCACAGATATTGAAATACTCGCAGCCAATTTAGAGAATGTTTTAAGTAGTTTAAATAAAAGCCAATTAGCAAAATATAACATTGCAAATATAATAGCAAACAATAAAATAAAAAATAAATATTCCAACGAACTCAGAATAATTAATAAATTACGTAACCAAATTTACCAAAATAATTTAATTCTTTGCAAAGCTGACAAAGGTAATACTGTTACTATTCTAACAAAAGATGAATACCTACTAAAAATGAACACACTCATCAACACAGAAAACTGTAGAGAACTCAAGACCGATCCAACAAAAAAATATCATACCGCTGTAAAGGAAATTACAAAAACGTACAATGAAACCTTCTTAAATATATCGCAATCCAAACTAGATACCATGAACCCAAAATCTCCAGTCTTATACGGAATGCCTAAACTGCATAAAGATGGCATTCCAATGAGACCAGTCGTTTCTTATGTAAATGCTCCTGCATATAAACTTTGCAAACAACTCAACAGTGATCTACCATTATTTATCGATTTCAACTCGCCCAAAGCAATCAAAAATACAATAGAACTAACAACAAAATTAAAAAACATACAGATACCTCCCAATGCAAAGTTAGTTTCGTTCGATATAAAAAGCCTTTTTCCCTCCATTCCGGTACAAGATCTTAAAAATATCCTCACTGAAAGAATTCATGAATGCAATCTTGAAATCGTACACAAAAATGCTCTCATAGAAGCTATCAATGTATGTACCGAACAAAATTATTTTCTGTTCAATTCAAAATTTTACCAACAAACGAATGGATTACCAATGGGAAGCCCCCTGAGCCCCCTCCTGGCAGAAATTTATATGGCTAATTTTGAAAACAATTTATTTAGCGACACTAATTATACAAGACACATACATTTTTGGCCCAGGTATGTCGATGATATTAATTGCATATGGACCGGTACAGAAAGACTATTGGGTCAATTTCTTGAATATTTAAACAGTGTAAACTCAAAAATCCAGTTCACAATAGAAACAGAGACGGATAGTTCATTAAATTTCTTAGATTTAAAAATAATAAGAACACCGAATAAATTAGAATTCGAAATATTTAGAAAACCCACGTATACCGATACAATTATTCACGCAAGTTCAAATCAGTCATGGAATGTAAAAATGTCCACTTTTCATAGTATGACCCACAGATTTCTAACGATTCCACTTAAAAAAGACAGCTATGAAAAAGAACTTAATATTATCAAAAATATCGCAAGGAATAATGGATATCAGCCAAGCATCATAGATAAAATGATAAAAAACAAGATTAAGAAAAACAACACCAAACATTTTTATGCCGCAACACCCGAAAAAGATTCTAAAAATTGGCATGCTATAAACTATATTCACAAATTAAGTTCAAGAATCACAAATCAGTTAAAGAACGAAAATATTAATATTATCTCTGTTAATAAGAATAATCTTGCATCGATGTTAAACAATAACAAAGAAAGAGCAAAATTTTGTGACAAATCTGGAGTATACGAAATTAAATGTAATATGTGTGACGCTATTTATATAGGCCAAACGGGCCGATCGCTCAATGATAGGCTAAAAGAACATAAATATTCAATTTTACACAATCAGAGAAAGACGGGCTTTGCCGAACATTGTATAGACCAGAACCATTTTTTTAACATTAATAATACCAAATTAATACATAGCTGCAATAAAAGCAGGCTGTTAAATTACCTGGAAATTTTCGAAATTAAAAAAGCCATATACGACGGCAAAAACCTAACAAACACCCAGCTAGACTTCGGAAATACTCCAATTACTGATAGTGTAATACATTTAACGAGATGAAAAAACCGACTTCCATTAGACAGCACTTTGAAACTTTAGTTTAGTTTATACATAACTCTCTTTGAGAATGGTCGCGAGGCCGAAACATGTTAGAGAATATCTTGAATATATTGTGAAACAAATACCAAGTGTTTTAATTATTATCATTATAAACTTAATGTTGCTTTTTCGACCGATTCTCAAAATATACCTTGCGCCCAACCCAATCGTTTTGTTATCTCCAAAAAGTTAAAAAGAAAACGAACAGAAAATGTTTTTTGGTTGTTCCCTTTTCACCAGTCCAATTGAATCTGACATTTTAGAGATTGCATTTTAAATAAGGTAAAATTTCAAGCTGAAAACGATACCTCCAGTTGGTTTTGTTCTTCTTCTTCTCCCCCTTCTTGTTATTCTTCTTATATTCGGCGTCCTACAGATTTAAACGAGTTTTTAACGAAGCTTCTTTGACTACATGACCTATAGCAGTTGTTCTGAAGATTTAATTATTTAATCATTATTTTTGGATATATTTAGCTTTTGGAAGAAACGTACATGATTTTCTTATGTTTCAATTTAATTCATTTTATTGGGGAATAAAAACAACTAACACAACATGTGAAAATATATATATATATATATATATATATATATATATATATATATATATATATATATATATATATATATATATATGATGTTACACGTTGCCTTTGAACTTAATAATCAATTTAACTCAATTTAACAATTTAAAACTAAATTAACAGACTATCAACCCCAAAGTATTTGCTTCCGAAAGGAAAACGGACAATTAGCTCTAAATAACCAAGACTATTGCGAAGAACTTGCGAAATATATTGAACAACTACTAAACTGTCCTGAGCCCTTAAACAAATTACCAACACTAAACCCTAAACAAACAAACGTAGATTCATTACCACCAAATGAGGATGAAATAATTAGGCAAATCAAGCAACTTAAAAATAACGAAGCTTCTGGTGAAGATGGAATCACTGCTGAAATTTTGAAATCCGCTGGCCCAGGTACAATCAAGGAAATAACCAAAATTGTACAAGAAGTTTGGTGAACCGATCGGATTCCGGAAGATTGGAAAGATGCTTTAACCCATCCACTACACAAGAAAGGAGATAGAACGGATGTAAACAACTATAGAGGGATATCTCTTCTCCCAGTTTGTTACAAGATTCTATCTCAATAACGGCGCTAAATTTAAATCCCAAAGTACCTATTGGGACACCCTTTATTTATGCTTTTTGTTTCTATTGTAACTAACGATGAATTCCAACCTTTTCCTTTAAACATCTGTTCTACAAAGTAAAGTAAATAGTGAAAGAGAAATATCGAAATATATTATCTTAAGATTTTCTATTTGTACAAGGTATATTGTTTCTTAGTTTAAGTTAACTGCAAAAGAAGGTGTGCGCGATGAAATTTGTTACAAGAACTCTTACGCAACAACGATGAAGTGCAATATTATATATTTTCAGAATTATTATTTAGTTTCACAATTTCATTGTCTTTTATTTGTTTTAATATCACTGTACATCGAGGCACTAAATAATATTTATCATCAAACATACCAATGGAAAATTGAAATTGGGGTTTCGAATAATATTTTTGTCATAAATGGAAAGATTACATATAAGTATTATAACAAAACTATTTTTTTTAATATTTTACCTTATAATTAAAAAGTTATATCAAATTGAAAATACATTTTTAAACCTAGTCCCGAAAAAAACCCGACCTTACAATGGTAAAACGAACGCCAATTTCGGGTCGCCTCGGAACAATTCGAAAGTTATACCGAAATTTTCGCGCCCTTTCTGAAACGACGTTCGGAAAGAATAGAAGTTCCGGGCAAATAAAACAATTTATCGATCTTAGTCATTGTTCTATAGTTTTAACCTATATCTTTGACTGCATTTGTTAGTTTGCTAGCGATTTTGAAATATACTTGCTTTTAGTTGTTATTTAGGCTTTCGGTGCTGTTTTCGACGTTATAATCATATATTTACATAAGATATGGAGGCTCAAAGGTAAGTTCAGAATGAGATATTGAAATTATATTGGAATCCCTTTTATTTTTTGCATTCGTTTTTGTAATTTTTATTTATATTATTTGATTAATGTAGGAAAAATAAATTGACGTGCCAAATTTGTAGAAACGAATATTCCTGCGTGTCCGCAAAGAATCTACATGTAACCACACAACCAAGAATAGTAACAATGAGAAAGCCCTAGATGACCGTCCATTTTCTAGAATATGAATAATAATATTAATGAAAGCGCGAATAGACAAGAACAAAATTGGACTACCAATTTGGAAGGCAATCGTATATGAAAATTCTTATACTTATGAAAGTTTTACACGATAATCTAATTTATAGATGGTCGAAGAGTACAGAAAGTTGTGTAACTATAAAAGCTTTCCACTGACAAAAAATGGGTGCCTTCTCTTATTTGGGAAATCTCTGGCTGGTTATGCATTATAGATAGTTAGCAACTGGATGTATTCATATTTGCAAATATTATTAAATTAAGAGTCTAATCTGGTCATTTGTAAAACTTGTAAGGCGAAAAATCGCCATCGTTTTAAAAATACCGAAAACCTTAATTAAAGCAATAATGTAGTATGGGTAAATTTTGGTTTGGTTTAAATATTGTTAATGGAGTTTAGTGTGCCGGTTTGAAGAATCAGTGCGGTTTTAAAAGTATTGCAAACTTCAATGAATATAATCACACTATTATAAAAACAAATATGTATGTGATTTTAGGTAGTGATTGTTTTAATTTTGAGTTGATTATTAATGTAGTTTATATATTATAATCTTCTGTAATATATATCCATATTATCCTAGTTGGGGAGCTTATATTATGTATTTTTAACAGTGTGTTCAAAAACATTGTTTCGCTTCTTGAAGATAAAAATATAGAATTAATTAAAGTGCTTTCGGTTAGTTCAAGCATAGTTATTATCACAACCTAAGGTTTTAGAAGGCAAACGAATTACTGCTCTACATATTCGTATAGAATATGTCATTGGAAGAATACGAGAGAGTTTGATTTTATCAAACCTCACGCAGTTATTAATCAAAATATGTCATCTTATTACTATATTGTTATCATTGCTGTAGCATTATTATACAAGTTATTTTGAAGTCCACTGGTCCAAGTACAATCAAGGAAATAACCAAAATTCTAAAAGAAGTTTGGCGAACCGAACGGATTCCGGAAGATTGGAAAGATACTCTAATCCACCCACTACATAAGAAAGGAGATAGAACGGATGTAAACAACTACAGAGGGATATCTCTTATACCAGTTTGTTACAAGATTCTATCTTAATGTCTACTAGATAGAACACAGGGATAGTTACAACATAAAATTGGTGAATATCAGGCAGGTTTTCAACCGGGACGATCCTGCCTGAACAGATCCTGAATCTAAAGTTGATCCTAATACATCAAAAACTGTACAATAAAAATATAGTCTGTATATTTGTGGATTTTAAAAAAGCATATGATTCTATTGACCGCAAATCGTTATTCCAAATCTTGAAAGAACAAGGACTAGATCTGAAAACGCTGGCAATTATTAAAGCAATACTAACACAAGATCAAAAGTTAACTTCATGGGTGACATCTCAGAGCCCTTCGAAATTAAAACTAGAGTGAGACAAGGGGATGGACTCTCACCACTCTTATTTAACTATCTTTTAGAAAAAGTAATACAGGAGTGGCGTGAAAAAAGTCGGCCCTGAATATTGACCAGCCCATTAAACTAGAGAGAACCAACATCAAAATTGATTGTCTGGCATTTGCTGATGATCTAGGAATTTTGGCTCAAGATATATTAACGGCACAAAAATAGATTGAAATCCTAAAAGAAACAGCAGAAAAGGTAGAACTCCAAATTTCCTTTGAAAAGACCTAATATATGACCTGCAACAGACTAAGAACACTATTTCTAAAAAGAAAATATGGTAACATCAGGTCTCTGAATTCAAATATTCGGGTGAAATAATCATGGAAAACGGGCTGAAAAAAGCGGCCAATAAGGGTAGATGTTAAAAAATGGAAACCGCATTGAGACTTACACAAAATATTTACAACAAAAAATGCATATCTGAAAACACACAACTGAGACATTACAACACAATTATTAAGCCCGAATGTCTATATGGGGCAGAAACGCCCATTTTGAATAGAAATAGAGACATCGAGGAGATTAAAAAGAAGGAAAGAAAAAACATAAGAAAAATCTTAGGCCCTAAACAAATAAATAGCACAACATACCGACTTGGAGAAAACAAAGAAATCAAATAATACACAGATATACATATCGATATGAGAAAAAGAAGACTTAAGTTTTACGGATACATAAAACGGATGAATCCGAGTAGGCTAACTAGAGATATAGTCGAATTTTATGAAAATAGGAGTAGAGCTAAAGTAGAAATAAATAATTAAATGGATTGCTGCAATTAAAGAGGATCTAAGATCAGGAAATATTACACAAAGTGAAATTCAGGATAGAGGCTATTTCAGACACAAGGTTAAAGTTTGGGAGGTTGGCCAGAGAGAAAAATGTAGAAAGACTGGAACAATTTGGTCTGACAAGAAAAAAAGGTCAAGAATGAAATCAGTATGGGCGCAAAAGAAGCCTAACAACAACAAACGCCTCCAACTGTACTTCGCGTGGTCCACCAGGGCCCATACGTGAATAATAATAATAAAAATATAATTTAATATTTTAAATCTGTAACCATGAAAATATCCACAGCAGGTATATTATCAGAATTAGCATTTATGGACCCTTTGTGACACATTACATAACTAAATTAGTAACCAATAAAATTTTATTTTGCACTTAATCAACAATAATTTTGACAGTATAAATACAAGTAGAAGCCGATAATAGTACCGACGTGAAAACGGTTTACCATAATGACGTCACAGAAATGACAGCTAATCGCTGCGTATTCGAAGGCACGCGATTTTTTAAAAAAGTATAAATGTTAATTAATTTATAATTAATTGCAAAACAAAAATCAAATTTTTCGAATCGATTATCAGTATTATTTATGATAAGAATATTTACTTATTAATTTAATGAAAATATGCAATGTTTTAGGAGAATTAAATGCTGAAAATAGTCAACAACCAAGTACCTCGAAAATGTAAATATTTTTGTGATACTTTAGTAAAAGTGTCACCAAATTCTATGTCAAGATTGTTTTCTTAACGATCGAATTAATACAGATTTCCATTTTATGTTCTTTTTAATAATCCAAAAATAAATTCTGGTAGAACTGTGGCACCATTTAAACAGTCTACGTGCGTCTCGTTGCGTAACCCAAACCGAAGAGGTCCAACCAACCAGATATTGAATAATTATGGGGTATCAAAAGAATGGGATTTGGATGAGTTATGTTCCTCCGACCGGTGCAACTAAGCTGGCATTAGAATAATAAGCTGACATTTTTTTTCCGTCGATATTTAATCGTCTGCCCCGCGTAATCTATCGGGACAATAAAAATTCCAACGGAATTAGGTCAGGTGCATGAGGTGGACCGTGGCGTCCGCGTTTTTTGTTGGTTCCGATAGTTTTTCTTTTTTTCCAGAATTTTTATAACACCTATACATAAAATTAACCAATAATTTATATATATATATATATATATATATATATATATATATATATATATATATATATATATATATATATATATATATATATATATATATATATATATGGACATTTTTGTTAGGTGCTTGACCGGGAATGAATCCTACCCATCCCTGCAATTGGAGGGCACATGTTTCGCCTCTCGATGTTCAGGCTCGTCAGGGTACCGACACATGCTCTCCCGTCAAGAATAGGGACACCCCATCCACAGTTAGCAACCTATGCAGCACCAACGACAAAGCACCAACGTGGAGTGCGGGTATTTTGTTGTCGGGACGGGGTTCGTGACTCAAACAGTCACGAACCTCGCGACAGTAAGCTTAATGAGATTTTGGCGAAACGTCTGCAAGCTCCCGACACGGACCAACCGACAACCGGATGTACTCCCGGAAAAAAACCCAATATATGTTTTTCCATCCGTGAAACAGTACGCACAAACATATATATATATATATATATATATATATATATATATATATATATATATATATATATATATATATATATATATATATATATATCTTCTCTCCAGTGTACCTCGCCTAAGGTGCTGGACGGGTCACGGGTGGTGGATAGTGAAAGTTCGATTAGATATTAATGGACAGCTGCGAATATCTCAAAATAAACAGTCGCGAACCAAGTCAAAAAAAACTAAATCCACTTAGCGTCTGACTTGTAACAAGGTTGAGTGGTCAGCGTCTGTTTACCAGTGGTGCGGCTGATATTTAAATTCTGGAACTAACCCCTCCGTCTTAACCTCTGAACCGTCATGGTTCAAATTTTTCATTCAAAGTACAAGATGAAGCGTTCTAATAATTACAAAATTACCCCAGGAGGTAGACAATCCTCTGCCAGCTTTCCTGTTACAACCGGACTTTCCGATTCTGCGGCGTCCGGGCTTAAACGCAAAATCTTTCAGAGGGAGTCGGAGCGAAAACAAAAACTTTCTTTGGAACGGTAAATATCAATTCTCTCCTGCGCCCAGGAAAACTACACGAATTGGGGCGAACATTGAATCAGCAGAAAATCCAAATTTTAGCTTTGCAAGAAACCAGATTGATAGATGATAACACCTTGGAATTCGGCAACTACAGACTTTTTAAAAGTAAAACGGACAAAAGAATACTCAAAAATACACCACATCTCGGTGTTGCTTTCGCTATCTCAAGAAATATTCTTGGTTGCCAGTTCCCAGTTCCCAGTTAACGAAGAAAATAAATCTAAACCTAAAAAAGAAAATAAGTATTGGAAAATTTTGGAAAAGACTCTAACCATGTAAAAATCTTATTGGGTGATTTCAACGCCCAACTCGGGCAAGAAAGAAAGTACAGGAAAACAGTCGGCAGTTTCCCTGCTCATAAATGGACTATCCATAATGGTAGAATATTGGTTGAACTATGTTCGCAGTTTAACCTAAAAATAATGTCAACCCATTTTAAGAAGAAAATAACAAAACAAAAGACCTGGAGGTGCCCAAACACGTACATGGGTGAATTTCAAATTAACCATGTTGTCATTTCGTACCCCAATTATAAAGAGATTTTGAATGTTCAAGTCAGGAAAGGCACTAACATAGACACGGATCACTGCTTGACTAGAATCAAAATTAGCTTAAAACTTCAAAAACGTATTCAAAAGAGAGTCCCTTTACAAAAACGTAGAAAAAAACCATGGTGGGATGAAGTTTGCGAGCAAGCAGTATTAAGCCGAAGTAAAGCATTCAAAGATTGGAACAGTCAAAAAACAGCAATAAATTACAACACCTTTTTGGAAGTAAGAAAAGAGACATCGAAACTAATTAGACAAACTAAAAGAAAATATAAAAACAATCAACTTAATGAAATAGAAAAAGATTTCCAAAAAAATAACACCCAAAACATTTAAAACTAAATTAACAGGCTATCAACCCCAAAGTCTTTGCTTCCGAAAGGAAAACGGACAATTAGCTCTAAATAACCAAGACAATTGCGAAATATTTTGAACAACTACTAAACTGTCCTGAGCCCTTAAACAAATTACCAACACTAAACCCTAAACAAACAAATGCAGATTCATTACCACCGAACGAGGATGAAATAATTAAGCAAATCAAGCGACTTAAAAATAACAAAGCTTCTGGTGAAGATGGAATCACTGCTGAAATTTTGAAATCCACTGGATCAAGGGAATATCCACAATCAAGGAAATAAAGGAAATCAAGGAAATAACCAAAATTCTACAAGAAGTTTGGCGAACCGAACGGATTCCGGAAGATTGGAAAGATGCTCTAATCCATCCACTACACAAGAAAGGAGATAGAACGGATGTAAACAACTACAGAGACATCTCTTCTCCAAGTTTGTTACAAGATTCCATCTCAATGTCTACTAGATAGAGCACAGGGACAGTTAGAACCTAAAATTGGTAAATATCAAGCAGGTTTTCGACCGGACAGATCCTGAATCTAAAGTTGATCCTAAGACATCGAAAATGATCCTAAGACATCGAAAACTGTACAATAAATCTCGTCTGTACATTTGTGAATTTCAAAAAAGCATATGATTCTATTGACCGCGAATCTTTATTCCAAATTTTGAAAGAACAAGGACTAGACCAGAAAACGCTGGCAATTATTAAAGCAACATTAACTAACACAAGGTCAAAAGTTAAATTCATGGGTCACATCTCAGAGCCCTTCGAAATTAAAATCGAAAAAAGTTAAATTTTATTTAACTGTGTTCTAGAAAAAGTAATACAGGAGTGGCGTGACAAAAAGTCTGCCCTGAATATTGACCAGCCCATTAAACTGGGGAGAACCAACATCAAAATAGATTGTCTGGCGTTTGCTGATGATCTAGCAATTTTGACTCAAGATATATTAACGGCACAAAAACATATTGAAATCCTAAAAGAAACAGCAGAAAAGGTAGGACTCCAAATTTCCTTTGAAAAGACACAATACATGACCCGCAACAGACTAAGAACACCATTTCTAAAAACAAAATATGGTAGCATCAGACGAGTCTCTCAGTTCAAATATTTGGGTGAAATAATCATGGAAAAAGGGTTGGAAAAAGCAGCCAATAAGGGTAGATGTCAAAAAATGGAAATGGCATTAAGACTCGAGGACATTGAAAAGAAGGATAGAAAAATCATAAGAAAAATCTTAGGCCCCAAACAAATAAATGGCACAACATACCAACTTCGAGAAAACCAAGAAATCAAACAATACACTGATATACATAGGGATATGAGAAAAAGAAGACTTAAGTTTTACGGACACATAAAACGGATGAATCCGAGTAGGCTAACTAGACAAATAGTCGAACTTGATGAAAATAGGAGTAGAGCTAAAGTAGAAATAATTAAATGGATTGCTGCAATAAAAGAGGATCTAAGATCAGCAAATATTACACAATTTGAAATTCAGGATAGAGGCTGTTTCAGACACAAGGTTAACGTTTGGGAGGTTGGCCAGAGGGAAAAAGACTGGAACAACTTGGTCTGACGAAAGGAATAAAGCTCATAGCGAAAGAATGAAATTAGTATGGGCGCAAACGAAGGCTAACGACAACAAACGCCTCTAATTGTACTTCGCGTGGTCCGCCAGGGCCTATACGTGAATAATAATATATTTCTTCTGGTTCACACTGCTCGGGGAAGAGTGTGGCCTGATATTTATCAGTCTTTTTCTTTATTTAACACATGTTTAAACATTAACCTAGAAATGTTATTTAAGATATTATATTTGCTATTTCTTTTATTTCAATCACATATCTCCCATGAAAGACTTCTAATGGTCCACAATCGTAACATCCCTTACAGTGGCGATGTAAAATCAAGATAAGCCATCATCCATCGAACCCACATCAAAATAAAAAGGGCAGAAATGCCAAAGAGTCTCCGGATCGCTCTTCCATCACGCACCGACAACGAGACTCGTATCACGTACACCCCCGTTTGGGATATTTTCGAAACCAGGTTCAAAATCCTAGGCTGACAAAATCCAAGTAAGATTAAACAGTCCTATCAAAACGATAAAGCGCCTATTGAAAACAGAAATACCAAAAGACAAAATTAACGATAGTGGGGTTACGGGCAATAATGACGTCGATTGTACTAAAGGCAACAACACACGAGACAATACGTCGGTCAGACATGAAAAGCAGTCGAACAGGATAAAGATACAGTGCGGGGTAACTTTATTTTATGAGGGATGGTCAATAAAAAAGTTTTATTACTAAATTAATGGTGATGTATGTTTTAGAGGTTTCTGTCTTTTTTTTCTGATGTTATGTGTGTATGTTTTGAATGTCTGGACTGCGTTTTATGTTTCTAAAAGCCGTAAAAATGGATTGATAGTGTAAATAAGACTGCGTTCCTTGTAGTTGATGTTTATAAATATTTTTTTTGTTTATAAAAAGGCATCTTGATAGTTCAATTACTATTTTCATCTCACGTTCTTTTTTTCCAAAAATATCTCTCCTAGAAATACTTGAAGACCGACTGATAAATAAAAAACCTAAAATGTTCACTATATTTAAAGTGCTATGTATAACAATTGTTTCGCCGCACAGTGCCTTTTTCAAATACGAACTATGTACAATCAATATAGTTCGTATTTGAAAAAGGGAACTATATTATAGTTCGTATTTGAAAAAGGCCTTGTGTGTGGAAACAATTGTTATACAGGGTGGTCTAAAGAGTTGTTAACTTTTTGAAATTAAATATAAATTGATTAATTTTAACAAATAATGGATTTATTTGTCCGTTACTTGTGATTCGTTCATTCATCTTTCAAATTAAATAAAACAAATTTTTACGTTGTTATTTAACTCATATTTTATCTTTTACCCCACCTATCCCCTAAACTGGAATCAATCCGACGGGAGGTCGACGAAACCCTACCTATCCCTCCATGTAACATGTGCCCTCCAATGTAAGGGTTGGGTGGGGCTTCGTACCACATGAGATTGTGGAACCCAACGGTCGGGGATTTATAAATCCTGACTACTGTTGTCTCATTTGACCCAGTCCAAAGAATTTATATTTATAAGCCAAGTTAGGTAAACATGCGGCAAAAATTCAAGGGGTTAATCCTTGATTTATTCTAAGAATATTTTGTTGTATGATTGTTTTTGAAAAACCCCTTTGTTTCGAAGATACAGGATGAACAAAATGTTATTATCAAAAAGTACAAGTAAAGTTGCTCAATCTACTATAAATGTTTGAAATGACTTCCTTCAGCCTTGATACAAGCATTCAATCTTCTCGTTATTGACTGCCGAACTCTTTCAAACACACCAGGGTCTTTTCTAATTGAGTTACACCCAGTAATTATCCGATTTCGCAAATCATCAAAATTCTTCAATGGAGTAGCGTAAACTAATGACTTCAGATATCCCCAGAAGAAATAATCCAGGGGGTTTAAGTCCGGGGATCGAGCAGGCCATGCGTGTGGCCCACTTCGACCAATCCAACGATATCTGTATGTTGCTGTTAAAAAATCACGACCAACCAAACTGAAATGTGGTGGTGCACCATCGGGCATAAACCACATTTCATGCCTTGTTGCCACTGGAACATCTTCCAGAAACTCAGGCAGCGTTGCTTCCAAAAAGTTGCGATACACCTCGCCAGTAAGTCTTTGTGATAGAAATACCGGACCAATTAGATAGCCACCTACAATTCCAACCCAAACATTCAACGTGAACTGATGTTGAAAACTATCTTCGCATACCTCATGCGGATTTTCATCTGCCCACACCTGGTTATTATGAAAATTTCTTATTGCGTTTCTTGCGAAAGTGGCTTCATCGGTGAAAAGAATTTATGTCTGGAATAGAGGGATGTAAAATAAAGTTTGCAATATCCATTGACATAATGCAATACGTGGAGGAAAATCAACAGGTAGTAGTACCTGAACGCGTTGAATGTGGTATGGATACAACAAATTTTCCTTAAGAATTTTCCAAACTGTCCAGTGACTCACATTCAAAGTATTTGCAATTTTTCGCGTAGAACTACCAGGCTCTTCCGCTATCATGTCCAGCACATTCTGTTCCAATTGTACCGTTCTTACAGTCAGTGATCTTCCTGACCCTTCAGTTCGTTTCAACGTGCCTGTTTCATGAAGACGTTGATGAATGTTTTCGAAGATTTTTCGGTCAGGGACATTACGGGGTGGAAATCGTTCACTGTACAATCGCCTAGCTTGTAATGCATTGCCATCAGCAAGTCCATACATGAAGTGCATGTCAGTCATCTCGGCGTTTGTATACACTATGATAGAGGACTTCACTCACTATTTAAGGCACGTCAAACAGCCAAATGTCACTCAATCTATGTAAACAAATGCGACCGATGTTATCAACTTACTACATAAAAAAACCCGTTCCAAGTGATCGAGATCGAAAAAAAATTTTTTGTACTTGATAAACTCATTGACGTACACCCTACTTTTATTTACATAAATCATTTCAACAAATATCGAATATGGTTGTCGCAAATTTTGTTCGCCCTGTATCTTCGAAACAAAGGGGTTTTTATTCTTAGAATAGGACAAGGACTAACCCCTGCATTTTTGCCGCATGTTTACCTATCACCCTGTAGATATATATATATATATATATATATATATATATATATATATATATATATATATATATATATATATATATATATATATATAAATATATTATTTTATTTTCTGTATTAACAGTTACTAGATCTTTCCTATTAAATATTAGATTATTAAATAATCGTTGCATACGAAGTTCATCCATAGTTCTATGGCATGGAACAGTTTTAGCTATTTGGTTGGTGTCGTTAATTCTAGAGCAGATCTGGACTCGGAAATTCGCCACCGAATTAGCCGCGTTTCTAGAGCTTTTTGGAATCTTCGCCATAGAGTTTTTGGAAATCATGACCTATTTTTGAGGTTAAAGGTGGACGAACTGTGATAGTGCCTTTGCTTACTTACGGTTTTGAACTCTATAAGAAATACCTGAGGGGATCATCAGTATCAGCCCGTGTCGATCCACTGCAGGAGGAAGACCTCTTCAGTATGCTTCCAACTTTCACGGTCCTGGGCTTTCCTCTGTCACTCGCAACCTATATACTTAACGATGTCATCAGTCCATCGTGCTTTCGGTCTTCTTCGCGGACGTTTGCGATCAAGCGGTATCCACTCCAAGATTATCTTGGTCCTGTCGTATCTGGCGTCCCATCACCTCGCTATATGGTCTGCTCATCTCTATTTCAATTGTTTTAGACTTCCCATGATGTCACACACTTTCGTTTGTTTCCTGATCCATGTGCAGGTTTTATTGTCTCGTCTTGTAATGCCAATCATACATATTTCCATTCCTCTCTGTGCTACCCGAAGTTTTTGAATTGATTGCGGTGTGAGTGTCCAGGTTTCACTTCCATATGTCATAACGGGTAGGACGCACTGATCAAAGATTTTTCTTTTCAGGCAAAGTGGGAGTCTGCTCTTAAACACTATGTTAATCCTTCCAAATGCCTGCCAGCCACATTTAACACGCCGTTCCACCTCCCGGGCGGTATCTTCCTCCATCGAAATCCTTTGCCCAAGATATACAAAGCTGTCCGCAATCTCCAAATCCCTTCCTAAAACTGAAATTCTTTTGTCTTCATAATTTCAATGTTACTTTGAGCAACCATGGAATTTCGGACCAGGATGTTCGTCGTCCTTGATGTCCTCACGACCTGTTTTGAACCGTTTAAACCACTCGTAGACGCTGCCACGAGATAAACAATCATCACCATACACTTGTTTCATTCATTGAAACGTTTCGGTGAATGTTTTACCAACTTTAAAATAAAACTTAATATTCTCTCTTTGTTCGATGTTCATTTTTCGACCGATGTTATAAACACACTGACACTTTAAGCGCCATAACTTCGTTTCTAATGATCCGAATGTCATGAAATTTTGTCAGAACGTGAGTGAAGCATGCAGCTTTCCAACGCTTTACCCGGTCAAAAGATGGAGCCACTAAAAATAGCTATGTTATTGAAGTTTATTGAAAATGAACGTAATAAGTTTATAACATTTTTCGAAAAGCTCTTGTAGTATTTTTTCCGAGATGACATTAAATCGACGAGCCTTTATTGATTCTGATTTCTTACGTTCAATCGGCCATCTTCTCTATTGGACAAACTATAATTAATGCCCGTTTCAGAAATTTCACTGTCACCCCCTATTGTCTTATACAACTTTTCGTTTGTTTCTGTTATTAGCCTGTGTTTCGATCAAAAAAACAAATACGTATCATCAACGATTTCGTTAAAGTTTAATAACAAGGTAGGAGCCGACAGTACGGACACACCCAGTACGTATAAAAGTAAAAATCATTACGTACCAACCCTATAATTAGTACGTATATGGACCCGTTCGTAACAATCATGTTTTACGCATTAATCTTTCAAGGAAACAACGAAGAAAATTACAGAGCCGCGAAGGAAAAAAACGCACACATTATTATTGGAGAAAAAAAACTTTCACTGTCATTATACTTTTACTAAATGGCGAGAAGAAACAAGAAAAAAACCTCCCAATCAACTCGTTTAAAATCGAACGAAAGTCTAGTGTGGAATAAGACGAAATTAAATAGAATTTTAACGAGTTTTTATAAGGTTATTGTTACGAAAGATCGTTTAAAAATAGTTGAAAATTCCGGACATCTATAATATTTAAAGCAAACATGTAGTGCAGAACAAAAATATTATTTCAGAATTATTAATTGATAAAAGGTTTGACATAATTTTTGACCTCCAAGCTCCCGCAGTTCTGAAGGTATGTTATCTATGCTGGGAGCTTTATTACTTTTGTTTCGTTAAGCTTTTCCCCATCATAAAGAGTGGCCTATCATTATGATCTTGATCCATGCTGAGATTCAGCATGGATATTACAACATCTGCGAGTCGAGGCATGTACCGAACTAGAAAATCTGTTATCTTCTTGAGGCAAGGTTTCAAGTTGCTGTGGGTAAGGCCATCTCTCAAAAGTTCGACCAGTGCAATGCCATGCATGTTTTATCAAAGAAAATATTTCGCTAGCTAATCAAGTTTTTTGCTCAGGGGTCGTCAACCTTTTCAATGTGTTGAGCTACTTTAATAATATTCAAATAGAGAGACTTACTTAAACTTGTTTAATGCAATAATGGAAACTCATTTCGGACGTACAAGATACCTAAATTGGTATACCAAGCTAGCGAAATACCGATAGCTCGCGATCGACGGCTTGGAGACCCCTGAACTAAATTATAGAGGATATGGAAAGGGGTGGACACCGTTTGATAAAAAAATTCCTGTAAACCCCTATGCTCAGGTAAAGGCCCTTGATGGATTGCCAAGCTATAGGGAAGAAAAGTCATCATGAAGCTGGCTCATCTTTTCAACACTGTGCTACGACTCAGGTACGTGTCAGTGTAATGGAAGATAGCTGACGTTATAATGATCCTGAAACTTAACAAACCACTTGAAGACAAAATATCATATCGCTCAATATCCTTGTTGCTGATTATATCCAAGTTGTTTGAAAAGCTGCTCATGCAGCATCTTATTCCAATGCATCAGTTTGGATTCCGCAACAAGCACTCGACAATAGATCAAGTACATCGAATCACTGATGTAAATGAGAGAGCACTGGAAGGGAAGAATATCTGGGCAACGATATTCCTCGACGTGGTCCAAGCATTCGACCAAGCGTGGCACCAGGGCCGGTGTGCAGGAGTGTGGCAAGAATGCTGCAAGGCAGCGTTCTCGGACCTGTCTTTTACTTGCTATAGACTAGCGATATCACGCAACCTATTTTACTCGCTACTGGAAAAGACATTCAGTCAGCTACAAACAGCCGTCAATAATGACTTGATTAATGATTAGACTTAACGATTGGACAATAATGACTTGATGAATAATGATTGGATAAAGAAATGCGGCAGCGAATTAAATGAGGCGAAGACGACCCATGTCAATTTCAAAAGAAAAAATAGCTATATACCAGTGACAGTCAACCAGAAAAGAATCTCACATGCCAACGAAGTAAAATATTTAGGAATAACTCGGGATGTCAAGCTAAGATGGAAAACGCATGTGATAAAGAAACGTGGGCAACTGGGTCTCACATTCAAAAAAAAATGTATAGGCTACTATGGCGCCACTGTCTATTGTCAATACATAATAAACTATTTATTTATAAGCAAATCCTGAAGCCTATATGGACTTACGGCATCCAACTTTGCAGATGCACCAAGAAATCCAATATAAAAGTCATTCAGACGTTTCAAAATAAAGTACTTCGCAGCATTGTTAATACACCGTGGTACATTCGAAATGAAGACATCCATCGGAACCTGGAAGTTCCTATGGTCTAAGATGAGATCATGGGGTTTGCAAGCAAACACCAGAAGAGGTTGGAAAGCTATGAAAATGTCGAAGTGATCTTGCTACTCGACAACAACCGACTTATTCGTCGGCTGAAGAGACTGAAACCGTTCGAATTAGTGTAGTGACAATAAAAAGTGCCTAAAATTTATTCTAAGCGTGTATAAATGGCATGAAAAAAAAGTACAAGTACAGTAAATACAGAAAAATATTACACTTCCAAAACGAAAAGGTGAACAAAAAAGAAGAACTTTAACTGAAGTAGCTGATACTTCATGAAAATTCATTTCAAATAAATAAAGATTAATATCTAAAAATTTCCTCTATATTTAAAATTGTATGTATTTGTTACAGCTCCTTCAATCAAATTATCAAATAAGCTTATTAAACTCATTTTACAATATACGAATTTTAAAACGAAATATTCCATTCTAAATACCTATGACCTTATCAATAAAATAAAAATAAATTAATTTACCCAACAAATCCAAACTAATTTATTTCGATGTCCGGAGTACGAAGTAATACAATACACCAAACGAAGTAATAGAATAAAACAAGAAATGTTAGAGCTGTCAATTACGTTAAATAAGAATTACTTTGAATTTGATATTCATTTTATGTTGCTAATGACGGTTTGATTATGGGAACCCTTTAAGTCCTTTACTGGCCGAAAAATCAGTTGTTTAAATCGTCACTTCACTGGTACAGATATGTAGACGACATTCTAATTTGTTTTATAGGTTCAGATAGACAATTAAATAAATTCCTAACTCACATAAATTCTTTACATAAAAACATTAAATTCACAGTTGAAAAAGATAACATAATAGTGTTTACTTTTTAGACTTAACTATTACTAGAAAATACATTAAGATTTAGTGATACAAAGTAAATCTTGTCATCCTTATTCACAAAAGATGGCAGCATTTAACTTTTTTATACATAGATTATTAAATCTATGTATAAAAGTCCCATGTCAATAGATAGTTATAATAAAGAATTGAATGTCATCAAACAGATCGCAGTAAATAATGGATACGACCCAAACATTATAAATAAAATAATTAATAAAAAAGTTATAATAAAGCCAGTAATTTAATATATCCGGTCAATCTCGAAAATGCAGCGTTCAAAACAATTATATATGTGAGAATAATTACCAAATTAGTATCGAGATATTTATCCAAAACAAACAATATAAATATTGCTTTTAAAACAAACAATAGTCTAGGTCGTCTTATTAAAAACAATAAAAATCCGACAAGTAAACTGTATATCATCAAAAAAGAAAGGTTAAGGTAAAGGAGAAACTATCTGATGATGATTCTCCCATTGAAGAATTGATTCAGTGTAAGGTTTGTAAAAAGTAGTGGCATGAAGAATGTACGTCGTATGAGAAAATTGGCGATTTTCAATGCGATTTATGCATTTAAAGTTTGTGTGGATATTTGCCCCACATGAATCTGACTTTTGCACGGTATCATAAATACTAAGGTAAGATATTGCGCATGGTGGGCGGAGCTCTGTTGGAGGGAATACGTCACCCATTGAGTAAAATTCGAACATCATAGTTTTGACATATAACAAGTTTACTAGAAGTTTATGTACGGCGTTTGTGTAGTGTTAATCTAAAATATTCAATAATAACAATACGTTGTGCTGTGTTTGGGTGTAACTCCGACAATCATTCGAAAAAGAACCTTTGTGATGTGAAGCTTTTTCATTTTCCCAAGAATGAAGTTGCGTGTAAGAAGTGGATCCATGCCACAAAAAGACATCATAAGTTTAACCTGAAAACGACTTGTATTTGTTCGAAACACTTTTTAAATAGCGATTTCAAGAAAAATCATCAACTGTTATCAAATTATACACCAAAAAGTTACCGAGGATTGAAGGATGATGTTGTACCGACTCAAAATCTGGCATTTAATTCTAAATAACCAGTATCGAATGAACAATCTGCAAGAATCGAAAAAAGGGAGAGAAAACGAAAAAAGTCGTCACCGAGTTTTTGACCAGGTAATTATCACAAGAGAAAAATAATTTAAATAGAAATTAAACCCAACAACATTGAATCATGTTTATAGATTTGTTGCTTTAATAATTATGGTGTTTTATTTATTTATGCTTGACTAGATGTTGGGATAGTGATAGAAATAGTAATGATGGTGATGGCAGTAATATTTCTAATATTCCATGTTTATACCCCATATTTGCCAATAAGTGGTCAGTGATCAAGAAATTCGACTCCAAAAATGATCCACTTATGTTGAACAGTGCTCATGAAGGAGATATTAACGAGGATCTTCATGAACTTGAATATGATGGGCTCGAACGTTTAGTTGGATATATATATGTTTCAAGTTAAACGATTCCAGTTTAGAAAAACCCAGCACGTCCAAATATACCTGAACTGATCATTTAAGTGAAGGAGGTTTACACAAACCTTCTGACGATTTTCTTTCACAAATGAAACAGCTTGAACAATTTTTTAAGTCTGTTAATGGAGAATCCTTGACCAAAAATTATTTGAATAATTTGATGCTTAGAAGTAGCCACATTGAATGCCCAGAAAAAGCAAAGAAAAAATATTTTTTCGATCGCGAATGTAAGTGTAAAATTAAGTAAAAGAAATATGACTAAAACTATTATATAATTACATTTATAGCTAATTCACAATGGACATAAATGTAGGAAACAAAATGTTGTCATTTTTAATACCAATATAAAATATGGCTAGATGTGTTGAATAATTTATATTTTATTTGTGACAAAAAATATCGAATTTAATTACATTTAAAAACCAATATTTACAAAACTTTCAATTTGCATATTGCAATTTTATATATAAACTGAGAAACAAAATGATTTGTTTATATACATTTCAAATAATCGTAATAAATAATATTAATCTATAAAACGAAATGTTTTTGTCGATAAATAAAAACTATTCGAACTATCGAAGTCGTTTTTTTTCTGTAAATAGTGTCTTAAATTCAAATAAAATTATGTACGTGTCTGTTATATACAATTTTGAAGTCTGTTGCCCACACTGATAAAGTATTTATCCTCAATATAAATTCCAATTACAATGCATTTAAATTGTATTTCAAAGTCTAGCAACGAAGATATTTGAATTTTACTCAACGAGTGACGTCATGCGCAAACCGGACTCATTTTGGTATACGGGAATATCAGGCCCTGAGACTTTTGTCCGACATATAGGGCAAAAGTCATGATATTTTTATTTATTAATAGATAAGTTTTTCTTGTTTGTCACGAAAATGTTTTTATAATCATTACATGTTCGTCTTTCGACGCACCAATTATGTCCATTATGAACTAATTATTATTAGCACTAACCATTATTAGCACTAATTTGATTAATAATCTTCGATTTGATTCATATGGAAAAAATTAATGGCGCAAGGGTATTTTTTCGGTAGTTCAACTGTACCATGTTTCGAAGCAGAAAAATGACTCTGCAACATGATGTATAAACGTAGCGAAGACATCGCTAATTCATAATTTATTCAAAATTCATAATATCAAATACAGACAACTGATTAAATAACAATTAAAAACATATAAAGACAGGTAATTTTCAATTTCCTACAATAATAATGAACTAAACCAAAGAAAAGTTTATTTCCTTCTTGTCATCCAAAACCCGTTCTAAATGAGCATGTAAAAAAATCCATTATGGTTGTGGCGTATAAATAATTGATAATAATAATTAAACAGGAAAAAAAAATCTACCAAGGTGAATCTCATTTTGGAATTGATTAATATTTATTTCCAATGCATTTTTCATCCGCTTCTAATCCTACCTAACTGTACCCCGGGAGGTATCAGTAAAACAGCAGATGTTTCTTCACGGTCGAAAATCGGTAGGTAGAAGATATGGGTGTTGACATATTGTCTAAGAACGCGTTAGATATCATTTTCGGGTGGTTCCCTATACCTGCTACTAAACATCACGTCGTAAAACATCCAAATTTATTCGTTTCGTGCCATTACCGGTCTTTGTACTG
Organism: Cosmopolites sordidus; assembly: GCA_031761425.1. Lineage (NCBI taxonomy): Eukaryota > Metazoa > Arthropoda > Insecta > Coleoptera > Curculionidae > Cosmopolites > Cosmopolites sordidus. The sequence continues at coordinate 317,091 of JARFXV010001119.1, read as the reverse complement.
ATTGAATAATATTTTTCCGTTCAATAGGAAACAATCACAGATTTGAGATTTGCTAAAAATTTGCTGATTTATAGACATACTGAATGCTAAACTTAGTTTGCACTGTTCATATATAAAGTCTGTCTCAGAATGTTTTTCGTTTTTGATATTTATAAAATAAAACTTTATGAAAATTTGTTTTACGATCCATCGCTACTAAACTTAGAAAGTCCGTCAAGTGTTTGACATCACTCCTCCCCCCCGCTATCAGTGTTTGGCGCGTCTGAACAAAAACGAAAAGTCACTGATACTGGTATGTACGAATATCTACAGCTGATATCTGATTGATTTTTAATAATTCACATAATGGATCAACAAGTTCAGGTTCAACATCGATCTCGCGGTACACAACGCGTGAAAGCCGCTGTACTTCTGACACAATTAAAATAGGAAATAAGTACAACATAAGAACGACATTTAAAACAAAAAATACTCTTAGATTTATATGAACAAAAACCAAACCAAACAACACACAAAACAATAACAAAAATGTGGTTTATAAAATTCCCTGCGAATGTGGCAAATTCTATATAGGTGAGACATCTAGACCGTTAGATGTTAAAATAAAAGAACATAAGAACCTTCTTAGAAAGGGTGATTTTAATAAATCTAGAATTTGTCATCACGCATAGGAATCGGGACGTAAAATCAATTGGAATAATTCCAAGAGGATATTAAAAGAATCGGTAGCAAAACACAGAAGATTAAAAGAAACCGCTATAATTAATTTAAATAAAAATAACTGTATTGCTAAGCCTTCGGTAGATTAAATTCAATATGGTTCCCCATTCTAAAGAATACAATTAAAAACATTAAGTATTTCAATACACAATCACATGGTAAACCTCACCCATATATTTTTTTTTGGTAGTATGTCACTGTCATTAAAAATTATTATTGTCAAAATGATTATTAATGTAAGCATCGTTGACATACACAAAAAATGTCCTCCTTATCTTTGCATTATATATAGAAATGAATATAATTTATATTTTAAATTCGTTTTAAAAAAGGGGGGAGAAGACCTCCCGAAACGTTAACGTTAAAGGTTTATATTTATTTTAGAACATTTTTTATTTTTAAAATTTTGTTCGTTAGGCCAATTTATTGCAGAAAAGGATCACTGAGAAATGTGTCTTCGTTTGGTTTTTTGTTTTTTACCCAGTGATTCATTATTTACATAAGAACAGATATTTTTGATATTTTTTGAGTTTTAGATCGTGACGAAAAAGTCCAAAAAAAAACCCCTAACATGCTATTTTTCTGTACACTCTGTACGATAAAGGCACAACAATAATATTTTCGGGGAGCTTTTGAGAGGACGGTTTTGTATTGGTTATCTTCATAAAATTCCTTGTTTGTTGCTAAGGTTTTTTTTTATATGTACCGATTTAAATAAGGATATTTATTGCAGGGTCGGTTGAAAATAGAGTATTTTGAAAATTTTCGATATTTTTTCTTTTTGGTTAGTCAATTATTAATAGAATTTACAGTTTCTGAATATGCTGACATGCATTTAATGTATAGGCCAATAGAAGAATTCCTAATAGAAAAACCTTTGAAAAAGTAGATCACCGTTTGAGCAAGACAGGTAAAAACTACGATGTTTTAGTTGTACTTATCGAATGATGAGATTTAATGTAAAGTATCGGAAACAATTTTAGGAAGGTTTGACAAAACCAGCCAAATCTGTGGAAATCAAATCCATCGCGTGTGTGGAAATGTGTGGAAAAAACGTGTAATAAATTACATGTGGCATGTTGTTGGATTCAGAGTAAAAAAATAGAATTTACCAAACATAATATAAAATTTTTCGTTTATTTAAGTACAACAAAAAATGCTTATCTAAACACACAAAACTGAGGCATTACAACACAGTTATTAATTCAGAATGTCTATATGGGGCAGAAACGCTCATTTTGAATAGAAAGAGGGACATCGAGGACATTGAAAAGAAGGAAAGAAAAATCATAAGAAAAATCCTAGGTCTCGAACAAAGAAATAGCACAACATACCGACTTCGAGAAAACCAAGCAATCAAACAATACACAGATATACATAGCGATATGAGAAAAAGAAGACTTAAGTTTTACGGACACATAAAACTGATGAATCCGAGTAGGTTAACTAGACAAATAGTCGAATTTTATGAAAATAGGAGTAAAGCTAAAGTAAAAATAATTAAATGGATTGCTGCAATTAAAGAGGACCTAAGATCAGCAAATATTTCACAAAGTGAAATTCATGATAGAGGCTGTTTCAGACACAAGGTTGACGTTTGGAAGGTTGGCCAGGGAGAAAAATGTAGGAAGACTGGAACAACTTGGTCTGACGAAAGGAAAAAAGCTCATAGCGAAAGAATGAAATTAGTATGGGCGCAAAGGAAGGCTAACAACAACAAACGCCTCTAATTGTACTTCGCGTGGTCCACCAGGGCCCATACGTGAATAATAAATATATATATATATATATATATATATATATATATATATATATATATATATATATATATATATATAATTTAGCTAATTTAAATATGAACATTAACTCGCTGTACGGTGGAACTGATTGCCTAACCAATTTAATAATTATATTATGTAGTATGCAATTTCTTAATAACTTTTAGTCGTATTGGCCCCATAAAAGACACTTTATTTACTCTTTGAAAAATAGACATTTTTTAATTAATTTAAATGTTTACGGTAACGATAATTATACAATAATTTATTGTTTTAAATAACTGTAAACTTTTATTAGTTGCTTGTTTTTATTCATACTACCCTACGCCACTGCCAAACCGAAAACAATAGTCGGCCATATGCAACTACCATTCCGGTCCCACTTACAGGATCAGCTCCTTCCTGTAGTTTTATATTGAAAGAAATAAACAAAGAGGGTGCACTGATATCGATCTATATTTTTCAGTTTTTAGTATTAGTTGTTGAATGTCTTTTGCCCGACTTTTGCTATCCGAGTTGTCTTCTCTATAAAAAAATAATTAAATATTTAGTATCGAGATCAAGTGTTTTAGTTAAAAGTCCATTTCCAGACAATTTTTAGTCTAAGAACTAGAATCATCATTAACAGGTTAAAATATTAAATTCTTTTTTATTCATGACAATTTTCCTCAATATAATTGTATTCGGTTCATCTGTAAATATTATATTATCTACTACAAACAAAGTAATATTTGAACGTGTTTTTTCTTAGAAATGATGCCGGCTCCAATGCGGAAGAAGGTTTTTGTGAAGCGGGACTTTTTCCATGAGGCAACCAGTAAAATAAGCACAAGCTATCGTAAATCCTGATGGTGTTGCTGAATGCGATGGGCGTTTATTAGAAATAAGCAGGAAGTGTACGCGCGGCGCTATAAATAATACCGCAATTTAAATCTTTAAGTTTATTTAGTTAATTTTAATGTCGACAGTTTCGAGACGTGACAAATCGTCTTATTTTATTGGCCATTTGTGCTCATCGCAGATTTCTCATTAAAAATCTTCTATAAAAGCAAATCTTAAAATACTCTTGTTGTAAAAAAACTGCCCTTTCTAAGGTCTGTCTCTTGTATATAAGCATGTAACTTACAGAAAAATAAATATATAAGAATTAAATTTACGTTATTATATATCTTACTTAGAAGAGAGAGAAAGTGAGAATTTTAGATTAATGTCGAGTCGGTAACATAAGCGATTTAGCGACGATAAATATGAAGATATAAAACAAATAGAAAGAGAATAATAAAATGTAAGTTAGTAGTGAAAATAATTATAAGTAATTAAAAGTAATATAAATGAAAAAATTAAATATAGTTATGTGTTAATAAAATTGACAAAACTTATGTACTAACTGAGTTGCAGTTTGGTGAAAATTCTGGTATAACAAACGGGGACCGTTCCTACAGTAGGCGGGAACAGTATGTGACTCCAGAGATAGCACAGTCAATCCAGAAAGAAGGACATGAACATCGAGATTGTAGGTTATGTATGCATAAAAGATTTAGATTTTTGTTTGATATCCAATCTCGTTTAAGTAAGCGAATGTGTTAGGCATTTTCTCGACTTCAAGGTTGGTCTTTAGGTCATTTTTCAAGCCAAAACGGTGTCTCGCGGGATGTTTAACTGTTATAAGTGTGTTACAGAAATTGCATTTAGGAGGGACAATCTTTTTGAGTATATATTCGTGCGAGAATCTACACTTTACAGAGGAACTTCTATAGGGGAAGGAATCTAGGGGAGGCTCATAAAACAGCGGCTTTATTAGATCTGTCAAGATTGCTTCAATAATTCTGATAATTGTTTTTTAAATATGTGACTGCTATTGAGTTAAGATCATTATGGCTATAGATAATTGATAGAAAAGAGCCTTCAGTCACCGAGCGCTTTGCAAGGAGGTCAGCATCTTCATTCCCCTTAATGCCCTTGTAACTAGGGCACCAAACAAATCTCAAAGAAATGCCTCTTGCAAAAATATTTTCAATTAAATCAAGAATAGTAACTACAACTGGAATAGAAGTTGGATGACCTTCTATCGACTTAAGTGCATTATGAGAGTCGCTAAATATTATCCATGATAAATAGGCGCAAGAGGTGATATATTTGAGGGTGATATATTGAGGATATATTGATATTGATTACTTAGAAGAGAATTCAAAAATATAAAACACATTCGAACTGTCCACCCTTTGCTTTGTTACACTTCTTTAAACAGTGATGTCACTCGTCTATCATTACAAGCATTGCTTACAAGGATATTAAAGTTGCTACTTTCACCAAATTAGTTCTTTTCGACTCAATATTGAGGCGAGGTTTAGTGCATTCTCCTCTAAAACAGTTCATAGCCGATAGTCCAGAAGAATGAGGTCTGTACTTGATGAGAGTCAATCTTTAGCAATGCTTAATTCAGAGAAATTGGCCTCCAACTAATGCTGTGTGGATCTCACCTTGTGGGATGACGCTGAAGTTTGTTGGAAGATCCAATGTTTCCCTGCAAACATGGTGTTATTAAGGGGATTTACACCTTTCTCCAAAATATCGCTTTAATAGGTCGCTGAACACTTTTTGTTGTCCATTTCACCGTCATCTTCCCATTCAATGAGAAGCTGAAACGGACGAGAAGATTAGGAGAATGCGCCCCCATATATTCACTACTATTGTGTTGATTTTTTTTGATATTTTGTAGAATGATGCTAAGGAAGAGGTCCGTTTTTTCTTGGTAATGTGATGGCTAACTTCTTTTGGTTGTGGATATGTGTATAGTTGTGTGTTATGTTTATGGTTCTTTGTTGGGTAGAATAGATTCACTTCACTTTTGTGGACATTTTAGCGGTTACTTTTTTTAGAGGTTATTCACTTGTTCTGAACTGAGGCTGATTACCTTGTTGTTTTGTTGTTTTGCGACTATTTATATCAGATCTGACCAGACGATTTAGGAAAGGATGTTAGAAATATAGTGGGGACAAACGCGAATGGGAAGGTAAAACGGAGGAGGAGCAATCCCATAAAAAATTTAGGGAGGGATATCAGAAATATAGTGGGGACAAATACGAATGAGAAAGTGGAACGGACGAGAACATGAGGAGGATGCGCACCCATATATTCACTACTGATGACCTCTTTCCGCTTTTCCAATTTTTTCCAACCACATAGTTCATTCTTCACATTCCGGCACAGAAAGAAATCATTGAGTGACAAATCAGGACTGTACGGCGGATGACCCATAAATTCATTGTTTTGACCGGTCAAATATTGAGTTGTTCGGTTCGTTGGGTGAGAGCTCATGGTGAAGAAAGATCCTGCGTCGCTGGTTGTTTTTTCTTATTTCTTCAAAGACATTTGTTGTGTACCATTCAGAATTGGCAGTTCTACGATTCTCTAGTGGGACTGGATTCATGTGAGAAACATCGTCCTCATTTGCATACCAGTACAGTTTCAAGTTCCAAAGTTATTGAATTAAAGTCCGATTTATTACAACATCCACCGTATTCACCAAATTTGGCCCCCAGTGACTTTTTTATTTCCGAATTAAAGAAAAAATATGGCTCAGCGGACAACGGTTCACATCGAACGAGGAGGCCATCGCCCAAACAGATGCCTATTTTATGGACTTCTTACTTTCTAGACGGCTTAAAAAAGTTGGAGAAACGCTTGAAAAAGTACATAGAGCTAAAAGCTTTAAAAATTAAAAAAAAAGGTAGGCAGCTATGGGGAATGCCGGCAGAAGTGAAAACTTGAAACTTTGGAATAACTGTGATTTTTTTTGAATTTTTAAATTAATTAATTAATAAATGTATAATTTAAAAATGTATATTTTTTTCACGTAAGGTCGATTATCTAAACAAATATAGAAAATGGACATTTAGAAAAACTAATTATATTACAATACTTTTTTTGGAAAGTTCTAATGGTGAATGATATAAGTGTATAAATAATCATTTTGCGAAAAATTACAAAACACGTATTTCATATCTGACAATTTAAACCAATAAACAATAATTTTGACAAATTAAATTTATTATAAAATTTTATAGAATTTTTAATTTTAAAATCAGCGACAAAATTACTGTCAAACAACTAGAAATCTGTTTTACTACGCTAGCCACTATGAAATATTCATTGCACGATGTATTGTAGATATTAAATATTAGAAAAATAGATCCTGCCCTGAACAGATCCTAAATCTAAAATTGATCCTAAGACATCAAAAACTGTACAATAAAAATATCGTCTGTACATTTGTGGATTTCAAAAAAGCACATGATTCTATTGACCGCGAATCTTTATTCCGAGTCTTAAAAGAACAAGGACTAGATCTGAAATCGCTGGCATTAAAGCAACATTAATTAACACAAGATTAAAAGTTAAATTCATGGGTGACATCTCAGAGCCCTTCCAAATTAAAACTGGAGTGAGACAAGGAGATGGACTCTCGCCACCCTTATTTAACTGTGTTCTAGAAAAAGTAATACAGGAGTGGCGCGAGAAAAAGTCGTCCCTGAATATTGACCAGCCCATTAAACTGGGGAGAACCAACATCAAAACTGATTATCTTGCGTTTGCTGATGATCTAGTACTTTTAGCTCAAGATGTATTAACGGCACAAAAACATATTGAAATCCTAAAAGAAACAGCAGGTAAGGTAGGACCCCAAATTTCCTTTGAAAAGACACAATACATGACCTGCAACAGACTAAGAACACCATTTCTAAAAACAAAATATGGTAACATAAGACGAGTCTCTCAATTCAAATATTTGGGTGAAATAATCATCGAAAATGGATTGGAAAAAGCTGTCATTAAGGGTAGATGTCAAAAAATGGAAACGGCAATGAGACTTACCCAAAATATTTACAACAAAAAATGCCTATCTAAAAACACAAAACTGAGACATTACAACACAGTTATTAAGCCAGAATGTCTATATGGGGCAGAAACGCTCATTTTGAATAGAAAGAGAGACATCGAAGACATTGAAAAGAAGGAAAGGAAAATCATAAGAAAAATCTTAGGCCCCAAACCAATAAATACAACAACATACCGACTTCGAGAAAACCAAGAAATCAAAAAATACACAGATATACATAGCGATATGAGAAAAAGAAGTCTTAAGTTTTACGGACACATAAAACGGATAAATCCGAGTAGGCTAACTAGACAAATAGTCGAATTTTATGAAAATAGGAGTAGAGCTAAAGTAGAAATAATTAAATGAATTGCTGCAATTAAAGAGGACTTAAGATCAGCAAATATTACACAAAGTGAAATTCAGGATAGAGGCTGTTTCAGACACAAGGTTGACGTTTGGAAGGTTGGCCAGAGAGAAAAATGTAGGAAGACTGGAACAACTTGGTCTGACGAAACGATAAAAGCTCATAGCGAAAGAATGAAATTAGTATAAGCGCAAAGGAAAGCTAACAACAACAAATTGTACTTCGCGTGGTTCACCAGGGCCCATATGTGAATAATAAATAATAGAAAAATAAAAAATATCAAATTTTTCAATGCAAATATTGATACCAATAATGGAAATATTCGAAAATAAATGCTTTGTTTTTGTTATATCACTATTATTAAGTACGCACTCTTCTACTGCACAGTGATTCTACAATTAAACAATTAAAATGATGATTATCTAAAACACAATTGGCGTCGCCAGTCTGGCGAAAAATGTCACTAGCATGTCGGTGACGCGAACCCATAAGTTTTGCCCTTACCGAAAATCGCTCAACACATTCTATATAAGTTTTCACTTCAAAAATCTACTTAAATTCATTTGTTTCTCTACCTTTCTCTAAGGCTTAATGAACGAACCTCATATTAACCGTCACACCTGGTATACTAGGTGTTACAATTCTTTTATTAACCAATATCAAATTTATTTTGTAAAATAAATCAATTATATAAGATTATAATCTAATAAAACCAAACGAATCTGTTTAATAGTATAACGCGAAAGTGTCTTAAAATTAAATACGGCGAACAAAAATTAAAAAACAAAAATTATTGTAACAGAATAGTTTTGAAACAAAACTTCTCTGCAAGACTCTTAATCTCGTCAAAATTTCTCTTTCGGAAGTAATCTGATCCGACACATCGAGCGCTAATTCATTTAATAGATGAAAAAACGGCGAAGACGATATAAAAAAAAGGCAACACAACAGTTTCGAGGTCTGACATTTAAAACGAACACTCTCGTTTTCGTTGTCGTCGTCGCTCGCACGTTAGATCATTTGGAAAGCTGTGTTTGTGGTAGTATGCATCGAACAGACGATCTTCGGTAATCTACACGCAGATAATGAAAAGTAAGGACGAGAAATTTCTCTTTCTCTCCAGACATACCTTTGTTTATTTATCTAATATTATAAAAAAAAAACATTTATCCGATACTGATAGTCTCTTTCACAATCTGTCCTTGTATTTGGCAATCAAAACAGAATTTTATCCAGGCATAGAAGCTTTTTATCAACACTGATTAAAAAGTTTAGAAAGGACAAAGGTGAGATGTGTAAGAAAAGTAGTTACAACCTAAACTGTCTATCGACCTAATAATACCAGAAATAGAGAGTGGGGAAATCATTTTTTTTCAATGTCTAGATGTACAATATAAATTTAACAAAGATGAACCATTCAAGTATACACTAGGTTAATTAAAAAATTCGCGGAATGGGTATGATAAAACACGTTTATAGTTGAAATAAACCATAATTAAAAAAAACTAAAAAACATGCTTTAATGGTAAACCGAACTAAAAAGTAAAAAATAATTTTTAGTATGAGAATAAAGCGACGAACGAGAAAATTAATGTGTCATTGTGGAAAAACCGTGGGGTGCTCGATGTCAGTTGGTATAAATATTCCATCAGTACCGTTTCTATAAGCAGCGTTAGTATGAAAATATAGTACAAAGCACCACACGCTTTTTTACAATGACACATTAATTCTCTCGTTCATCACTTTATTCTTATACTAAAAATTATTTTTTATTAATAAATAAAAAGAAAGATAAAACTTCAAAATCTAATAGATTATATAGTTCTTTTACTGTTCTATAGTTGTGGCTTCGCGAACTTTTCAATTAGCCTAATATATATATATATATATATATATATATATATATATATATATATATATATATATATATATATATATATATATATATATTAAAAAGCTAAGGAAGTTCACCCGTACTCCACGTCGTGCTTTGCCATTCCTTCATCCGCCATCCAGAGCGCCAGCAAGCGTCTCCCAAGACCGGTTTCTGGCCTTAAGCCGTCATCAGTTGGGCTCAAGCCGGACACCTGAAGAGCGGATGAAGGAACGACTAAAGCCATGACCATTTAAATTGGTCATGTCGAATGGAGGCTGCAATCATATGCAGCCACGCCATCCTGCGGTAAACGGTCGCTGCAGTCAGACTGTGCGAAACCGTTCGTGACCCGTCTAACCTCGAGTAAGTACCAGGTATGATCGAAAAATTGTGAACTTGACCCGTGGAGGAAAGTATTAAAAAGCTGGTGAACTTCCTTAGCTTTTTAATACTTTCCTCCACGGGCCAAGTTCACAATTTTTCTCACACACACACACACACACACACACACACACACACACACACACACACACACACACACATATATATATATATATATATATATATATATATATATATATATATATATATATATATATATATATATATATATATATATATCATCATCATCATCATCATCATCAGCCCGTGTTGATCCACTGCAAGATGAAGGTTTCTGTGTTGTAGCTGTGGCTCCATCATATATCGATCCTAATAGGTTTACATATGCTTTATCTACCCCTTGGCTAAGCAGTGCATCCATTATTGCATGCTTTGAGATGAAGTCAAATGTTTTTCGTAGTCGATAAAAGCCAAGCACAATGGCATGGTGTATTCGTTGTGCCTTTCTATGGCCTGCTGTACAACATGGATGTGATCCATTGTACTGAATCCACTTCTGAATCCTGCTTGTTCTCTTGGTTGTGCGTCATTCAGTTTTTTTTATTCTTTTAGAAATTATCTTAGTGAAAACATTGTACATTACTGATAGGAGCATTATTGGACGGCAGTTCTTATATATATATATATATATATATATATATATATATATATATATATATATATATATATATATATATATATATATATATATATACCTTCCAGGTGTTAATAGGGCAGGAGAAATTGATTTTTAAATATCTAAAAACCATCAAAAATTTATTTTTCAAAAAATTTAAGTCGGAATCGAATTATTTGTATCAGATTTTGTTTACTATATCTTCTAGTATATATAAATAAATATTTTAGACCCCTAGAATTTTAGACCAAACCTGTGTGTAATATAAAATGACCATTTTCAAATGGCAAAAATCACCAACTTTGAAACGGAATATCGCCGAGCCTTGCATGCAAATAAATCAGTCGCCTGTAACTTGCTTGAAGAGCACATATCCACGAAAAGAAAAGAGCTATGGCGCGAGCAGATCGGTTAAAAATTTAATTTTTGGTGGACATTTAAAAATGGTCATTTTACGGAAATTTATATTTTTTTCAACTACGTTTTAAAAAAGGCAAAATGTTCTAGGGGTCTAAAATAAATTTTTACACAAACTAGAAGATATAATAAAGAAAATCTGATATAAATAATTCGATGATACAAATGAAAATCTATTACTAATAAGTTATTGAGAAATTAATTTTTGAAAATGGGCTAAAAATGGTGGTTTTTAGATATTTAAAATGCAATTTCTCCTGATCTGACACCTGTAAGGATGAAATTTGGTTTGTGGTGATACTTACTGTGGTGAATAATAATAATAATATATATATATATATATATATATATATATATATATATATATATATATATATATATATATATATATACAACTGGATGATATATGTTCGTCTCACGATGCAGACTCTTCAGGGCACCCACATATCTCCCCTGAAAAGTCTGAACATCGAGAGACCAAACATGTAGCATCAATGGAAGGGATGCCTGGGGCTTTAATTTTTTGTATACTTACTGTGGTGATATGTGTGATACTTACTGTGGTGAATAATAATAATATATATATATATATATATATATATATATATATATATATATATATATATATATATATATATATATATATATACAACTGGATGATATATGTTCGTCTCACGATGCAGACTCTTCAGGGCACCCACATATCTCCCCTGAAAAGTCTGAACATCGAGAGACCAAACATGTAGCATCAATGGAAGGGATGCCTGGGGCTTTAATTTTTTGTATACTTACTGTGGTGATATGTGTGATACTTACTGTGGTGAATAATAATAATATATATATATATATATATATATATATATATATATATATATATATATATATATATATATATATATATATATATATATACAACTGGATGATATATGTTCGTCTCACGATGCAGACTCTTCAGGGCACCCACATATCTCCCCTGAAAAGTCTGAACATCGAGAGACCAAACATGTAGCATCAATGGAAGGGATGCCTGGGGCTTTAATTTTTTGTATACTTACTGTGGTGATATGTGTGATACTTACTGTGGTGAATAATAATAATATATATATATATATATATATATATATATATATATATATATATATATATATATATATACAACTGGATGATATATGTTCGTCTCACGATGCAGACTCTTCAGGGCACCCACATATCTCCCCTGAAAAGTCTGAACATCGAGAGACCAAACATGTAGCATCAATGGAAGGGATGCCTGGGGCTTTAAATTTTTGTATACAGTTTAATATAAATAAATCCCACATAACGATGTTAATAAAAAAAATATGTCCTGAATTAAGTACAAATGGATGGTTGTTAATTTATCGATGTTTACAATCAGTCATAATTTATTCTTGATGATAGTGTATAACAGCAGTGTTTAGTATATAACAGCAGTGTTTAGTATAATAAAAACGTGTAAAAAATATATTTAAACGACGATCTGAACAAGTTAACGTCGCTGTCGACTGAGAATCTACGGATGGCATAAAATATTCCGTCGATGTCGTCTATTCGACGCTTCGTACGACAATAAATTAATAATAAAAAATAAAAAACACGATAGGGACAATAGTTTTAAACATTCCTAAACGACGCGATAGAGAATCAGTAATGCACGTCGATCGCTGTGCGAGCTGGTCTGCGCATTTGTAATGATGGACGTGTCGCGTGATCTACATGGCTAAATAGAGAAAATCGTATTGTATTATTTTATAGTGGCATCAGAGAAATAGACATATTTATAAAGAAGGAAACACAGAAACGAACATAAACAACACCCAACTCTTTTTTAAAAGTTCGTTTCAATAATTTTTATAACATTGATGACCCTGCCCTTTTGGCGTTTCGTTTAGGTTTGGTGGTTAGCATGTCCTATTTTCAAGTACCTGCTTCTCCTTTATATCATGGGCCTCATTTTAATTATTTGTACCTGGCCTTGTAAAAGTATTTTTGTTAAAGACTTTAATAAAAACTTAAAAGTGGGGAATGACGTGCTGTTTAAAAAACGTAATAAAACTGAACAAATCAAAATCAGAAGTAATGGTAATATTAGACAACGAAAAGATACAGCAACTAAATAATTTCAGATACCTAGGTGTAATGTTAGAAGAGACCTCAAAACACGAAATTGACTTGTGTAAAAGGATTGAGAAAATGAACCGGGTATATAACCGGTATCAGCCAGTAACATCAAAAGTTTTTGAAAAATTAAAGGTACAACAGTTAACTAATTTCTTATACAAAATAAAGTTTCTTCTGGGAAAGAAGTCTGGGAACGAATCCAGCCTTGTTTCGGCCTACCAGTTACTTGTATAAAAACCTTAATGAAGGGAAATATGTAAGTCGATTATTTTTGGATATTAGAAAGGCGTTTGATACTGTGTCGAATTCTATTTTCTTAGAAAACCAAGTGGTTCCTTAGTTATTTATCTGAAAGAATTCAGATTGTTAAAGTGAACGGGCATAAAAGTACAGAGAGATCAGCGTTATGTGGAGTCCCTCAGGATACTGTGTTAGGCTCAATACTATTTATAATTTATATAAATAACCTTAGTTCCTTAAGAATAAAGAGCTGCATTTTTACATTTGCTGATGACACAGCCCTGCTATACGCAGGGGATAGAAAATTAAAAGTGATGGAAAATATTCAAAACGATTTGAAAATATTGCAAAGTTGGTTAATTGGAAATAAAATGCTCGTTAACATGGATAAGACTAGGATGTTTAATTTTGCACTTCAGAAACCCTGGCACTTCGATGAGCTTATTAAATGGCATCATTTAAACATCATTAAAAAAAAGAGGCATCATGTGATTATATAGAGGCGAAAAAGTTTTGCTGGCGTCAATTATATTGGTGTTACTTTGGATGAGCTACTTTCTTCGAAACCTCATATACTTAATTTAAAGAAAAGGCTCTTGTTGTGATGGCCCAATTTAGGAAAGCATCATAGTGTATGTCATTTGATATATTAAGACATATATACTACGCTCTTGCTAATTCTATTTGAACATATGGAATTGTTGCCTGGGGTGGCACATACAACAGCCACCTTAAGTCGATTGAGAGAATGCAAAAATGATTCCTAAGGATAATGTGCAGAAAACCCAGGGACCACCCCAAATTAAATACAATGTATATTGTAAAGATATTTAAATTAAAATAAATATTCCTTCCTTAAAAAATATTGCCATGAGAAAAGGCTTCATAAACAAGACAAAATTAACAAGACAAACAAAGATGAAAATATATAAAACAATCTATAGACCTACCTTAACAAGCGGACGTGAGTCCTGGGTGCACACTGTAGACGAAAAAAGTAACGTCAAAACGTAAAGTAACGTAACGTTAAAGTAACGTAAAAACAGTAATGGGAGTAACAAGGAAGGGCATAATTAGAAATGAAATAATTAGAGAATATTTGGATATAGAATCCATAGAAAAACGACATCCTTGTATCCATATATAGAACAAAGACAACTCGGATGGTAGGGACATCTCCAAAGAATGACCAATACAAGTCAAGACGGTATGGCGAACGCGAGCAGAAGGGAAAAGGTAACCAAAGGAAATGATGATATATTTCAAAGGTAACCAAAGAAAATGATGATTTATATCAAAGGTAACTCAGAATTCGAACATCTAAACCTTTTCTTATCCGTAAGATCTCAACTTCTATTTTAATATTGTTGAATAGAATGGACAATGATCTTTATTGTATTTATAGTCTTTTTCCTCAAAATAGCTTACAAAATTGAATTTAGTTAATAACAATAGAGATAATAAATTTAAAAAAAGTGAACTGAACATGAACAAGCTTGAACATAACAGCTTATGGAAAAATGCAGAAATGATTCTTTTACATAAGAAAGGAGCACGGGAAGATTTAAAAAACTACCGTCCAATAAGCCTCCTATCAGTGGTGTATAAAGTTTTCACCAAGATAACATCCAAAAGAATACTAAGAAAACTTAATGACGCACAACAACCAGGATGGTCCTACAACAGGTCATAGAAAGACACAACGAATACACTATGCCACTGTGTTTGGCTTTTATCGATTATGAAAAAACATTTGAGTCAATCTCAAAGCGGGCCATAATGGATGCATTGCTTAATCAAGGTGTCGAGAAAGCCTATGTAAAACTACTAAGATCGATATATGATGAACTTACAGCGACAGTATACCTTGACGATCTTGAGATTGGAATAAAGGTAGAGCGGGGCGTACGGCAGGGTGACGCAATATCTCCTCTTCTTTTCTCAAACTGCCTGGAAGAAGTGTTCCGTAATCTGGATTGGGAACAGGATGGAATAAAGATTAATGGTGCATCAACTTATATCATCTTAGATTCGCAGATGATATCGTTCTTCTTTCAAAAGACCCAGAGGAGCTGCAACGACACGTACAAGTGCTGCAAAGGGCTGGGGAACCATTTGGCTTGAAAATAAGCCAGAAGAAGAGTCAGGTCGTGTTCAATAAATTTGCTGAGGACAAAAGGATTTCTATTTTAGGAACGGATTTTGGAAGTTGTGGATCACTATATATATATATATATATATATATATATATATATATATATATATATATATATATATATCTTGGGCAGAGGGTCTCAATGGAAGGGGATACCGTTCGGGAGGTGGAACGACGCGTTAAATGTGGCTAGCAGGCATTTGGCAGGCTCAACATAGTGTTTAAGAGCAAACTACCACTTCGCCTGAAAAGAAAAGTCTTTGATCAGTGTGTCCTGCCCGTTATAACATACGGAAGTGAGACATGGACACTCACATCACAGTCAGTTCAAAAACTTCGAGTAGCACAGAGGGGAATGGAAAGATGTATGCTTGGCATTACTAGACGGGATAGAAAGACCTGCACATGGATCAGAAAACAAACGAAAGTGAGTGATCATTGGAAGAATAAAGCAATTGAAATGGAAGTGGGCAGGCCATGTAGCGAGGCGATGGGACGAAAGATGAGCCAGAGCGATTTTGGACTGGATACCGCTTGATCGCAAACGTCCACGGAGAAGACCGAAAGTACGATGGATTGATGACATCGTTAAGTATATTGGACCCGAGTGGCAGAGGAGAGCTCAGGACCACGAGAGTTGGAAGCATGCTGAAGAGGCCTTCATCCTGCAGTGGGTTAGGTTAGGTTAGGTTCCTGCAGTGGGTTGATATGGGTTAATGATGGTGATATATATATATATATATATATATATATATATATATATATATATATATATATATATATATATATATATATATATATATATATATACATCCTTGTAGGAAATTGAACGTTTTTTTGAAAAATTGAAAAAAGGTCTCTTCGATAAATTTACTTTTTCAAAAGTCCGAAACTGATTTGATAATCAAAATTTATTAACAGTTGAAAAATATTCTAGTTAAAAAATAAGTATAGTAAATCTGTATTTTTCAGTTTGAATAAGCGCAAGCTTTTCTAAAAGTTAGTCAAATATAATAAGTAAGTAATATACTTACTAATATACTTAACAGTGGGTTAGGTTAGGTTAGGTTCCTGCAGTGGGTTGATATGGGTTAATGATGGTGATATATATATATATATATATATATATATATATATATATATATATATATATATATATATATATATATATATATATACATCCTTGTAGGAAATTGAACGTTTTTTTGAAAAATTGAAAAAAGGTCTCTTCGATAAATTTACTTTTTCAAAAGTCCGAAACTGATTTGATAATCAAAATTTATTAACAGTTGAAAAAATATTCTAGTTAAAAAATAAGTATAGTAAATCTGTATTTTTCAGTTTGAATAAGCGCAAGCTTTTCTAAAAGTTAGTCAAATATAATAAGTAAGTAATATACAGTTGAAAAATTGAATACTTTTAATTTTATAATCAATTACAAACAATACAAATCCGATTATTTAGAAAAATTCACATTTCGATGAAAATGTGGAATGCACAACTTGCGTCTCCGCCAAAATGAACATTTTTGTTAGGTGCTTGACCGGGAGAACCCATCCCTTACCTTGAAAGGCACATGTTTGAAAGGCACACGGCATTTGGAAATTGACAATAATCTTTATTGTTCATAAATATAGGTAGCCTTTCTCCTCAGAGTAGCTTTAAAAATGGAATTTAGCTAACAGTAATACAGTTATAGTAAATTTAAAAAAAAAACGTGAATCGCGATTAAGAAACTGTTGGATATAGTCGAGTTTTTGAATGACTAAGTAGTAAGTAACGATTGATTTTTTAAGATCATCACCAAAAAATATTCACCAAAAAATCCTGATGATGCTACATGGTTTGAGAAATTCGCGCAGAGAAACTAAAAACAAGTGATTTGGTTTTAAGTGGAAAATCTCTTTGAGTTACTGAAACGCCCGTTGAACGAAAAAAATACAAGATTTTTACGCCCAATAGTGATATTTGTTTCATTTAATCTTCGGCGTTGTGCAATTCCACGAACGATAAAAATATTGACACGATTTTTAATGGACGGTTTTCGACATTTGTCCTCGACCAAATTCATGAATATCGAAAACGAACGATACGAACAGGTAGTTTGCGTGGAATTTTGTAAAGCTATTATTTTCGAATTAGACAATACCGATCAACATGCGTATTATATTTAATTTACACGTGATAATACTGTACAGGTACTTTCTCTTCGTCGTTTCAACGGACAAAAACAATTAAAATACAGTTTTCACGTTCAACTATCCGTATGCACGTTATCAATATTACATTAATCCATTCTGATATCTGTAGAAGAAAAAATCACTGACCCATTTTCTATATTTCTAACCATGACAAAGAAATGTTTAATATTTTATAGTTAATTTTATCAAGTTTAATAGAACCACTTTAATAAATAAGTATTGGGACTCGTTGATTTTAATAGATTGTCTTAATTATATTGAAAAATATTATTGAATCGATAATTGTTAATGCAATGCTCAGTATTTTTGCATCCTTTTCTACCTGGTCTAACCATCTCTCTCTCCGCCTTTCCCTTGGTCTTCTCTCCAATGGGATCCATTTTCTTTCTCTTTTAATTATTTCAGTGGGTGACCGGTCCATTCCAGTCACCTAGCTTTTATGTATCTGGCTATATTCTCCCCGCCTAATTCTTCCTCTATTTCTTCATTTCTTTTAAGTCTCCTTTTTCCATCTTCTGTTATGTCTTGTTCAATTGTTTTTCTCAGTATTTTCTTTTCCAATATTTTTAAGTCTTCTTCTTCTTGCTTATTTAAATTGACTGACTCTAATATATGTAATGACTGGTCTTATTAATGTCTTATTAATCTTCGTTTTTTTTACTTAGTATATTAAATCTTAACAGTGTTCTATTTATTTCAAAGATTTGATTTCCCTTCAGGATTCTTTTTTTACGCCTACTTTCCCATTTTAACTTATTGTTGTTCTTAAGTAAGTAAACGTCGATAACGTTATTTGTGTTGTTTACGGATATCAAAATTCCATCTCTCAATTTCAAACCCAACAAAAGTTGTTCGGAACACAGAAGACCTCCAAAGCAAATTTCTCGCCTAATTTTTTTTTTATTAATGGACATCTGGCTACAATGCCACTGGAGAATCGTTGAATGGTCAATTCTGAATGGTACACAATCATTTGTGAAAAAACAACCAGCGACGCAAGACCATTCTTCACCATGACGAGCTCGCTCTTACACATCGGACCGAACAACTCAATATTTGACTGGTCAAAACATCGAATTGATGGATCATCCACCGTACAGTCCTGATTTGGCACTCAATGATTTCTTTTTGTTCCCGTCCGTGAAGAATAAACTACGTGGTCGACGATTTTCCACGCATAATGAGGCGATTGATGCGTTCAAAATGCATATTTTGGAGATGCCTAAATCCGAATGGAAAAAGTAGTGTGAAAATTTGTTCGAAGGTTTGCAAAAGTGTATCGATCATCGCGGAGAATATTTAAAAAGTATTAAACCTTTTTCAATGATAAATTTTTATTTTTATTTATTATTCCGGATACATAAATAGCACCCCTCGTATTAGATGGGTGCCCATATTCTGAATTTCCCTTCCCACTCTCACGTATTTCTTTATTTCTTCATTGGGCTTTCATCCGAACTTTCTGGTTTCTCTGCCTAGCCCTTTTACTGGCTTTATTAATTTTCCTTTGGATTTGGTTATTACAGTGAGATGTTTTGATTGATCAAGTTTGCCTTTCTTAAAATATATTCTGTCTTAAACCCCTTTTCCTCCTTACAGAACAATATTCTGGCTTTACAGAATATTCTATAGACGATGAATTGATATGATCGCCTAATAAAGCGTTGGTTTGAAAGTAAAATACAAAATATACTAAATTTATGGACTAAAAAATAAAATAAATGAGTCGCTTGATTTCAAAACCAGATATGTACATCAACTTTTTGCGTAATTGAGATTTTGCCAGATTTTGGAAGGTTAAATAATTTTGTTCGTATACCATAAACTTTTAAGGTTCAATTTCGTACACATCAACTCTATATTGGCTTACAAATATTTTGGTTACTTTCAAAAACAGATAAGTAGAAATATTATTTTTCAGAATATTACTTTCAAAACCAGATAGATCCAATAAAAATTATGTGGGTTGCGTTAACTATTACATTACATTAACTGAAAAACGTTAGTTTATATGATCGCTTGATTTTATGTAGTTTCAAAGATATATATATATATATATATATATATATATATATATATATATATATATATATATATATATATATATATATATATATATATATATATTTATTTATTATTCACGTATGGGCCCGGGTGGACCACGCGTAGTACAATTAGAGGCGTTTGTTGTTGTTAGCCTTCCTTTGTGCTCATACTAATTTCATTTTTTCGCTATGAGCTTTTTTCCTTTCGTCAGACCAAGTTGTTCCAGTCTTCCTACATTTTTCTCTCTGACCAACCTTCCAAACGTCAACCTTGTGTCTGAAACAGCCTCTATCCTGAATTTCACTTTGTGTAATATTTGCTGATCTTAGGTCCTGTTTAATTGCAGCAATCCATTTAATTATTTCTACTTTAGCTCTACTCCTATTTTCATAAAATTCGACTATTTGTCTGGTTAGCCTATTTGGATTCATCCGTTTTATGTGTCCGTAAAACTTAAGTCTTCTTTTTCTCATATCGCTATGTATATCTGTGTATTGTTTGATTTCTTGGTTTTCTCGAAGTCGGTATGTTGTTGTATTTATTTGTTTGGGGCCTAGGATTTTTCTTATGATTTATTATATATATATATATATATATATATATATATATATATATATATATATATATATATATATATATATATATATATATATTTAGTTCGTAGTGTTTCGCGAATGGAAGAATGTGTCTTGTTTGTTGGAAATGTGCAGACGTTTTGCTAAGTTATTAAAAAAAAATATATATATAGGTCCTAATCAATTTGAATGAATACATTCCGACCGTGCTTTTTATCGAACCTTTCTCGATACTTTGTGATTTAATTTTATCAAGTTTAATAGTAAACCTGTTCTCAATATCATTCATTACGAATAACCTTCGAGAGCCGTTCACATTCTATCGGATCGGATCCGATCTTTGTTTTTGAAAAAGGACATTTTTTTCTTTTATTATAGTGATAGAGATGTATTGGTGGGTACGTTTACATCGGAATCAATAGCTGACATAAATTTCAATTGGAAAACAGTTGTTGCAAAAGGTGTGTGTCCACCTGGATTGAGGCACTTCCAATTTAATCCTTGTAAAAGGGTTATATACTCCAACGTAACACCAAAAACGGTAACATCCTTGTTAGGGGCGAGGCGCACTGCAACTGACATAGAAAGTTATAAATCTGTCTGCAAGAAAGCAAAAAAAAATTAGGGATATCGAAACTCCGAAGTCTATAGTTGTTGACGTAAAAGTTTCCCCCTTAAAATTACGAGATGTTCCAACACTACTGGCAAAACATTTTGGCGAGATTTGGAGAAGTTTAGAATCTTTATTATACTATGTTTGCACAATCTCAGGTAACGTAGAAGAAAGGAATCAAGAGGAGTACATAAAGGGTTAAGATGAAATTTTAAACCGAGATATTACAGAAGAAAATGTGAATCAAGCAGAGAACCTATCTAAAGAACAATGTGAATATGTTCATGAAGTTGCCGATTTAGTTGTTTTAAAATAGTAATTAAGGTTATTTTTTTTATAAATAAATATTTTCTACTATATGCACATTTTGTTTATTTCCAAAAAGTGATAAATCACATAAATAAGTTTCAAAACCAGATAGATCTAAAATTAAAAAAAAACAACAGACCTTTTTATATTATCTTTTAGTTAGCTAGTTTAATAAACATAGCTGCCTCAAATGTCTAAATAACGTAACAATTTGAGAATTCTATCCCTTCATCCACGACCTCTAAAATGTTTTTTGCGCTCCTATAAAATTTCTTTTTTCTGATGTATCTGGGTTTGAAATTAAATGACAAATTATGTATGAGAATCGGAGCGAAATATCCTGAACAAATGCAGTCACATCGTGATCAGTTTTCAAACCCACCTGTTTGCCATTTTAAAGGTAACAACGAAGAATTGTGTCATGATCAAGGTGACCGGTTACGAACGTACATCTAACATTAATTTTGCTAATTGCGCTTTTTGAATGATCCGTAAATAATGTTTTCGAATCGACAACATTATCTGTCAGAGTTAATTGGACGAACGATTCATTTTTCTATACTTTTGTTTGTTATTAGCTCGCCTGGTACTGAACAAGATTTATTTTTGATGGTTTTTGTTTTATAGAATGTACAAGCAAGTTTTGAAACCTTTTTCTGGCGTTTTCATTTTATTATAAGACGGTCGTTCGTATAGGTTTCAACCTGATAGAGAAAACTCATAAAAGCTTTGAGTTTTCTTTCTTAGTCACCTTGTGATTCATTACGTTTAGGCTAACGACCTTGTAACTCTTTGAGAGCTTTGATCTCATTATCTGATAAATTAATCGCTGGAAACCAAATTCAGTGAATCCGGTGCATGTGGAAGTACTTCGAAGGGTAAATTATAGAGTTTGGTACGTTTGCTGGACTCGCTGATTGTCCTGCCTTTACCAGTTAGTCTATGATCACTATACCAAGCGGCTTTTCAACAGATTACGACAGACTTTCTATGGCCGAGTAAGCTTCATTTGGTGCACTTTCATCCACTGTTTGAACGAATGGCTCGTCTGTGTATGATGCAGAATCCATATTTCATCTACTGTTATCAAATGTGGAAGGAATAGCAGAATCGCATTTAAATAAGTATAAACACTTTTGAGTAATGTTCATTCGAATACAGGCAAGTTTTTCCATAAGCAGAACATCATGTAAAATGTAGTGGATCTTTCTTCTGAGTGTCCTGGACATTCAAAAAATTGGTGGATATTGTGTTTCGACTGACTTGTTGATTAAAATCTTATTTCACCTTAGCTTAACAATCGATATATTTGTACATTATGGGAAAATATGTAAAGCTGGGTACATATTAATACCAATTTGCGTTGTGCGGGCTGTATGTGTTGTATGTGGTGTGCCTGCGCGACAATGTAGACGCTCTGACACACAAACTTACCCCCAAATATTGTTGCCGCACAGTACGCACACGAACCATCTATTATCCATCAGATAATTCACATTGTTCCAGTAAATTCAAGACACACGCAAAATGTTATTAATGTGGACCCAGCTTTAGATGACGCGCTAAGTGGGTGTACAAGACGGCGCACGCCAACTTACAATACATTATATCAATGTTTAGAATTTGGACTGTTTTTTTAATTATTTCATAATTTTAAGAATAAAACTTTTAGAAAAACATTTCGGGAAAAATTGGGAATCCATGGAAAATCTTGATTGGTACAACAGGTACTTGAAGATGTATCGGCAATACCAGAAGAAGAGGATGACAGCGAGTGTTTAGGCGAAGATAATGTTAAACTTGAAGAGATTAAAAAAAACTCTAGAGAGATTAAATCATCTCCTGATGATGCTAACATGGTTAGCGAAACGTGCGTCGAGCAGTTCACAAAAGTGTTTTGGTGTTTAGTGGTAAATCTCTTCAGGTTTAGTGTTTCACACCAAAGGTTCCAATAGAAGAATTGAAGATAATGTTGATGAGGAAGAAATTTACTGTGCAACAACAACCACACTTTAAATCTTATTTTTTAAACAATGACATTTTTTCCCATTAATTTTAGTTTTTAATCATTACAATTTTTAAAAAAATTAACACTTTTATTTTTAAAGTTAAAACGAATTTTAATTCTTTACCTATAATATAAATGATAGGTATTATACAGGTAATGATTGGTAATTAAAATATATTTTAACATAATGTAATAATAAAGGGTTGTATTTTTTCTTTTTTCTTTAACCTAATTTTATTTTTTAAAAAAATGTCGTTACAGAAACGGCCATTTTTAAAAACTGTTAGTAACAAAAACGACCCTTTCATCATTCTGGTTATAAAAGCGGCCTCATGATATTTTTGTACTATTTTTTTAAATTTAACCAATGTGTTCCGATGAAATTTATCTTGGTTATTATTATTAAAATATCATAAGAAATAATATTAAAAAAAACACCTATATGCATCATATCGTTTAATCACAAAAGAAAATAGCTTTTTTTCTCAAAATGAGATGGCCGAGATGGAGATGGATTTTTACTCTAGAGTTTAATAAAATAGTACATTCAATTGAGTTTGGACATCAGTCCATTCAACTTAGCTCCGTAACGTCTCGATTGTTTCGCCAGAGGGCGCTACCACGTAATCGTCGGGCGACTTTCTCGGGCCAGCCATAAAGCACGCAATAATTGGCAGAGAGATGAATGGACCGCCCATCCAATCTGATATCAACAAGACCGTATCGAATTGCACGTGTAACCGTGACATACACACGCACACATGCGCATGAACGCGGCCCCTCCTTTGAAAGGACTTTCACTTTCACAAACGACAACACGTAATTGATACCGAGCTCTTAATTAGGCTGATAATTATCCACGTTTGTGATGCAATTCCCCATCTTCTCTTATCAAGTAACAGTTAATTTAAACGCTTGAGAGAAATGTACAAACTTAAAAAGGGAGTGTGAAATCATTTGTTATTTTCGATGATTCTAATACGTATAAGTTTTAAATCTCTTCAATCTATTATTATATCCTCAACTTAATTCTCGGTCCTTACGTTTCATGAACTTCACAATATATTCTAATAAGAATTTTTCCCGCCATACGGTTATTAGGTTGTTGAGAAAGTTATTGCAGTTTTTATTATTTTAATTTTACGAGGGTACTCTCAGAAGTGACCGACCTCATGTATAGATGGCAGTTGTTGCTGGCAGTTGTATATATATAGATGGCAGTTGTTCTTATGTAAATAAAGAATCACTGGATAAAAAACAAAAACAAAACGGAGACAAATTTCTCAGAGATTCTTTTTCTGTAATAAATTTGCCGAACGAATAAAAATTTTCTAAAACAAATATAAACTTTTGAACGTTAAGGTTTCGAGAGGTCTTCTCCTCCCGTTTTCAAAACGAATCTAAGATATATATATATATATATATATATATATATATATATATATATATATATATATATATATATATATATATATATATATATTATTAATATTGATATTATTAATTATTATTATTATGTAACTATTGTCAATTTAAGCATCATTAGCATATACACCAAATACATTTACTTCATATCTTTTCAGTATATGTAGAAATTAATTAATATAATTAATTATTAATATTAATATAATAAATTTGCCGAACGAATAAAAATTTTCTAAAATAAATATAAACTTTTGAACGTTAAGGTTTCGAGAGGTCTTCTCCTCCCGTTTTCAAAACAAATCTAAGAAATAAATTATATATATATTATTAATATTAATATTATTAATTATTATTATTAATATGTAACTATTGTCAATTTAAGTATCATTAGCTTATACACCAAATACATTTACTTCATATCTTTTCAGTATATGTAGAAATTAATATAATGTATTTTTAGATTCGTTTTGAAAACGGTATGAAAAGACCTCCCGAAACGTTAAGTTTGTATTTATTTTTGCGAATTTTTGTAATTTTTAAATTTTTGTTCGTCAGGCAAATTTCGTGGATAAAAACCTAAAAAAAGTATATATATATATATATATATATATATATATATATATATATATATATATATATATATATATATATATATATATATATATATATATATATATATATATATATGAACACGCCACAATCATCCAGAAAATACAAAAATATAAAGCTTAAGTTTGAACGTTACTAAGTTATTTAGTATTTGTTTGGCAGCCATTAATAGTGAACATTGTCGGTGAATTTGTAAACATGAAAAAAATTGGCCATCGCTGTGTGAAAATATTTGAAAGGTTAGAAAAGGTGACAATATTTGAAAGGTCTCACTTTAACAGACATCAAAGTAGAGCTAAATTCTACTCTGGGGGAGTCTGCTCCTTCATTTACAACAGTAAAATATTGGGCGGCACAGTTTAAACGAGGCCGTACGAGCTGCCAAGATCACGACGAGTGAACACTCCAGAAATGGTGAAGAAACTTCACAAAATGGCACTGTATGACCGTCGACTAAAAGTCTGCGAACTAGCAGACATGGTAGGCATTGCAAAATAGTCTTGCATCCATTCATAATCATGGATGAAACATGGGTCCATTAGTTCACATCTGAGATAAAGGAACAGTCAAAACAATGGGGTGAAAGGGGAGAATCAGCTCCTAAGAAAGTGAAGACTTCAGATCCTAAGAAGCAGAAGTTCCATCTACTTTTTGCCAATTTTTTGGAATGCACGTGAGATAATTTTCATGGATTATCTCCAGAAAGGAAAAACAATCGACGACGAGTATTATGCGAACGTATTGCAGCGTTTGACTGATGAAATCAAGGAAAAACGGCCGCATTTGGTGAAAAAAAAGTTTTGTTTCATCAAGACAATGTACCAGTTCAATCACTACTTCATTTCATTTTAAATAAATCAACTAAGATTAATATGTATATATATATATATATATATATATATATATATATATATATATATATATATATATATATATATATATATATATATATATATATATAAATATATATATGTTATAGTGGAAATTTAGATATGAATCTTACTTCATTTATCGAGAGTTAGTTAAGATTTGTTTAAACTTGTCTTTAGATAAACTTGTAAAAATCTTGATGGTAATAATCGAAAATGCAAAAGATCGGAATTCGCTTAGGTTGCGTTGGAACGAAGTTGAAATCTATTCGAATTTATTGACCGGCAATTCCAGGATAAGTTTCAACTATTAATCATGACGATTTTTATCGATGTGACAGAATTCCCGATACTTCGAATTGCTATGCCTTAAATAGTTCGAATGCGACGAAGCAAAACGAATGCCGAACGAAACGCGAAAAAATTCGTATGAATTACAATCGAATTAAATAGATAACATTATATACTGTGTGTCAACGAAAAAGTTATTACAATAAAAAATTAAATATTTTTTTATTTAAATATAAGTTTTTTATTAGAATAAAATCAGTATATTCTTTTATTTAATTTAATTAATAAAATGAGTATGTGGTTATATAGGAGAAAACAAAAAACTGTTACGTAAACTCAGAGTATCCAATGAAAAAGAAAAGGAGAGAACTAACTTCCCGAATCACAAGTTTACTACGAAAGAAGTAAAACAACCTACAATGAAATAAATCAACACAAAAAAGCTTCATATTTAATGTCATCTAAGGTAAAATACTACAAAAATCTTGTAACGAACTTATAACCATATAACAAATAGCGCACTTGCATTTGTTATATGGTTATAAGTTCGCCCATTTTTTCCCCACCATCTAAAACTCAAAAATATCTGTTCTTGTAAATAAAGAATCACTGGGTAAAAAACAAACGGAAACAAATTTCTCAGTGATTCTATTCTGTAATAAATTTGCCTAAGGAACAAAATTTTAAAAATATAAAAATGTTCTAAAATAAACACACTTTTAACGTTTAACTTTTAACGTTAACGATTCGGGAGGTCTTCTCCCTCCGTTTTCAAAACGGAAAATTTTGTTCGTTCGGCATTTATTACATAAAAGAATCACTGAGAAATTTGTTTCCGTTTGGCTTTTTGTTTTTTACCCAGTGAATCTTTTTTTACAAGAACAGATCTTTATGATATTTTTTTGAGTTTTAGATCGTGGTGAAACACCAAAAAAAGAAAAAATATATGAACGCGAAAAACAATCAGAAGATGTTTACTCCTTCAGGGCTACAAGTTTACTCCCAATATTTTCCAAATTCTTAGAAAGAGAATATTATACGTCAAGAGCTTTAAAATGATAATAGACGAAAATAAAATAATTCCAGATCAACATATGACTCAGGAGATGATAGATTTGAATCATCACCTAATGATGCTAACATGGTTAGTGAAACGCGCATCGAAAAGTTAAAAAAAAGTGATTTGGTATTTACCAGGCGTGGCCGTTAATAATTCTTAATTCTTTTAAGAGATGATGCTGGTAACAAGCGTCGGGTCACGGTTTAAACTCTTATTTCACTTAGTTACTACGACAGTACCTTTCAAAATTGAAAACAAAATTAAAATTGATTGATGTTTAAACGATTTCGAGTTAGCGTCATATTTTTTCGTGTGGTAAACATGTCGAGTTTCAAGCTAAATAAACAGTATTTGGTACTGTTTTTCTTATCCAATCAAAAGAACAACGCGAGTTAAAACCATCGTATACTTGTGAAAACTTCATTTACTTTTTGAGGAACAAGATCTGAAGTTTGAAAGCGAAATTACAAAATTCCGTGGAGATTATTGGACAAAATGATAAATTACTATCGAATAAACAAGTCTTTTTTTATTTAATGGAAAAAAAAACAAAAATGCTAAAAGATAGACAGGAAAATTAATAAATCGTAAATGTCAATTACCAAAACTTTTTTGAATTTAGACAGCGTCTAACAGAATTAAATTATTAACTCTCATTTCAACGGTTAAAAAATGAAATGAATGAGTCAGTCTATTTTTGTAACACTGCCCACGAATCTGTAGTTTATTATTCATTGATATTAATTGTTTGTTTCGCGTCACTTAATTTGTGACTAATATCAATTGAGAAGTTGCCCAATCTTTAACATCCTCTTCCAGCAAAATCAAAGATTTTAATATATATATATATATATATATATATATATATATATATATATATATATATATATATATATATATATATATATATATATATATATATATATATATTTATTTTTTTTATTACATATATTCTCTTGACCGTTTATTATTATTATTATTTTTTATTTATTGGGACTTTCGGTCAGTAATTAAGTTTTAATTTTTAATTTTTTTATTAACGTTTCGGTTCAACAATGAACCATCCTCAGAATAATTCTACAATACATATAAGTTTTATAAAAAACACAAACTTATATTTAAAAACCTACCAATATTAAATTAAACAATTAATTTTTAATTATTTTTAACTAATATGTGATAATTTTGTATAAAATTTTTAAATGACATATTTGACTTTGACATATTTAACAATTCTTTCACCTTTAAATGTTTGTCTTTTATTATAACCTAATTGTTTTGAATTTGTTATTTGGAATGATATTAGATGCAAAAATAAAAAATTATGAAAATTTATTATTTAATAATGTTATTAAATATACAACTTAAATTATCTGTATATTAACTTAAATTAATGGTATTATATGTTTTTTTTATATAAATCATTTCTTTTGTATTTCTTTTGTTATATTGTTTTTCAAAATCTAGGATTTTTATGTCGTTAAAATTAAAGTTGTGTTCATTATCTATAGCATGCCTTGAAAGGACAGTTATGTTTGGTTCTAAGTTTCTAATGTTTTTTTTTATGTTCATTAATTCTGTTTTTTAAAAATTGTTTAGTTTGGCCAATATATGAGTTTGGGCAGTTTAAGCAATCAATTTTGTAAATTATATTTGTTTGTTCCATTTTGGGTGTCTGTGGTTTTAATTTTGTAAATATTTGTTTAGTGTTATTATTGGGTATTTCTGCTATATTTATATTGTATGGTTTAAGAACTTTTTTTTATTTTATTATTTATTTCTGGTATGTATGGTAAAGGTATGTAATTTTAATTTTTAGTTTTATTTGTTATGTTGTTATTGTTATATATTCTATGTATTCTATTTTTAAATATCGGTTCGTAAAATTTGTTTGGATAATTATTATCTTCTAGTGTTTTTTTTATTTTATTTATATATTTTGGCCTATTGTTTGGATTAGTTAAAATAACAGCTCTATCAATTAAAGAATTAATAACACTTTTTTTATATTTATTGTATAAGATTGTATTATCATTATAGATATGTATTAGTATTTAGGTGTATAAGATTTAAAATTGAGATATCTTCCAGACCATACTGGTTTTGTATACCAATTTGTTTTGATATTGCCAGCCTTATCATACGTAATGTTAATATCCAAAAAATGTATTGTTTTATTTTTTTCTTCTTCATCAGTAAATTTTAATTTGTTATGGAATATATTGAATTTGTTTAAGGTATATTGAATTTTATTTTTAGGTATGCATAATATACAGTCATCAAAAATAAGGTTTAAAATAGAGTATCAATAACTTTTGTTTCAACATAATATAATAACATAATAACATTTGTTGAACCGAAACGTTAATAAAAAAATTAAAAATTAAAACTTAATTATTGACCAAAAGTGCCAATAAATTAAAAAAAAAAATCGCTCTCGCTATATGGCCTGCCCATCTCCATTTCAATTGTTTTACTCTTCCAATGATGTCACAAACTTTTGTTTGTTCCCTGATCCATGCGCAGGACTTTCTGTCTCGTCTTGTAATGCCAAGCATACATCTTTCCATTCTCCTCGCCACCCGAAGTTTTTGAATTGATTGCGATGTGAGTGTCCAGGTTTCACTTCCGTATGTCATAACGGGTAGAACGCACTGATCGAATACTTTTCTTTTCAGGCAAAGTGGGAGTCTGCTCTTAAACACTATGTTGATCCTACCAAATGCCTGCCAGCCACATTTAACACGCCGTTCCACCTCCCGGGCGGTATTCCCCTCCATTGAAATCCTCTGCCCAAGATATAAAAAGCTGTCTACAATCCCTAAATCCCTTCCTAAATCTGAAATTCTTCTGTCCTGAGCGAAGTTATTGAACATAACCTGACTCTTTTTCAGGTTTATTTTCAAGGCAATTGGTTCGCCAGCCCTTTGCAGTTCTTGTATGCGTCTTTGCAGCTCCTCTGGGTCTTGTGAAATGAGAATAATATCGTCTGCAAATCTAAGATGGTTTAAGTTTGCACCATTGATCTTTACACCATCCTGTTCCCAGTCCAGTTTACGGAATACTTCTTCAAGGCCAGCCGAGAAAAGAATAGGCGATATTGCATCACCCTGCCGTACACCTCGTTCCATATTAATTCCCACTTCAAGATCATCAAGGTGAATTGTGGCTGTAGCTCCATCATATATCGATTCTAATAGGTTTACATAAGCTCTCTCTACACCTTGGCTAAGCAGTACATCCATTATCGCATGCTTTGAGATGGAGTCAAATGCTTTTTCGTCGATAAAAGCCAAGCACAGTGGCATGGTGTATTCGTTGTGCCTTTCTATGACCTGCTGTACAACCTGGATGTGATCCATTGTACTGAATCCACTTCTGAATCCTGCTTGTCCTCTTGGTTGTGCGTCATTCAGTTTTTTTAATATTCTTTTAGAAATACTTTGTACATCACTGATAGGAGGCTTATTGGACGGTAGTTCTTTAAATCTTCCTGTGCTCCTTTTTTATGTAAAAGGATCACTTCTGCATTTTTCCATAAGTCAGGTACTTTTTGTTCTTTGAGGCTTTTTGAGTATAATTTTGCCAGTGTTTTATGTAACGTCCGACCACCAGCTTTTAGCATTTCGGCAGTTACACTATCCTTTCCTAGAGCCTTGCCGTTCTTCATCAATTCTATAGCATTTGTTACTTCCTCCACTAGGATATCTGGCATTATATATTGTTCTTCCGTGGGTATTGCTGTCCCTGACTGGCTCTGATCTTCATATAACTGGGAATAAAACCTTCTGACAATCTCTAACATTTGGGTACGCGCCGTGCACACTGTGCCATCTTCACGCTTTAAAGCATATATTTGCGTTCTTTTGATTCTCAGCTTCTGTTTAGCTTTGTTAATTCCTTTGTTTTCTTCTAGGGTTTTTTGCACTAGCTGCATATTGAATCGGCGCGTGTCCTCTCTGATACGTTTTCTTATAGTTTTGCAGAGCTCAGTGTACTCGACCCTGCCAAAAGGACTACCTGCATTTCTCATTGCTCGCCGTTTCTTCATTAAATCGATGGTCTCACTGGAGATTTTTGTTTGTTGGAGACATTTTTCTTCTGGTGCTATTGAAGCAGCCGTTTGAAGTACATTGTTGGCGATTTCTTCATATTGAACTGATATTTCCACCTCCTCTGGATCTTGTAATGCAGCAAACCGGTTTGACAAAGCTATCTCAAAATCGCTTCCTCTGTCCAGCAGTTTTCCAGAATCCACCTTGCCCTTCTTTGATCTTACCATTCTTTCGCGCTCTTTTCGACAGTCAATCCGAACCCTTGCTCGTACCATTCGGTGGTCACTTCCAACATTAAAATTGTTAAGGACAGTACAATTGGTAA
The DNA here is from genome assembly GCA_031761425.1 of Cosmopolites sordidus. Taxonomy (NCBI): domain Eukaryota; kingdom Metazoa; phylum Arthropoda; class Insecta; order Coleoptera; family Curculionidae; genus Cosmopolites; species Cosmopolites sordidus. The sequence continues at coordinate 285,116 of JARFXV010001119.1, read as the reverse complement.
ATATTGTTTTATCGTTGGTCATGATGTAGTCAATTTCGCTTGTGAGCCCAGATGGACTTTTCCATGTCCATTTTCTGCTGATATTTTTCTTATAGAATGAGTTCATAATATATAGTTCTTGTCCTCCAGCAAAATCAACTAATCTGTCACCTCTATTGTCTCGCTCACCAGTTCCATATGGGCCAGTTGCATTTTCGTCTGTTCTTGTTGTTCCAATTCTGGCATTAAAATTGCCCATCAGGATTTTATACCTACATTTCTCCTTATATAAAAGTTGGGCCACGTCATCATAAAATTCCTCAATTTCCTCATCTTTATGGTTTATAGTAGGTGCATAAGCTTGGACGATTTGAAGCCTAAACTTTTTATTCAGTTGAATGACGCATTGGGCTAATCGGTCGGATGTACTTTCAAATTTTACCACACTGTCCTTCAGCTTTCGATTGATGAGGAATCCAATTCCGCCACATCGGCCATTTTCCGTACCTCGAGTGTAGAGTACGTGTCCAGTTGGTTCCAGTTTGATTAACTCTTCACCCTTTCTTCGTGTTTCACAGAGCCCAATAATATTCCAATGTATGTTGTTAAGTTCGATTAACAGTTCTTGCAATCGGGTCTCTGTTTTCATGGTCCGTATATTTAACGTTGCAATGTCAAAAGTCAGCAGGTCTTCCCGCTGCGGTAGGTAGTTGCCCCTTGGCCTCCGGGGAATGAGGGCCGTGTTTGAGGTTGTACTGTCATATTTCAACATATTGAAATACCATGTTGAAGGTATGGACCGTAATCTGCCACGCTGGTCCAATGCGGGTTGGCAGATTTTGGATCATGTTAGTCTGAGGCTGAGGATATATATATATATATATATATATATATATATATATATATATATATATATATATATATATATATATATATATATATATATATATATATATATATATATATATATATATATATATATATATATATATATATATATATATATATATATATATAAAAAAAGGATATATAAAAGTCACGTTGATATATCCTTTTGTTTTTATTCCAAATTAAAAATATGTAACTCTCATTCGATAACCCTTTAGTTTAATACATCTGGTCTTTTATTGAATGAATGCCCATGGTTGAGCAATTTTTTAAATAACATTAATCACAATTTAAGTGGCACAAAAAAACTAATTACAAACAATAAGAAATTAGAGATTCGTGGGTTGTCTGATCTAAAAATATATTGAGTCATTCAACTTTAAACTGTTGATATGGGCGACGCTAAATTAATTCTATTAATACGCATATTAAGACAGCAATGTAATTACTCTGTATTTGAAAGCTATCTATTAGAAATACCCATAGGTAAAGTCGTTTTTGATAATGAACAAAATTGTATTTTATGTAAGAGTAAATACAGTTTTCATCTACATTATAACCGTCATCGTTCTCGGCTAGACTTTCTATTTACCAGCCTGACTTTTGGATTTATTCTTGGACGATTCTAGTACTATGAGGTCCTGCATTGACATACTGTAGAATAACAATTAATCGTTACCTTTCCGATTAATCAGTCTTAGACGTTTTTGAATCAAAGCCTTGTTTAATATATGAACACAATATTCAGCACATATGGTTTCGTTATGACCCAGAAGAGTCCCACCATACTGATATTAATATTATTGTAGTGTGAAGACTTGGTTTTGGAGTGGACAAAAGTGGTTGTCCTGATGTAACCTAGACAAAAGTGCAATGCAAATGGTTACCTGTTAACTTTTGTTTTCAACTGAAAATGAAGCTGATAAAGTTATAAGGTTTGCAGCGAATTCCTGGAGGGTTTCCTCGGGATCAGCTTCAATTTTAGCCAACAACAGATCGTTAATAAAGTTGACAAGTCTTCCAAACGGTATTCCGCCGAATTTTTTAAACCAACATGTTTGGAGAGTTTGTGTTCAAAATCCATAATGCTACGTTGCGAATATTTTCAGTTTATTTAAATTATGTACTTCTCTAATAATTAATAAAAATTAAATGAAAATAAAATAAAGTCTTCCGAAAAGGAAAGAGTACTAATAATAATATATTCACACTGAAAGAAGTCATAAACAGAACAATGAAAATAATTAAAACCGTTCACTTAGCATTTATAGATTTGGAAAAAAATGAGCGAGTAAAAGAAATGTACTCGGAAAACGAATTGTGTCAGAATTCGGAAGAATTTATAACAAAAGAAGGAGTTCGACAGGAAGGAAGTTTGAGCCCCCTTTTTTATTTATTTTTATCTACATAGACGAACTAATCAAAGAAACACAAAAGAAAACAAAACCACTAAACCCAGAAAAAATTGAAATATCAGAGTGTGCGTTCACCGATTATGACGTAGTATTGAAAGGGAGGGAAACAACCTTAAGGACGGCCTTAAAAATTGAATAAAACTGAACAAATCAAAAAGTAATGGTTGTCTCGACAGAAAAAAAAAGAAGTCGAGTAATATTGGACAACGAAAAGATACTGCAAGTAAATAATTTCCAATTCCTAGGTGTAATGTTAAAAGAGACAGGGAAACACGAAACTGGCTTGAATAAAAGGATAGAGAAAACGAACAGAGTATATGATGCCTTGAGAAGAGGCTTCATAATAAGAAAGAAGTAGACTTATCTTAACATAGGGATGTGAGTCCTGGATACTCACTGAACATGAAAAATGTAAAATAAGAACGACAAAAATGAAACACGTAACGAGAGTAAAGGGAGTGGAAAGGAAGGGCAGAATTGGAAATGAAATAAACAGGAAAGATTTGAACATAGACTCCATAGAAGGATATATAGAACACAGACAGCTCGGATGGTGGGGACATCTCCAAAGCATCGCCAATATAACGGTATGAGAAACAAGAGCACAAGGGAAAAGGAAGCGAGGAAGACCAAAGTAAACCAAAGCAAACAAAGAGGTGGGAAAGATTTTAGAGAAGGAGAGAAAAAGGTGGGCAGAAGCAAAAATACCAAAATTCCATATGCCAGAATCACAGAAGAAAAGGTGACATAAGTTAGTAGTAGATCTATCACATAAACTCAATTAGCAGCTGAATGGAGATCGCAAACTTACATATTTTATATTTATTTATTTGTTATTATTATTCTTTTATTCTTTTTCATTGATTTTGAGAGGGCATTCGATGTACATACAATGTACACAGCCGGTTAACAACGGTTGGGTGTGTGGTAACACTCAGCTACTGTTGTCTCATTGAATGCAGTCCAAGAAACTCTAACATTACATATAAACGCTATCCGATGGGAGATCGGAAAAAATATGGGTTGTTGGCGGTGGATAGGGTCTCTCTATTCTTGATGGTATGGTATATGTCGGTGCCCTGAAAAGTCTGTACATTGCGAGACGAAACATATGCCATCCGGTTGAAGGGATGGGTGAGGCTCGTTCCCGGTGAAGCACCCAAGAAAAGTGTTCATTTAGGCGGTGACGAAGGTGTTGTGTGTTCCACATGAGATTGTGGAACCCAATGGTTGGGTGTATGATAACACTCAGCTACTGTTGTCTCATTGGATGCAGTTCAAGAAACCCTCACATTACATATATATATATATATATATATATATATATATATATATATATATATATATATATATATATATATATATATATATATATATAATCCTATGTCCAAAAGCTTCAAATATTGAATTATTTCACTTTTTTATTGATATTAAGTTTTTCATTTACTCGTTTATACCAAATAAAACAAATTCAAACACGAATGACCAGCTAAATTTTCAAAACACCCCAGTATAAGATCGTATCGTAATTAAATAGCCCGGTTCTGACCAGTCGATATTTAGGATAATTAGACTAGATGTTAAGAAAACAAGAAAAAATTACCTGTTTACTTGGAAACACTGTGTTTGACCATTAGTATTAGTTCAAGCTACTCTTGAGAAAGCCCTAATAAGGCGAAACGTATGTAGAGCAAAATCTATAATAAACGTTTGAAACATTAAGAAGCTACAGGTGTATCATTTAAAGTCCTAGTATATAGTTTGATAACTCTATAATATTATATAATTATAGAGTATTAAAAATATTATGTGGAAACACTTAATTGTTGGCAATGGTTTGTCGTAAATTTTTTATCGCTATTAATCTAGCAAATGTAGAGCCATGTAATGGCGTGTTTTCAATTAACAAAAATAGTTTAATTATACCATTGTAATACTTGTAGAAGCATTTGAATGAATCATCACTTAAAGGAGGTATGTAGGTGAGTATTACGTGTTGTACGAAAGTTTTGCTGCCAGTGCGAAATAAATTCGAATTAAAAATAATATATAAACATCAAGGATATCAATTCAAAGTGCAAAGATTGGGCGTTTTTGTCAACAAATGAATTAAAATGGACTGTTCGTTGAGCAAAAAAAAACGAGTTCAATTTGCTTGAAATTCTTTTTGAAATTAACCCTTTATTTATCTACCTTACCACCAAGAATACGAATATACACATATTTGGTAATTATTTTCGTAAAATATATATTATTATAAAAGTTATATTGGTAAAATTTCTACTTTATTACTTTATTTTAATGTTTGACGTGTTTTGCTAGCACAGTAACTTTAGCTAGCACAGAAGATTTTTTTCGTTAACATTAATAATAAAGTAAAAATGTTGACAAAAATTTGTTATGGATTTCAACCGAGTAGAAGGTTTCTCAAATGGAGTTTTTTTCCGGGAATTCAGAGAATTAAAATTAATTAGGAAGGTATCTGAAGTGAATGGTTATAATTAGAACATTGTAGATAAACTAATTAGAAAACATAAGTTTACAAAATTATTAAAAGAATCTTCGACTTTTCAAAAGGATCAGAACACAAAGAAATTCATGGTAATACCATTTGATGCCCAGTTAACAAGAGGGCTAGACAACATTTTGAAAAAAGTGGATATTAAGGTTGTGTACAAACCATATAATAAATTAAGAGAAGTTCTGGGTAATTCAAATGATAAAGTACAAGTTTAGCGCCTGTAAACCTTTAGAAATGTTTTACGGTGTTACTATTAGTTGTTGCCTGGACTCTAGCAATGTACGACAAGTTTTTCTTCCAGAAGTACTTTCAATTCTTCATATTTTTCGATTTTTCTCTGCCCCGGACCCTTAATGTAAGTGAAATTTTACTTAAAATAAAGCTAATCTAATTATTTCGAGGTGTCTCTAACAATTTGGAAAATTCGTGCAAGAAGAATTATATGATCTAACCGTTAGTTGACCAAAACCGAAAAGATCGTACGCCACTGTACAATGCACCTGTCTTAAATAAGGAAGCGTCTTCGTTGCGAAATATCGAGCAAAGTCCGATAATAACATAGAAGGCGCGACCGCGTATGTCGGGGAAAAAAACCACTGCTACCGTACAAATTATATACAGAGTGTGACAATGTTGGCTTGCAGCTCGTTAAAGACCCCCTGATCATACAGTTTTCTTATGTTAAAACGGTGGAAATTTGCATGACGATCAACGCGCTTTATTTTTATTCCCATTCAGGGCTTAGCAGGATTATTATTGTTTGCTTCGGTGTAATAATTACGTATAGGAGGGTGCTGCAATCAGAAGATGTTTTACAGTGGTTATTTCCTTGGACATTTTACGCAGTATTAGATATTAGATTCTGTGTAATAATATAATTATTATATTTAAAATGTCTGTGAAACACGAAGAAAGGACGAGGAGTTAATCAAACTGGAACCAACTGGAACCAACGTACTTTACACTCGAGGTACGGAAAATGGCCGATGTGGCGGAACTGGATTCCTCATCAATCGAAAGCTGAAGGACAGTATAGTAAAATTTGGAAGTATACCTGACCGACTAGCCCAACGCGTCATTCAGCTGAATAAAAAGTTTAGACTTCAAATCCTCCAAGCTTATGCACCAACAATAAGCCATAGGGATAAGTAAATTGAGGAATTTTATGATGATGTGGCCCAGCTTTTATACCAGGAGAAATGTAGGTACAAAATCCTGATGGGTGATTTTAATGCCAGAATTGGAACAACAAGAACTGACGAAAATGCAAGTGGCCCATATGGAACTGGTAAGCAAGACAATAGAGGTGACAGATTGGTTGATTTTGCTAAAGGCAAGAACTATATATTAAGAATTCGTTCTATAAGAAAAATATCAGCAGACAATGGACATGGAAAAGTCCATCTGGGCTCACAAGCGAAATTGACTACATCATGACCAACGATAAAACAATATTTACCAATTGTACTGTCCTTAATAATTTTAATGTTGGAAGTGACGACCGAATGGTACGAGCAAAAGTTAGGATTGACCGTCGAAGAGAACGTAAAGGAACGGTAAGATCAAAGAAGAGCAAAGTGGATTCTGGGAAACTGGTGGAGAGAGGAAGCGATTTTGAGATTGCTTTGTCAAACCGGTTTGCTGTGTTACAAGATTCGGAGGAAGTGGAACTATCAGTTCAATATAAAGAAATCGCCAACAATGTATCTGAAACAGAAAAAAATCTCCAGTGAGACCACTGATTTAATGAAGAAACAGCGGGCAATGAGAAATGCAGGTAGTCCTTTTGGCAGGGTCGCGTACACTGAGCTCTGAAAAACTATAATAAAACGTATCAGAGAGGACACGCGCCGATTCAACATGCAGCTAGTGCAAAAAACCCTGGAAGAAAACAAGGAATTAACAAGGCTAAACAGAAACTAAGAAACTGAGAAGAAATCAAATATATGCCTTAAGGCGCGAGAATGGCACAGTATGCAGGGCGCGTACGCAAATGTTAGAGGTTGTCAGAAAATCCTCCTAGTGGAGGTAGCAGCAAATATTGTAGAATCGATTAAAAACGGCAAGGCTCCAGGAAAGGAGAGTGTAACTGTCGAAATGCTAAAAGCTGGTGGTCGGACGTTACATAAAACACTGCCAAAATTATACTCAAAATGCCTCAAAGAACAAAAAGTACCTGACTTATGGAAAAATGCTGAAGTGATCCTTTTACATAAAAGGGGAGCACAGGAAGATTTAAAGAACTACCGTCCAATAAGCCTCCTATCAGTAATGTACAAAGTTTTCACTAAGATAATTTCTAAAAGAATATTAAAAAAACCGAATGACGCACAACTGGATTCCGTACAATCGATCACATCCAAGTTGTACAGCAGGCCAAAGAAAGGCACAACAGATACACCATGCCACTGTGCTTGGCTTTTATCGACTACGAAAAAGCATTTGACTCCATCTCAAAGCATGCGATAATGGATGCACTGCTTAGCCAAGGTGTAGAGAGAGCCGATGTAAACCTATTAGAATCGATATATGATGGAGCTACAGCTACAATTCACCTTGATGATCTTGAAGTGGGAATTAATGTAGAACGATGTGTAAGGCAGGGTGACGCAATATCGCCTATTCTTTTCTCGGCTGGCCTTGAAAAAGTATTCCGTAAACTGGATTGGGAACAGGATGGTGTAAAGATCAATGGTGCAAACGTAAACCATCTTAGATTGCTGAAACTGTAAGCATTAACAACAAGATTTGGTCAATGGTTTAAACAACAAGAAACTCGCAAAAATGTTTGTACTGACACTTTGAATGTCATTGAAAAAGATCCAAACTTATTGGAAAGGATAATAGAGTTAAATAATTCGATTCGCACAATCAGTTTAAAAAACATGTATTTCACAAAAACGAAATTTAACAATGATGAAAGAACTTAACTAAAATGACTGCGTATACAACGAAAATCAACTAGAAAGTTAGCCAGAAGGGCCAGTTACATGATTTTATATAAAATTGAAGTAAACAGTTCTTGGTGATTAGTCAAATGGGTTCTAAAAGATCTAAACAAAATAAAAGTGATAATAAATTACAGTTCTCGAAAGGGTAGAATAAACAAAAATGTAAGTGTTATGTTATAGGACTCGCTGGTTTATAAAATATAACTATAGCATGTGACTAATCGTGATTTTTTACTTATGTTCCTAAAATGAAGCGCCACTCCATTCACTGGAAGAGCCCAAATTCACGGAGAGTCAAAAAAGCTGGAATGAGTAAATCAAAATTCAAAGCAATGATGGTCGTTTTTTTCGATATTCATTAGATTGTGTATCTTCACTGGGTTCCTAAAGGTCAAACTATTAATCGCGTTCTTGCTGAACTCCGTGAAAGAATAATGAAAAAACGATCCGAATTGTGGAAGGACAAGTGCCGGCTCAAGTAAGACAATGCGCCGGCTCATTCTGCATTGTCTGTCAAGAGGTTCTGTAGCCAAGTACAGCATTCCAGTGTGAGACCACCCGCTTTATTCGCCGGATCTTGCACCGTGCGACTTCTATCTTTTTCTTAAGATAAAGTCTGCATTAAAAGGAACAAGATCTGAGTCCTCTGAAGTTGTGAAAGAGAAAGCAGCACGCATTCTGAAGGAGTTGCTACAGAAGAATACTTCCAGCACTGTTTCGAACAATGTAACATTCGCATGGAGCATTGATAATAAGTAAATATGTATAAAATCAATATAAAATGTTTTACAGCATCAGTCTCTTTACAATAGTCACACCTCGTATAAAATATTCATCATCATCATCATCGTCATCATCATTGAGCCAACTTCCAATTCGCGCGGTTCTGAGCATTCCTCTGCCACTCGGGTCCAATATACTTGATGATGTCATCGATTCATCGTGTTTTAGGCCTACTTAGTGGACACTTATGATCAAGCGGTATTCATCCCAGGATTGCTTTGCTCCATCTGTCATCACATCGCCTCGTTATATAAAATATTATCAACTTTGAAAAGAAACAAGATCTATTTCGGACTGTCCAACATTTAAAGTCCGACGTTATGCCAAAAACCAACAAATGTATAATTTGTTGGTTGTTATATAAGACACTGATGGTTGTTATGTAAGACACTAGGCACATTCGAGAGAGATGGTGCTTAGACATAATGGGTGTTTCGGTTAATAATGTCGATTTTGTCGCAAGATTTGAGCGTTTATTTCTATAACAAAATAAATTATCTTAATAATCAAAATATTGACCATTGTTAGTTATTATTTTCCCATATTTTTGTCGAAGAATGGATTCCGCGCCACAAGCACTTTTGGTTTTTTTGAGGCCAACCATTCATCAAGTCAAATTTTCACTTCTTCGTAAAAGTTTAAGTGTTGTTCTGAACGTCCGTGCTGCATCGATCGAAATAAGTGGTAGTCCGAAGAGGCTAAGTCCGGTGAATACGACCGGTGAAGTATACCGTCCCATTTAACGTTTTCCAAATCGTTTTTTATACATTTTGCAACATAGGGCCGAATATTTCTTTATCGTGTGTTTGGGCGTATTCTGATCGCTTCAATGCTCGATTCTATTTTATCAATTGTTGTTGGTATCGATCGCCGGTATATCGTACTATCCCACCAAATACCTTTTTTCCATGTATATTGCGCAATGGTTGTGATGTTGAAGGCTGGTCTGGGTCTACCTATGATTTTTTACGCATTGGGTTATTAACAGAGATCCACTTTTCATCACCTGTCACTCGATGCAAAAAACCTTTTCTTCTCTGTCTGGCAAGCAAATACTTTTAAGGCGTATATTTGCCTTCCAAAATGCCATAAAGGTTATTAGTATATACCAACAAATGTATTAGTAAAGTCATCTTTTAGCAGAATCGACAATATTCATTTACCGACATTGTTGGTTGCAAAATACTTATAACTCAGACCATAATTTTTATTTTTTTCTGTTTATATTCCTTCAAAATCAAATGTTCACCAATACAAACTGATTCTTGATATCTTCGAATCTATTTCTTAGATCATTTTTCTTTAATCATTAATCATAAAATTCTAATATTAGATTATTTCAATTTGCATTATCAAAGCCCTGTTAACTATCACTTATCTAAACAATTTCTGCAAGCACTACACGACTTCCATACATTTTTTGATATTCATCAATACAATCACATACATATATGTCCAAAAGTTTGGAATATTTACAAATAGGATATCTACGCCTATGATACTCTAAAAAATATATAGAGAATATCAGGACCGATATGGCTACCTTTATCAAGGTTGAAATGGTTAGGCCATGTTGAAAGATCCAGTGACAACAACCCCAATAGCCAAAAGTCCCAAAGGAAGACGTAAAACACTTTTTATAGAAGTCAAAACCATTTAAGGGTTGTAGAACCACAAGTAATAATGAGATATGTACTCAAAAATTTTAACTACAAATAATAAACGAGTGAAAAAAGTGAGTGATGAGTGAAAAAGATGAGTAAATTCTCATTGTAATTTTTCTTTTATTACTAACAATTCTTAGTACGACATTGTGATTCACTTTTTTTTCAAAGGAACGTTTCACTATTAGCAATAAAGTTAAATACGCGGGTTTGACATTCCTGCATATCGTTAAAATATATTAAACTCGTTTTGTTCAAATCTTTAACGTATACGTTCATTGTTTATTACAAAGGACATACTCCAGAGAACGTGTAGTTCTTCCGTACTCGATACGGCATTTTTAATTTGATATCTAAACGGTTCCTTTAGCTATATAACCTGTTTATTATTAGAAGTTCAATTTGAAAAGTAATATTAAGACACTTGTTTAATGCTCAACCAGTATACAAAGAAACATGTGTTTACAAAAATATCTATAAAAACAGGCATGGCATATGAGAACATATCCAGCTGCCAAGTTGGACTCTTCAGTCGAAGTGGACAACACTTGAAAATGCCAATATTGTTATTAAATATATTATCGTACCAATCGATTTTGTAGCACCACATTCTGAATATAAAGATTGCAAATAATTCATTACACAATTTCATAGCAATGTCAATGGTATTTATATGCCCAACTTAAAATTATCTTACGTTCATTAAAATTAGTTAAGTTTATGAGCTGTGAGAATTATCTAGTTCAAGCATGTAAGCGCTCTAGATTTTCCAATTTTTATGGATTTTAGAGAATTTCGTTGGATTCTAGAGAATTCAACTCTGGATTCGATTGGAATGGAATTTTCACTGTAAATGAGATTTTGGCGAAATGACGTGACTCTTCACAGAATGAACAGATCGACACCCGGAACGATTTAGAAACATTATCTACCATCCGTGAAAATAATATATATATATATATATATATATATATATATATATATATATATATATATATATATATATATATATATATATATATATATATATATTACAGAAATCTTTCACCCTTTCTCCACGTGGTGCCACCGATCGCCTTCGCCGAACTGTCAACCATGCGACGTCACGTCTCTCTCGGGACTGGTTTCTAGCCTTTCAGCCGTCATCAGCCGAGCTCTAGACGAACGCAAGGAAAGCAGTTCGGAGAGGCAATCGGGGCCAGACCAGATCAACTGGCCATTTTAATGACGGGTCGTGATCGCACACAACTCACATTCTAACATTCTGCCTGGAACCTCGGGTATAGTACCAGGTATTCCCACAAGGTAGCGTGAACTGGTCTGGCCCCGATTGCCTCTCTGAACTGCGTCCTCCTTGCGTTCGTCTAGAGCTCGGCTGATGACGGCTGAAAGGCTAGAAACCGGTCCCGAGAGACACGTGACGTCGTATGGTTGTCAGTTCGACGAAGGCGATCGGTGGCACCACGTGGAGAAAGGGTGAAAGATTTCTGTAATATTTTCCCTCCACGGTTCCGTTACGCTACCTTGTGGGCATATATATATATATATATATATATATATATATATATATATATATATATATATATTTATTTATTTATTTATTTTATATATATATATATATATATATATATATATATATATATATATATATATATATATATATATATATATATATATATATATATATATATATATGTATATTAAAACATACTTAAAACTAAATTAACAGGCTATCAACCCCAAAATCTTTGCTTCCAAAAGGAAAACGGACAATTAGCTCTAAATAACCAAGACAATTGCAAAGAACTTGCGAAATATTTTGAACAAATACTTAAACAAAAGCCCTTAAACAAATTAGTGACACTAAACCCTAAACAAACAAATTCATTACCAGCCAGATTCATTACCACCGAATGAAGATGAAATAATTAGGCAAATCAAGCGGCTTAAAAATGACAAGGCTTCTGGTGAGGATGGAATCACTGCTGAACTTTTGAAATCCGCTGGTCCAGGTACAATCAAGGAAATAACCAAACTTCTACAATAAGTTTGGCGAACCGAACGGATTCCGGAAGATTGGAAAGATGCTCTAATCCATCCACTACATAAGAAAGGAGATAGAACGGATGTAAACAACTATAGAGGGATATCTCTTCTCCCAGTTTGTTACAAGATTCTATCTCAATGTCTACTAGACCCAGCACAGGGACAGTTACAACCTAACATTGGTGAATATCAAGAAGGTTTTCGACCGCGCAGATCCTGTCCTGAACAGATCCTGAATCTAAAGTTGATTCTAAGACATCAAAAACTGTACAATAAAAATCTCGTCTGTACATTTGTGGATTTCAAATTGTGGAATAGATTTCCATTTGTGGACTAGATCTGAAAACGCTGGCAATTATTAAAGCAACGTTAACTAACACGAGGTCAAAAGTTAAATTCATGGGTGATATCTCAGAGCCTTTCGAAATTAAAACTGGAGTGAGACAAGGGGATGGACTCTCGCCACTCTTATTTAACTGTATTCTAGAAAAAGTAATACAGGAGTGGCGTGACAAAAAGTCGGCGCTGAATATTGACCAGCCCATTAAACTGGGGAGAACCAACATCAAAACTAATTGTCTGGCATTTGCTGATGATCTAGCAATTTTAGCTCAAGATGTATTAACGGCACAGAAACAGATTGAAATCCTAAAAGAAACAGCAGAAAAGGTAGGACTCCAAATTTCCTTTGAAAAGACACAATACATGACCTGCAACAGACTAAGAACACCATTTCTAAAAACAAAATATGGTAACATCAGACGAGTCTCTCAATTGAAATATTTGGGTGAAATAATCATGGAAAATGGGTTGGAAAAAGCGGCCAATAAGGATAGATGTCAAAAAATGGAAAGGGCATTGAGACTTACACAAAATATTTACAACAAAAAATGCCTATCTAAAAACACAAAACTGAGACATTACAACACGGTTATTAAGCCAGAATGTCTATATGCTGCAGAAACGCTCATTTTGAATAGAAAGACGGACATCGAGGACTTTGAAAAGAAGGAAAGAAAAATCATAACAAAAATCCTAGGCCCCAAACAAATAAATAGCACAACGTACCGACTTCGAGAAAACCAAGAAATCAAACAATACACAGATATACATAGCGATATGAGAAAAAGAAGACTTAAGTTTTACGGACACATAAAACGGATGAATCCGAGTAGGCTAACTAGACAAATAGTCGAATTTAATGAAAATAGGAGTAGAGCTAAAGTAGAAATAATTAAATGGATTGCTGTAATTAAAGAGGACCTAATACACAAGGTTAATGTTTGGAAGGTTGACCAGAGAGAAAAATGTAGGAAGACTGGAACAACTTGGTCTGACGAAAGGAAAAAAGCTCATAGCGAAAGAATGAAATTAGTATGGGCGCAAAGGAAGGCTAACAACAAGCGCCTCTAATTGTACTTCGCGTGGTCCACCAGGGCCCATACGTGAATAATAATAATAAAAAATATTTGACTTTAAGTTTTTATCAAGTCTGCAAGTTTTTAGAACATTTCATAGCAATGGTGACCACTGTTAAATTTAACGTTAATATTCTTCTCTATATTACTTCTTAAAAAAAGCTTTTCTTAAAAATAATTGCACCAAATTATATACACTCGAAAAACATATATATATATATATATATATATATATATATATATATATATATATATATATATATATATATATATATATATATATATATAATAATTGTTAACACACTTACCTGCTTATAACAGAACCTATCCTGGATGTGCAACTTACACATGCTTTCGAAAATCATTACACCCCAAAAAGGAACGAACCAACCAGAAACAATCAAAACGAAGTTAAATTCACATCGCGCATCAACAAAATCAAGTTGGCGCTCTAAACAAATGCTCTCGCGTGTCGGCAATACATCGCGACACCCGCTGGCGATCTGTCACAGTGGAATTACGTAAGACGAGCGAACAAGTGAAACGACAAAGACAACTACGATCGGTTAGACAGTCGGTCGACTACTGAGCCGAGCTGCAAGCGACGGTCGTGGCTGACTGGGATTTGGGCGCGTGGTTCTTCGGCGTCCGTGGTTTGTGCATGCGGCACGCTTTAGGATGCTCGAACGAAAATAAAAAAAAAACGATCGTGTGGGGAATGAGATTGGATCAGATTGATTCCCGAAAATGTCCGTCAGTGGAAATAAACGAAGCTATGTTTTGAATTACTTTTTTTTGCTTGAGGATGGTGGCTTATCGTCTTTGTTGGATGATTCATCCTACAGCACACAAATAGCGCCGTTGAGAATGATATAGCCCTGAAATTGAATGGAACTCTATTTGCCTTAGTGATGGTTCCAGCTTTATCTAGGGCTATAACCTTGGGAACCAAGTCACCCTAGAGGAATCTAGGAAGTTTCAGAGGAAGTTTAAATGCAATCCGTTATGTAACCGAACTATTGCCGGTCCGACGTTAGACATAGCTGATTTCGAAGAGTCTGTAAAAAAGAAACTCGGCTGACCAGCAACTTTAAACGAATTTGATGTTAACAACTTGCCTGGGATACTTTGCCAGAGGTCGACCTAATTCGACTCATACCTCACAGAGTTCCAAAGCGTTATGATGACCCTTGTGAACCTACCTCAATATTAATTTGTTTGTATTAAATCTAAACAGACTTTTAAAAGACAAGCATCAAAGATGAAGGCTATAAGGCCAGAAACCGGTAACGGGAGAGTCTGGCACATCACCCATCATGGGAGCAAATTTATCTTATAGTATATCAGTGTCGCCAGATTTACTCGAAACCGATTCCAATTTCGTTTTTTTTAAGGAATACCCTATAACTTATTACATTTCTAGATTCTGTGAAGCATTTTGAAACTTCTTATGTAACTATCTTGAGCCGTTTCGGAAATAAAAACTATTTCTTAAGAAATATGGTAACAAAAATCCCTGAATAAAAAAATATTTTTTTTTACAATCAACATAGATACCTGAATTTTTAAATACGGTTCCTTAAGAGGTTGTTTTATGACAATATTGCATGAGGCTCAATTTATCGCATACAGGGCGTTTACAAAATAGTGCTCTTTTGATAGAACTTAAAAATTAGGAATTTCAAATAAAACACACTGTATTTTACAGTGGAATACAAAAGAGCAATAAATTCTATATCTAAAAGTATTAAGTGATGATATACATATTTTTAACGATTTTCGACTTATAAACAAAAATCAGTGTTGGTTTAATAAATAATTAAAGTAGTTTAATTAAAGATAACGGTTTTAGTAAACAATAAAACAAAATTTAAATTAGAAACATAATACCATGTAAAAAACTATTTTTATAGCAGTTGTTCGAAACGCCGGCCGTTTTCCTCCAAACACTTCAACATTCTAATATGGACCCTATCCGTGACGGTTCTTCTTATCTCAATAGGATCTAAGGTAGTGAGTGAATGCTTGATTCATCCGATGTTCGAACTCCTCCCTAGTGTTTATTGGCGTTTTGTAGATAATATATTTTACATTACCCCAAAGATAGAAATCAAGAGGAGTCAAATCGGAGTTAAATTCAACAGACCCAAACGTCTAAACCACCTGCCTTAAAATAGTTCATAGGGTTGCCTGCATATTCTTCTGTACAGTATGCCGGAGCACCATCAAACTGTTACCAACTGTTTCGATACACTGCCAGTGGAACGTTTTCTATCATATCCTCTACTACTGTTGCTACTATTTTATTTCTATAGTGATTGCGTGAAGTTAGCTGCTAATAAATTCTTCTATTGGAACCTTTGGTGTGAAACACTAAACTTGAAGAGATTTACCACTAAACACTTTTTTGAACTGCTCGACGCACGTTTCGCTAAGCATGTTAGCATCATCAGGAGATGATTTAATCTAATTCTAAAACTAAAGAATGTTCTATTTATATGAAAACCATACCTAACGAAGCGTGTAAAAATCATGAACCGTGAAGTGTACTAAGCCTTAGATTAATAATTGAAAAAGTTGACTTAAAGGAATCGGTCCTTTATCTCGGTTCATGATTTTCTTACATTTTTCTATTTGAATGCTTTCATATGCATCCAAAGCCCTATTATTATTAACACTTTTAATTAGTCTTAAATTACTAATATCTATACAAGATTTTTCATTTCTCCCATGTCTAATGTGGGCAATATGTTCTTTATATCTTGTCAATATGGATCTTTTTGTTTGCCCAATATACCTTCGATCACAGTCTTGACAACTAATTTCGTAAATCCCCGACTTTTCATGCTGCTCTACTTTATCCTTTGGATTACCCAGAACTTCTCTTAATTTATTATATGGTTTGTACACAACCTTAATATCCACTTTTTTCAAAATTTTGTCTAGTCCTCTTGTCAACTGGTCATCAAATGGTTTACTATGAATTTCTTTGTGTTCTGATCCTTTTGAAAAGTCGAAGATTCTTTCAATAATTTTCTGAACTTATGTTTTCTAATTAGTTTATCTACAATGTTCTTATTATAACCGTTCACTTCAGATACCTCCCTAATTAATTTTAATTATTTGTTATAATTATCTTTATTTAAAGGAAAATTAATTAATCTATTTACCATAAAATTTAAACTAGCCATCTTATTTTGGAAGCTATCATTTGAATCGTTAGGAATGTATCTCGAAGTTATATTATTATTTTTATTATTTCTGCTGACTAACACATCCAAAAATGGTAGTAAACTATCGTTGTTTTCGAGTTCATGCGTGAATATTATATTTTCGGATTTACTATTTAAGTTCTTAATAAAATCATCTAAATTTTCATTTTTCGAATCGAAAATTGCAAAAATATCATCCACATATCTTAGCCATACCTTCGGAAAGTAACTGAATTCATCTTTTGCCTCGGTTTCAAATTTACTCATAAATAAGTTGGCTAAGAACGGTGACAGAGGATTGCCCATTGCCGTTCCTTCTTGTTGTTCATAAAACCTGTTATTAAGCTGAAAACAATTTTGCTTCATACATAATCTTGTTAAGGAGATGTACTCAGAAACAATCTTGTTATTAAAACCGTTTAACTCGAGTAACTCCCTTAGGTATTTCAAGGTATGTGGAATCGGGACACTCGGAAACAACGATGAAACGTCAAAGGAAACCAAAACCCCACCTTCCTGTAGATGCGTATTTTTGACTTTTTCTATGAATTTGGTTGAATTTATCACAGAACAGGAAGGTAGTTGGTTTGGTAGATTTTCAAATTCAGACAAAAAGATCCATATTGACAAGATATAAAGAACATATTGCCTACATTAGATATGGGAGAAATGAAAATCTTGTGTTGCCCAACATGCAATCGAACATGCCTACAGTATAGATATTAGTAATTTAAGACTAATTAAAAGTGTTAATAATAATAGGGCTTTCGATGCATATGAAAGCATTCAAATAGAAAAATGTAAGAAAATCATGACCCGAGATAAAGGACCGATTCCTTTCAGTCAACTTTTTCAATTATTAATGTAAGGCTTAGTACAGTTCACGGTTCATGATTTTTACACGCTTCGTTAGGTATGGTTTTCATATAAATAGAACATTGTTTAGTTTTAGAATTAGATTAAGTCATCTCCTGATGATGCTAACATGGTTAGCGAAACGTGCGTCGAGCAATTCAAAAAAGTGTTTTGGTGTTTAGTGGTAAATCTCTTCAAGTTTAGCTGCTCATGGTAAATAAAATATCCAATTTGTTGGTCCATGATTAAACATTTTGCATTACCCCAAAGACAGAAATCAAGACGAATTAAATCGGGTGATCTCGGCGGCCAATTCCACAGAACCAAACATCTAAACCACCTGTCTTTGAATAGTTCATAGGGTTGCCTGCTTACTTCTTCTCTATAGGTATGCTGGAGCACCATCAAACTGGTACCAACTGCTTCGATACACTGCCAGTAGAAGGTTTTCTGTCGTATTCTCTACTACTGTTGTTACTATTTTATATCTAGAGTGATTGCGTGAGGTTAGGTGCTGTAAATAAAATATCCAATTTGTTTGTCCATGATTAAACATTTTACATTATCCCAAAGAGAGAAATCAAGAGGAGTTAAATCGGGTGAGCTCGGCGGCCAATTCCACAGATCCCAACATCTAAACCACCTGCCTTGAAATAGTTCATAGGGTTGCCTGCTTACTTCTTCTGTACAGTATGCCGGAGCACCATCAAACTGGTACCAACTGCTTCAATACATGGTAAATCATGGTAAATAAAATATCTAATTTGTTTGTCCATGATTAAACAAAAAACATTAAAACTAAATTTCTCTTGGTATGCGGAATCACTAGTAAAATGAGGATTTTTAT
Source organism: Cosmopolites sordidus (assembly GCA_031761425.1). Classification (NCBI taxonomy): domain Eukaryota; kingdom Metazoa; phylum Arthropoda; class Insecta; order Coleoptera; family Curculionidae; genus Cosmopolites; species Cosmopolites sordidus. Next base: position 266,537 of record JARFXV010001119.1, on the reverse strand, counting down.
TGGCCCAGAAGTGACAATTTCGTCTGTTAAAATCTCCTTCTGTCGAAAATTTGGATTCAGTCCAGATTATTTTTTGATAAAAATGAGGATCTTCCTGGAAACAAACTAGATTAACTAAAAATTAATAGATTAATAAAGAATTATCAAACTAATAATGTCAAATACATACATATTCAAAATATTTGTTTAAAAGTAATGTCACCCTAGCCGTTGTACACTACTAAAATAAACCATTTTCTTTGTATTAATTGTATTATTTTGTTTTTTTTTTGCTTATAAGTAGAAAACCGCTAAAATACAAAATACAGAATTTATTGCTCTTTTGTGCTCCACTAGAACATACAGGGTGTTTTGTAAACGCCCTGTATGCTATAAATTAATTATCATGTCATATTATTATAAAGTAACCTAATGAAGAACCGTATTTAAAAATTCAGGTATCTAGCTAACCTGGTTGTAAAAAAAAATATTTTTATATTCACAGATATTTCTTGCCAAATTTCTTAACAAATATTTTTTATTTTCAAACGGCTCAAGATAGGTATAGCATATATTATATAAAATGTAATATTATATAGCCGAGCTCACGTTTAATAAGTATCTAAAATTTCAAATCTTTACTTTAAGTAGTTCTCCGTAAACGTCTAATGTACCAGTCACCGTGAATCACCATGTTATTGTATTACGTATGGAAATGTATGGAAACGGTCAATATCTCGAGAACGCTTTGAGATATTTAATGAGCTTTTCTACACAAACATCAAAAAATGTTTGCCACTTTTTGGATATATTTTCATTTTCTTTTATAGTCACATATTTAAACAGCTAACTTTGAAAAAAAAAACAGCATACAATATTTGCATCGTTGAATTCAGAAAAAAAATGTTCTTTCCAACGGTGCCAAATTTAAGTATTGTTATCATTAAAAAATAACAAGTTAGCCTCTAGATATTTGACTGTTTCCATACATAATAGCGACCCTGTGTGTTTATATATATATATATATATATATATATATATATATATATATATATATATATATATATATATATATATATATATGGTGATAGTTTAATCAGAAAAGTAGTAATAATCAAAAAAGTACAGAACAGTTAAAATTAAAAAATATATCGGACTTTCTGTAAGAGTGTATGTCTTTATTTATCTGTAAGAGTGTATGTATGACTTACATCATCACTCAATGTAGTGAGGATCCCTCGTTCTTAGTACATACCTGCAACAAAAAGAAACCAATAATACATTAGTAACGTTACGTAGCAGAAAGCTATAAACTATAGAACAGAAAGCAATAAACAATTAAAATACTTTTGAGCAATAATAATTTCTTTTATTTAATTACTTTTATTTTTAATCATGGCTTCGTCCACAAAATTGTCCACATTCCATTTATTTAAAAAAAAAATCGCGAAATCAACAGCGCCATCTTTGAATTTGCAATAACATATTTAATTGTGTATTTACTTGTATAACGCAACAACATATTTAAGCCTTTAAATTAAGAATTTTTTTTTAACTAAGGTAGCCGGTACTTGATGGAAATTCATTTTAAATAAACAGAGACTTATATCTAAATTTCAACTACTAGGGTTGCTATTAGGGATTGCAACCCCGCAAAACGGGATCACGCATTCCCGCGGGATCCCGCTGCTTTTATTAATCTGCGTGATCCCGCACCTTCAAACCGCGGATCCCGCAAATTAAAAATTTGGCGCTAAAACTTTCGCGGCTTAAATCGTGAATAGCACAAGCGCGACGTTGCCGTTCCGCAGCGCGCCACGCCGGCGTCTTGCGGACGGTTGGCGGGCTGTCCTGTCAGTTGTTCATAAAAGGTACTGTGCTGTGCAGCCTGCGCACGTCTTTCTGTATAGCTGACGAGTGTTTTCGTATTCATCGTCCCGCGTTTAACGTAAGTACCTAAATTTTAATGTTTTTGATTTAGTTTTGTTCTATGCTATTTTAAAATCAGATTGTGTGTGTCGTAAATAACAATATAATGTCGTAATGTTGCGTGAAACATTATGAGTTAAAGCAGTTTTTGTTTTTGTTAATAACGTTTTTTGGATAGGGTTATCGATGATAGTGAAGCGGATTACTCGTGTGGGGTGTGAGAATATAGCAGAGCACTGTATAAAAATTAAATAAATGAATCTAAATTTATACTTACATTAAACTTTATTTATTATTTGCAGGTAACGAGTAAATGAATCATTTCTAAATCCATTGAAACTGAGAATCCCGAGAAAGAGAATAAAGTCTACGGCGATGGCGATATCAGCCAACTTGGAAAAGGTCTGTGGCGTTATTTCAAGAAAAATGACAAAGGTGGCAAATGTCTTCTGTGTTCAGCTGAACTCAAAATTCAACGTTCAACGTTCTACCAAAGGCTTGAAAATACATTTAAGGGCTAAACACAATATCGATATATCGATATCGGTTCTCGAAACGATGACACTGGAGAAGAATCCTTACCAGTAGTACCAAAGAAGAAACCCAAAACAATGGACAGTTTTCTTATCAAAGAAAACCCCATAGACAAAATGATCTCTAGGATGATATGTAAAGATGGATTCACCTTAAGTTCGTTTTGCACATCTACGGATTTAAGAAATTTATTTTCTAAAAGCGGTCACAAACTACCCAATACGCCAAATACAATACGATCTATCGTAACAAATTTTCGTAACAAAGTTAAAGCTGACATGATTATTGAATTTGAACGTCTCAAGAAAGGAAAACAGAGATTTTCACTCACATTTGACGAATGGACGTCACAAAAGAATCATCGATACTTAAATACAACGACCACCAGAAAGAAAACCATTTTAATCTGGCTTTGGTCCGTATACATGGCTCGGCTACCGCAAGACATTGCATTAGCTTGGTGAAAGGACGCCTCACGAGTTTTGGTCTAGACTTAGACACATATATTATCGCAATTACAACGGACGGCGTTAGTGTGATGGTGAAGGTTGCCAGCCTTTTGCGTTGTTCCCAGCAACTTTGTTTTACACACTGCTTACAACTAGTGGTGGTTGATGCACTGTATAAGAAAAGCAATTCTTCAATATCAGAATGCCCAGCAGCAGCATTTACGAAGGAATCTGATAATGATGATATGGACACCAATGAACAGGGTGTGACTGTAAATATAAATTCACTGCCACTTGAAATGATTTCTACAACATATGACGATCTATTGAAGAAATTACGGAAAGTGGTCAAGATTTTTAAGCGGCCACCAACTAAAAATGACGTCTTACCAAAAATATGTGAAGGAACAAGAAAGCCCTAAAAAAGAATTGGCATTGATATTAGACTGCGGTACTCGCTGGAATAGCCGGTTGAATATGTTAGAACGATTCTACCATTTGAAGAATTGTATTGATAAAGCATTAATCGATATTGAAATTGAATCTGAGATTAAATTCAGCGATAATGAGTAGCTCATAATTAAAGATCTCATTGCTAACTTGCAGCCTTTTAAATTAGGAGTTGAGGCACTTTGTAGGTGAGAGTCAACGCTTATCACTGCGGACACAACAGTTCGATTTATTTTGGATAAATTGCAACAACAAAACACGGTGTTGAGAAACCAGTTGTCACAGTTTCTACATGAACGTATTCAAGAACGCCGCACTGATTTAACAGGAGTTTTTTTATTTGCAAAACCTGAAAAAGTACGACGAAGAAGCCAAAAATACAGATCGTACTTATACCTTCTTCAGGCCAAGAAAAGTTGCAATACGCCAAGAAATAAAGAAAATAATAGAAAGAGTCGTAGTTCAAGACGATGAAACATATGCAGATGACGTCTTGGAAAATACACCTATAGCTGGAACATCTGCTGCTGATACAGATCCTACTCTACCGCTAAAAGAATAATTAGAAAAACAGCTTCAACAGGAAAAAGAAATATTTTAAAAAAAGCCAGACAACAAGCAAAAGAACTTTGAGAAAATTTTGAAGAAAGAAATGACGAGTCCGATGGTATCAGAGGAGAGTACCTGACGCTCGCCTATGGATATATCCTGACGGTTCAGCCTACTAGCGTAGAAGCCGAGAGAGCGTTTTCAGCTTCAGAATATATTTGCAGTTCACTCAGAAGCAAGCTCGGAGATGATACAATAAATGCCATTTGCTTCTTAAGAGCGTCTTTTCAAAAGTTATCACCATAGGTTGATATCATAGTAATTAATAGCATCTAAGAGAAAGTTGTAATTTGATTATTATATATGAATAAGACTGAATTAAAAATATAAAACTGTTGTTAGGAGTAAGGGTAAAATTAAACAAAACTATTGAACTATGCCAAACATTTAAAGACGAATCTAAGAGAATAGATTACTAAGTACTTATACTTAATTAATAGAAATGAAATAATTTCTGTTGCTTAATGTAAGAAATGTTTAATAAAAGTTGATTTTTACACAAAAATCTGTAGTTTAAATTTGATTTTATAACAAAATTTCAAAGATGCGGAATCCCGCGCGGGATTAAGTAATCCCGCACATCAATCCCGCTGGATTGCAATCCTTAGTTGCTATTTATATATCTGGAACTGGCTACAATGGTGTTGCTAGGCACCATCTAACATATACATCGTAAAGTTTCACATTGTTGACTCTATGCGTACTCAGAACGTTCTGTCATACGGGCGCTATTTGTGTAGTTTAGCGACTTGAAAATATCATCTCAGTCAAAAAATGGAATTAACTCATAAGAATTTTCGCTCGTTTATTTACAACTACGTTCGACTTTTGGCGATAAAGCACCATCTAAAAGAACTGTAAATCACTGCTTTGGTGAATTTAATCGTAGCCGTCGTTCGCTCACGGACGAATTTAAAGAAGGTCGTCCAAAATCGGTTGTTGTGCCAAAAAACATCGATGCTATGCGCGAACTGATAAAACAAGATCGTCATGTGACATACCATGACATTAAGGCAACCCTAGGCATTAGTATGACAAGTATACACATGATTTTACATGAACATTTGCCATGAAAAAGATTTGTACGCTTTGGATTCCGCATAATTTGATAGTTGCTCAAAAAAAGGCTCGTGTCTATTGGTGCAAAGAAATGCTAAAAAAATACAATGGTGGTGGGTCAAAAGCCGTGTATAACATCTACACAGGTGACGAATCTTGGATCTATTCGCATGAGCCTGAAAGTAAATAACATGAGCCAAACCCAACAAAAATAGTTCGCGCAAGAAGCACTTTGAAGCAAATAGTCGCCTGTTTTTCTTGGGTTAAATGGGCATGTGGCCACAGTGCCACTAGAGAATTACAGAACGGTTAATTCTGAATTGTACTTAACCATATGTTTGCTAGGAGTCTTTGAAGAAATAAGAAAAAACAACCAACGACACAGGATTATTCTTCAACGCGAGCTCTCACACATCGGACCGAACAACTCAATATCTGACCGGTCAAAACATCGAATTAATGGGTCATCCGCCGTACAGTCCTGATTTGGCAACCAATTATTGCTTTTTGTTGACGTCCGTGAAAAATAAACTACGTACTCAACGATGTTCGACGTCAGAAGAATGTTGTGGAGATACCTCAATCGGAATGGAAAAAGTGGTACGAAAATTGGTTCAAAGGTATGCAAAAGTGTATCGATCATCGCGGAGAATAGTTTGAAAAACAATAAAATTATTTTCAATAATAAATATTTGTTTTCATTTATTATTCCAGAGAAACATAAATAACAATCCTCGTATATTTAAAATTGTATGTATAAGGCCTCGCACACACGATACGGTTTCGGTTTTATAATCGTTAAAACTGTGTTCAAACGATTTTGTTTTCCAGTGCAACATGTAAACGTGCAAAACAAAATATATAGTTTACCGAAAACGAAAACGACAAAACTGAAACGATTATAAAACCGAAACCGTATAGTGTGTACGAGGCCTAATTGTATGATACATACAATTTTAAATACAGTGGAAATATAGATATGAATCTTAGTTTGTTTATATTAATTGTTATTACACAACTTTTGTGATAGTAACTGTTAATCGTGGATACTTTATTCTAGGTGATCAAATCATCTTCTAAACAACGTTGTTCGAAAAGAACTCTATGGTAACGCTAGCAAACTATAAAAAAAGATGAATATTTCAAAAAAACAAATCAAAATACCCTCATGTACTATCCCACGGTTGATGGTATTTCCAATCAATATTCATGGATGGTTTTATTATTTTATTGTCCAATAAGACTTTTTCCCCAGGCACGAATCTCGATAGAAAACAGTTGAGTATCACGTTCGACTACAGTGGGATGTCTTTCAGAGGTCTCACGTCTCATTTCCTAAAAAAATCAAGGGTGGTCAGGGAGAAACACTGTCCCAGTCACGCCCATGAAAATCGCAAATCATCAATTATTTGGTTTATATTCATTATGTTGTTAACTTGTGCATATCCTACACAGCATTAAAAAAATATTTAGCAGCGAAAATTTGTACACTGGTCTATAAAATTGAAACTGTTTTTTATCACGCAAAAACGCCTGTATAATTTAAAAAGTATTATGGCCACCTAACAAGTATATTATTAAAGCGAAATTAACACGCCAGGTTTCTTTGTGACATTCAAATATATATTTTTATAAAAAATGTACGAAAATATACTTACACTTATATAACTATCCACTTATACACAATATTTATGATTTTCGCGAGTACTTTGCTTCCATAATGACCCTTTTCAATCCCCAGTAGTAATGGACTAACATCCCAGGACTCCACTTCCCTTAATATCGCATCTATATAAGGGAAATATCCTGGTGAAATTGCTCGCTGTGTTCAAGAAAAAATCACTATATAAAGAAAGAGCGACCTTTCGCCAGGACAGAAGAATGTTAAAGTACACCTTTAGTGAAGTCTGAAGTAAGAAAATTAGTGACGCAGTGGATATTTGATTCCCCAGATAAGGACAACAAGTTTCAGCAAAAACTGAATGATCTTGAAAAACTCTCCTGGAAATGTTTTGGAGAAAACTCCTGGAAATCCACAGGGCAGAAAATTACAAATATTTAATTAATGAACTTTTAATCTCATACAAAACTTTGGTGTGCAATATGTCCTTGAAGATGCATATCCTGGACTCACATTTGGATTTTTTCCCGCGAGGCATTTCATGAGGATATTTCCCTTACAAAGATGCGATATCAAGGGAACTGGAGTCTTGAGAAGCAAATAGTCGCCTATTTTTCTTGGGATAAATGGGCATGTGGCTACAGTGCCACTAAAGAATTACAGAACGGTTAATTCTGAATTGTACTTAACCATTTGTTTGCCAGGAGTCTTTGAAGAAATAAGAAAAAATAACCAACGACACAGGATCATTCTTTAACGCGAGCTCTCACACATCGGACCGAACAACTCAATATTTGACCGGTCAAAACATCGAATTAATGGGTTATCCGCCGTACAGTCCTGATTTGGCAAGGATGGTACTAACCTATAAAGACTGTTGCTATAGGAACCGATCAAAATTCTGTAAAGAACAATACGAAGAAGAAGAATAATATTTTAAATCATTTTCTGATATTGTTCCTCAAAAGATTTTTGCTATTTGAAAGTAACAGTAATTCTTCAAGCTTACTTAAATTTAATTTTACCACACATGTTTTAATGAAAATGTAAAACACGTTGTAGATCGAGAAACGTTATTTTTCACCGAGTATAACTTAAGCAACTTTAAATAATAAAAAACTTAATATCATAAACTATACCCTCTAGGAAAAAAATACATACAATAAAATATAACTATAAACATATTTAAATGTTCTTAGGTGATATTTGCCGTCAAAAATCTTCACAGGTGAGCTCAGGACCCACCAATAAATCAACGATAAGTATCTGAAAAATATTCCTAGTGTGGAATGTAACGGACTTTTCTGTTATCATGTGTTAAAACGTTCTCCTTCCGTGATAAATCATCAGGAATTTTCGTATATTAGCCTTAATTCTTCTAATAATGCTCTTGTAAGAGGTTACCTGGATTATACATACAGGTTCAAAAGATTTGCATCGCTTTACTTATGGAGGTTTAAAAAAAACTTCTAAAACCGGTCCTTTTCTTCAATATTTATTGGTGATAATTATCATATCGAGGCCGAAAAGTTCATCACATCATTTTTCGTGGAAGTATGTCGTACGAATCTAGTGTACAGTGATACTGTTGAAAAACCCCATTCGCAAAGATTTGTAATTGAGAAAATGGGAGAGAATTTCAGAGGGCAAGCAAATGCAACCTATGGTATAATTTTATGGGATCATGTCCTCCAAACTACTAAAGAGTAATTTTGAAGTTTTCAAAACTAAACTAAAAAATAAATTATATTAATTTGTAATATATAAAGTAACGAGTGAAAGTAAATATATTTTTTTGTATATGTCAACGATACTTACATTGGCAACAACAGATTTTCATGACAGTGACATACTACCAAAAAATATATATGGGTAATGTTTACTGTGTGATTGTTTATTGTACTGATTGTGTATTCAAATATTTGAATGTTTTTAATTGTATTCTTTAGAATCGGGAACCATATGGAATTTAAATCTACCGAAGGCATAGCAATACAGTTATTTTTATTTAAATTAATTATAGCGGTTTCTTTTAATCTTCTGTATTTTGTTACCGATTCTTTTAATACCGTTTTGGAATTATTCCAATTGATTTTATGACCCGATTTCCACATTTGCGTGTACACAAATTCTAGATTTATTAAAATCGCCCTTTCTGAGAAGGTTTTTATGTTCTTTTAATCTAACATCTAACGGTCTAGATGTCTCACCTATATAGAATTTGCCACATTCGCAGGGAATTTTATAAATCACATTTTTGGTATTTAGTTGTATATTGTTTGGTTTAGTCTTTGTTAATAGAGATTTAAGAGTATTTTTTGTTTTAAATGTCGTTCTTATGTTGTATTTATTTCCTACTCTTTTAATTGTGTCAGAAATGCCGCGGATATAAGGGATTGTGAAGTTGATTGTTTGAGAGTTATTATTATTGTTATTAATAACTTCTCTGTTTTGTCTAGTATCAAAATTTTTAAGCGATTTATCTATACAAATTTTTGGGTAATTGTTTTTTATTAAAATGTCTTTTATGTGTATCACTGTCGGTACAAACAAGTTTTGCTCTGTCATATAAACTTTTAATTACTCCTATTTTGACCGATTTTGAGTGATTTGAAAAGAAATTGAGATACCTATCTGTGTTTGTCGGTTTTCTGTAAACTGTAGTTTTTAATTTGTTGTTTTGTTTTATTATTAAAGTGTCGAGTTTAATATGGTTCCCGAATCTAAAGAATACAATTAAGCACATTTAAATATTTGAATACACAATCAGTACAATAAACAATCAAACAGTAAACATTACCTATATATATATTTTTTGGTAGTATGTCACTGTCATGAAAATCTATTGTTGTCAATGTAACTATCATTAACATATACAAAAAAAATATATTTACTTTCACTCGTTACTTTATATATTACAAATTAATATAATTTATTTTTTAGTTTAGTTTTGAAAACGGGGGGAGAGTACCCTCCGAAACGTTAACGTTGAAAGTTTGTAAAATTTGTTATAACATTTTTATATCTTTAAAATTTTGTTCGTTGGGCAAATTTATTACAAAAAAGAATCACTGAGAAATTTGTCTCCGTTTGGTTTTTTGTTTTTACCCAGTGATTCTTTCTTTAAATAAGAACAGGTATTTTTGATATTTTTTGAGTTTTAGACAGTGGCGAAAAACCCAAATAAAGGAGAAAAAAAAAGATACAGATTTGTAGTTGAGAGAATAGGCGTTTCAAAGGGCAAAAAAATTAACTAAAATTGTTGTGATGTTATACGAGGGTTGTTTGGGAAGTACCTGACCTTGACAAGAAAAAACATTTTTATATGTAAAATTATTTTATTTTTCAACGTAATTACCTTTCAACTGGATCCACTTAGTCCAACGTTTTTCTATCTCTTGTCCAGTCTAAAAAAGTATGATTGTTCTAACCCTTCAAAATAAGTGTTCTTTGTTCTCTGGTTTGCTGTGATGAATCCATGTTTCGTCAACAGTTGTAAACCAATTCCAAAAATCATTCCGATCACGTACTTTTACTCTCCGGTAGAGATGATCTAGGACCTAGATGTTCTTCATCAAAAATGTTTGACTAGTCACGTTTACGGTTGATAACGTTTATGGTTGATAACGAAGATGCACAGTTCCCATAAAATTCGTTGAGCTGCGTGTTAATCTCAGGATTTGTTTTCATTTCAAAAATAAGTTTTGTTAATTATTACTGCTGGATATTAATTTTTTTCCCATTGTTGTAAAATCACAAAAGTTGTTCTATTTAAATGGCTGCCATTCCCAAATGGAGCGACTTGATAATTCGACAGTATTATAGTGAAAGACTATATTTACCAAACATTTTATATTTATAAACATATTTCACTTTTTAAATACTAGCAGCGTCATCTCTGGCCTAGATCAGGTACTTATTACACAGCCCTTATATAATCCAAACTAGTGTACAGTTATTTTAAAGAAAAATAAACTTGTTACCTCTCTGAACTTGATTTTGTAATAATACTCTGGCTTCTGTTTAAGAAACCAATTCAGAATGATTTGTAACAGAGAGAACAGACATTTCAAAGGGCAAAAATGAATTATATCGTAAACTTTTGGAGAATGATGCCATCTTAACTAGTATAATATATAGTAATTCTGAAGAACTATTCCCATTTTATCAGCCTGGTTTTTAATATGGCTTTTTCGGCTCCTATTTTTATTTCATGAGATTGACTCCAGGAGGTTTTTATCGAGAATTTTTAGGGGCCTCTAGTTGATATGATCATCATCATCATCAGCCCGTGTCAATCCACTGCAGGATAAAGACCTCTTCAGGCCTCTTCTCTATGTCAGGTACTTATTATACAGCCCTTATATAATCCAAACTAGTGTACAGTTATTTTAAAGAAAAATAAACTTGTTACCTCTCTGAACTTGATTTTGTAATAATACTCTGGCTTCTGTTTAAGAAACCAATTCACAATGATTTGTAATAGAGAGAACAGACATTTCAAAGGGCAAAAATGAATTATATCGTAAACTTTTGGAGAATGATGCCATCTTAACTAGTATAATATATAGTAATTCTGAAGAACTATTCCCATTTTATCAGCCTGGTTTTTAATATGGCTTTTTCGGCTCCTATTTTTATTTCATGAGATTAACTCCAGGAGGTTTTTATCGAAAATTTTTAGGGGCCTCTAGTTCATATGATCATCATCAGCCCACGTCAATCCACTGCAGGATGAACGCCTCTTCAGCATGCTTCCAACTTTCACGGTCCTGGGCTTTCCTCTGCCACTCGGATCCAATATATTTAACGATGTCATCAATCCATCGAAATTTCGGTCTTCTTTTCGGCAATCTTCAATTGCTTTACTTTTCCAATGATGTCACAGACTTTCGTTTGTTCCCTGATCCATGCGCAGGACTTTCTGTCTCGTCTTGTAATGCCTGTGTCCAGGTTTCACTTCCGTATGTCATAACGGGTAGAATGCACTGATCGAAGACTTTTCTTTTCAGGCAAAGTGGGAGTCTGCTCTTAAACATTATGTTGAGCCTGCCAAATGCCTGCCAGCCACATTTAACACAATTTAATATCGATCCTAATAGTTTTACATATGCTTTAACTACCCCTTGGCTAAGCGGTGCATTCAATATTGCATGCTTTGAGATGGAGTCAAGTGCTTTTTCGTAGTCGATAAAAGCCAAGCACAGTGGTATGGTGTATTCGTTGTGCCTTTTTATGACCTGCTGTATAACCTGGATGTGATCCAGTGTACTGAATCCACATCTGAATCTTGCTTGTTCTCTTGGTTGTGCGTCATTCAGTTTTTTTTAATATTCTTTTAGAAATTATCTTAGTGAAAACTTTGTACATCACTGATAGGAGGCTTATTGGACGGTAGTTCTTTAAATCTTCCTGTGCTCCCTTTTTATGTAAAAGGGTCACTTCTGCATTTTTTCATAAGTCAGGTACTTTTTGTTGTTTGAGACATTTTGAATATAATTTTGCCAGTGTTTTATGTAATGTCCGACCACCAGCTTTTAGCACTTCGACAGTTACACTGTCCTTTGCTGGAGCCGTGCCGTTTTTCAGCGATGCTATAGCATTTGTTGCTTCCTCCACTAGGATATCTGCCATTTGTTCTTCCGTTGGTATTGTTCTCTTTGATTGGTTCTGATCTTCATATTATTGGGAATAAAATTTTCTGACAACCTCTAACATTTGCGTACGTACCCTACAGACTGTGCCATCCTCACGCCTTAAGGCATATATTTGTGTTGTTTTATTTCACGGCTTCTGTTTAGCCTTGTTAATTCCTTTGTTTTTTTGCAGGGTTTCTTGCACTACCTGCATGTTGAATAGACGCGTGTCCTCTCTGATACGTTTTCTGTAGTTTTGCAGAGCTCAGTGTACTCGACCCTGCTAATAGGACTACCTGCATTTCTCATTGTCCGCCGTTTCTTCATTAAATCAATGGTCTCACTGGATATTTTTGTCTGAAACATTTTTCTTCTGGTGCTATTGAAGCAGCCCTTTGAAGCACAGTGTTGGTGATTTCTTCATATTGAACTGATATTTCCCCCTCCTCGTGATCTTGTAACACAGCAAACCGGTTTGAAAGCGCAATCTCTAAATCGCTGCCTCTCTCCAGCAGATTTCCAGCTTCTTTGACGTTACCATTCTTTTGCGTTTTCTTCGACAGTTAATCCTAACTTTTGCTCGTACCATTCGGTGGTCACTTCCAACATTAAAATTGTTAAAGACAGTACAATTGCAAAATATTGCTTTATCGTTTGACATGATGTAATTAATTCTTCTGTTGGAACCTTTGGTGTGAAATACTAAACTTGAAGAGATTTACCACTAAACACCAAAACGCTTTTTGGAACTGCTCGACGCATGTTTCGCTAACCATGTTAGCATCATCAGGAGATGATTTAATCTATTTTTTATTATTATTTTATTTATTATTATTTTATTTTATGTATTATTATTTTTATTATCTATATTTTATTCTATTTTAATCTAGATTAAATCATCTCCTGATGATGCTAACATGGTTAGCGAAACGTGCGTCGAGCAGTTCAAAAAATTGTTTTGGTGTTTAGTGGTAAATCTCTTCAAGTTTAGTTTTATGATGTAATTAATTTAACTTGTGAGTCCAGATGGACTTTTCCATGTCCATTTTCTGCTGATATTTTTCTTATAGAACAAATTCATAATATATAGTTCTTGTCCTTTAGCAAAATCAACCAATCTGTCACACCTATTGTCTCGATCACCAGTTCCATATGGGCCAGTTGCATTTCCGTCAGTTTTTGTTGTTCCAATTCTGGCATTAAAATCAGCCATCTGGATTTTGTACCTACATTTCTCCTTGTATAAAAGCTGTGCCACACCATCATAAAATTCCTCATCCCTATGGTTTATAGTTGGTGCAGAAGCTTGGACGATTTGAAGCCTAAACTTTTTATACAGCTGAATGACGCATTGGGCTAGTCGCTCAGATCTTTCAAATTTTACTGCACTGTCCTTCAGCTTTTGAATGATGAGGAATTCGATTCCGCCACATCGGTCATTTTCCGTACCTCGCATATATATATATATATATATATATATATATATATATATATATATATATATATATATATATATATATAATGGTTCATAAATAATCATATTAATCTAACTCAAGAAAACCTCAATGCTTTAACGTTCATATTTAAGGGAACCAAATAAAGAAATTGATGCAAATGGTTTCAGAATATGGATAACTACACTTATTAAAAAGTTTTAGTTTTAAAATATTTATATTACTCATTGCTCACGATGCTCGGAGACGAGCAGTACGATTAAGAAGGAATATGACTAATAAAATGTTGGCTATAGTAATAATGATAATAGTAAACTATTTGCGTAGTCAATCACATTTCATACTTGCATTTCATAGGCATGATACTAGGTTTATATATATATATATATATATATATATATATATATATATATATATATATATATATATATATATATATATATATATATATATATATATATATATATATATATATAGGTGTTTCATAGGAATTGAAATTAAGTTTTTTAATTCCTGTTATAAAATTTTAAGCTTTTAGATAATATATTAGTTAAATTACAAAATAAAAAGAAACTTTTTGAGTTCACGTGTTGTTTCAAACGAGAAGTCTGTTTATTACCTGATGAATGGTTATCTGGTCTAAACAAACTTTTTTCGACTGTTATTAAAGTAGGTTTGGTTTAGTTTTGAAGTTACGGAGTTATTTTGCTATTTATATCTACGGAAAGATATAACTTGAGTTACGTGTGAGGATTTTCCAGAGGTAATATTCAAAATATTATGCCAAGTTTAATAATAAAGCTGAGGTCATATAACGTTTCCCTTAATTTGTAAACTAATAGTGAATGTCTATAAAATTGTGTCCAGTTATTTCAAAATTATGATTCGAAGTCATATGTATCTAATTTTTCTATTTAAACATTTCAATTCAATTAGTGTTAATCCTGGTGATATATATATATATATATATATATATATATATATATATATATATATATATATATATATATATATATATGTATATATATATATATATATATATATATATATATATATATATATATGTATATATATATATATATATATATATATATATATATATATATATATATATATCGGGTGGCACAGAGGGGAATGGAAAGATGTATGCTTGGCATTACAAGACGAGACAGAAAGTCCTGCGCATGGATCAGGGAACAAACAAAAGTCTGTGACATCATTGGAAGAGTAAAACAGTTGAAATGGAGATGGGCAGGCCATATAGCGAGGCGATGGGATGATAGATAGACCAAGGCAATCCTGGAGTGGATACCGCTTGATCGCAAACGTCCGCGAAGAAGACCGAAAGCACGATGGATTGATGACATTGTTAAGTATATTGGACCCGAGTGGCAGAGGAAAGCCCAGGACCGTGAAGGTTGGAAGCATGCTGAAGAGGCCTTCATCCTGCAGTGGATCGATACGGGCTAATGATGATATATATATATATATATATATATATATATATATATATATATATATATATATATATATATATACATATATATATATATATATATATATATATATATATATATATATATATATATATATATATATATATATATATATATATATATATATAGGGGATTCAGAAGTGGATTCACTACAATGGATCAAGGTTGTGCAGCAGGCCATAGAAAGGCACAACGAATACACCATGCCACTGTACTTGGCTTTTATCGATTTCGATGGAGCTACAACGACAATTCACATTGATGATCTTGAAGTGGGAATTAATGTAGAAGGGGGTGTACGGCAGGGTGACGCAATGTCGCCTATTCTTTTCTCGGCTTGCCTTGAGGAAGTATTCCGTAAATTGGATTGGGAACAGGATGGTGTAAAAATCAATGGTTCAGACTTAAACCATCTTAGATTTGCAGATGATATCGTTCTCCTTTCACAAGACCCAAAGGAATTGCAAAGACGCATACAAGAGCTGCAAAGGGCTGGGGAACTATTTGGCTTGAAAGTAAACCTGAAAAAGAGTCAGGTTATGTTCAATAAATTCACTGAGGACAGGAGAATTTCAGTTTTAGGAAGAGATTTGGAGATTGTGGACTACTTTATATATCTTGTGCAGAGGATTTTAATGGATGGGGGATACCGCCCGGGAGGTGGAACGGCGTGTAAAGTGTGGCTGGTAGGCATTTGGCAGGTTCAACATAGTATTTAAGAGCAAACTCCCATTTTGCCTGAAAAGAAAAAAACTTCGATCAGTGCGTCCTGTCCGTTATGACATGCGGAAGTGAAACCTGGACACTCACATCGAATTCATTTCAAAAACTTCGGGTAGCCCGAAGGGGAATGGAAAGATGTATGCTTGGCATTACAAGGCGAGACAGAAAGCCCTGCGCATGGATCAGGGAACGAAAGTGTGTGATCATTAGAAGAGTGAAGCAATTGAAATGGAGATAGGCAGGCCACATAGTGAGACGATGGGACGACAGATTGACCGTTTTTATTTTATTTTTTTTGGGGGATTTTCGGTCAAATTAATAAATTATATTTTTTTTATTATTCTATTTACATTTCGGTTTATTTATAAACCATCCTCAGAACAACTCTATAACACATATCGCTTCGACAAACAATATAAATTACTTACCAACTATATCTTATTTTAAAATTAATTTTCTAATTTTTTTAAATGAAATATGACGTTCTATCAAACCTTCAGTTGACACACATTGAATTTGACATATCTTACAAATTCGCCACCCTTATATTTTGTGTTTTTTTTTATTATAACCTAAGAATTTTGAATTTTTCATTTGTAATAGTGTTAGATGCAAAAAAATATTAATTGAAATTTATTATTTAATAATGTCATTATATACAATTTATTTTTTTGCATCTAATACCATTATAAGTGAAAAATTGAAAATTGTTAGGTTATAATATAACCTAACATTGTAGCGCAAAATAATTCTTAATTTTTTTAAGGGATTTCGGTAGAAGCAGAGGTTAATTTACAGTCTAATATTTTATGTCATTATGTTGTTACAAGAGAATCTTTCAAAATGCATTGATGTTTAAACAATTTTAAATTATCGTCATATTTCATGTGGTAAACATGTTGAGTTTCAAGCCAAACAAAGAGTATTTGTGACACATATTGCTTTCCTTTCAATCCCTTTCAATTTCAATTTCCTTTTCAATGAAAAAGTGAAGTGAAAGCCGTCGGTTACTTGTGGATACTTACGGTAACAATGTCTAAACGAAAGACACTTGCGAACGTTCGTTTAGACGATTCAAAAGTGGTGGTTTCGACCTGAAAGACAAATAACTCCCAGGACAACCGAAAAAATCGAAGATGTCGAATTGCAAGCAGTGTTGAAAGAAGATGATGGCGAAGACGTCAAATGTTGGTCGCTGAAACAGTTGTGGTCGTTTGCATGACCTTGGAAAGGTCCAAAAGGCAAGAATATGGGTACCACATCAGCTGAACGATAGACAGATGGAAAATCGAGAAACGGTGTGCGAAGTTTTGCTTCATCGGCATGAAAGAAATTCGTTTTTGCATCGGATCGTGACTGCAGACGAAAAATGGATATATTTCGAGAACTCAAAACGCATAAAATCGTTTATATATCGATATTGATAATCTTTATATAAAATCGTTTTAAAAAGAAGACAGTGCTGTGCATTTTGTGGAATCAGAAGCAGCTGAAACGGTTAATGTCATTCGATCTCTTACGAACTTTCTATAATACACTTCAAAAATTACGGAGATTAATTCTTCTGTTAGAACCTTCGGTGTGAAACACTAAACTCGAAGAGATTTACCACTAAACACCAAATTACTTTTGACACTCGTTTCGCTAACCATGTTAGCCTCAGGAAATCTCTAATCTGAATTAAGATGTCGAAAAATGGCTTGATGACTGAAAAATGGCTGTGTATAGTAAAAAAATGTGTAGCTAGCGATGGCGCACACTTTAAACAAACCATTTTTTACCTTTCTGCCAAATTAAACGTGTTTTTTTTCAATAAAACATTAAGATTTGGCCTCTCTCATCCAGATTTGGCCTCCCAAGATATTTTTTTTTTAATTGAGTAAGCTATTAAATTTGTTATATTTTGTTTTTTTTTCTCGTCGGAATCCAGGATTACTGTGCGTTTTATATATTCTCTAGGTACTAAGAGGTTTTAAAGCGTCTTAATATTTACTTTGATCTAGATTTTGAAAACACTATGCTTCGATAAAAAGATTACTGTTTTTGAAATAGGACAATGACAGACCGCATGCGAGGCAGACAAAGAAAAAAAATCCCACGACTTGATGTAATTGAAATTCTAACACAACCAGCATACGGTCTAAACTTTGGGTCATCCGAATTTCATATTTTCCGTTGCAAAAGCAATTATTGGCACATTTCTCGTGTCCTTTGGAGCTCCAACAATCTTATGTTTCCCGAATTTTCAACCGAAGAAAGTTCAAGAATTTCTAGATCAAATAAACTGACCATTTAAACCCATAACAAAAACCTTTATGTCCTTTTACCTTATAAAATCGCTCGATGAGTCAATTTTTTTCGAGAAGTGACATGTCATAAAATGGACGTGTTAAGTACTCTCACTGATAAATCAGCACGTTTGTCGAACCATATTTCTCACAACAAATCACGGATAGTTTTTGGCATCCACCTGACCAATCGGTTATTTTCGGAAATTGGAAAATGGTTTATTTTCGACATTTAAAACGTCACGGAAACCACACGGACTTGCTGCAACTATCCATTTTTAGCTCTGACGTCACCATCACGTATTTTAACTTTGGCGTAGAGGATGGCGACGAGATATTTTGCCCACTTTCCATTTTCGGAGGAAATATTCTTTGGAAGAATAGCTAGAGGCGGAAGGAGGTCTGTACTGATAATAGCATCATGGTCTCTACAGCTTTACAAACAAATTAGAAAAGACGCTGTCATTTCTTTAACAAGCCAAAATTTATTTCAGCCCATAACATGTTTACTTTTGAAAAAATTATTATGATCCCTATAAATATTTTCTTATACTACCCTCATACCAACGCACCTTTTATTTCTATGACAGTAGAAACAGAAATCTTCCACTCCAAATCACCAAACATTTTGATCGGGTTCGCAACCCGAAATAAAATATTGATTAAATCAGGAAGAACAAAATGGTGAAAAAGAAAAAAAACTAAGACGAAAAGGAAGAACAAGAAGAAGACGCTCATTATCTATAGCATCTTGGCAATATCTACATTATTACAAGTGTACGATATTTTATAACATTTTAATGAGACGAAGCAAATTGACGTTTAACGTCGGGAAGTTGTTAGAGACGAGCCGGCATTAATAATGCTGAAAAGAGACGGTGAATGAGTAAATTTAAATTTTAATAGATCGAGTGTGCGTGTAAAAGCAGGTTAAGATGTGTTTTTTTTTTCTACTTCTCGATTTCGTTCTATGTGTTTATCCAGTGTGTCTGTGAGTTTAATGGTCGCGTTCGATGGGGCCATTGGTGGTCTAAAATCTTTCATTCAGCATGGATTAGGGATAAAAATGATCGTACAACAGGATTACTTGTCATCGAAAAATCGATAAGTTCATAAAATGGAAGATATCAGTTTGATGTTTATATCTTTTATCGGTTATACAGGAGATTATAAAAACAGGAGATTATAAAAATTCTATAACTAATCTAGATACCTTAATTAAAAAAATACACGTTACAGAAGAAAGGATTTATTATTTTTGTAAAGATAACGTCTAAAAGATGCATTACAAGGTGTAAGATCAGCTGATTTCTAGTTGAATTCTGGAATAAAAATCACATGCCGTTAAATCGGATGATTTTCCTGGACAAGAAATATTGGCATATCTGAAAATGATCATTTTCCGTCCCAATGTCATTAAGAGATATATTCTGAGAACATACCCAATATTGAAGTTGTAGTGGTATAAAAAAATAAACCGAATCTAAAAGTAACAGAAGGTAAATGTCGTTTCATATATACCGGGGGACAAAAAAAGTGCAACACCCACTATATATATTTGTATTCTGAACAATAAATTGATACAGTTTTTGCTTGTTTGCTTATACCTTTATGTTTCGGTATGTGATTCAAGCATTTCAAGTTGATTGACGGCTCTGTAAAATAAATATACGATGGGAAATTATTCTGTTGCCAAGCCATTTTCCGTTCCAATGTCATTGAGAGAGATATATTCTGAGAACATATCCAATATTGAAACTGCAGTGGTCTTAGTACTAGACAAAATATTAAAAGACGAACTGAATTGAGCTTACTCTAAACAAAAAAAAAAAAATTCTAGAAATTTAAAACTTGTTTACTTTTTAAATAACCTTTGGATTTTGAATTCCTACACTTAGTATATCCGAAAATAAAGAATTTTTATGAACGTGTACGTTTGTTTCACGTCAACTGAGTAATTATTCCTAATATATTCTTTACACCTAATATTTATGAATCATATAAGTCAGTAGTTTATCTTAACCCAAAATAAACAACCTGAAATATATGTGAGACATATTTTTTCTGGATGTTTCTCGTATGAAATAATAAATAATAAGATGGAAGTAGAAAAATGGTTTAATAAAAACTTTTTTGTCTAAATTTCCACTTTACTTATAGTTGAAATAGTAAATATTTTAATTTAGACCAAAATAAATCCAATCCAAAAGTAACAGAAAGTAACACCCACTATACATATTTAAATCTTAAAGACATAAATTGATACACTTTTTGCTTGTATCTTTATGTTTCTGTATGCGATTCAAGCATTTCGAGCTGATAGATGGAGCTGTAAAATAAATATACGGTGGGAAAATATTCTGTTGTCACTAAAAAATAGGTTGAGAACCTAATACTTGTAGGCGGAATGCAAATTTATCGTCCATATAGACTGATCTTCGTTACAAGCGTAAAATACTCCGAAAACCTAAAAGAAAAACAACAATAATTACTAATTTAACACTTTAATTAATATGTTATTTTTATCTTTATTGAATTCGTTTTTTTTCCTTTAGTTCTTCAAACAATACTTATTATTATATCTTTTTAATAGCATCATTTTATTCACGGCTATTCTTCTTGATTGTTTTCTAATAAAGTTAACGAAGAAAAAACCCGGAATTGGCTAATTCGGTATTGATAATCCTTTTTTTTTCTTAAATCACAATTGGCGATAAATCTGTTTTTTTTAATCCTCTGAACTGTTAATGTTTTTTTTTCTGGAAGAGATGGTTATTGTATTTCTGCTTCATTAAGTTTTTTAGCGCAAGACGCGCGTCCAAGGACGACCATTGTACAACACGTGGATGCAGTCATACTTCCCAGGGAGAACAATGAATTCTGATTCGCGGAATAGACTGAGATAACGTTGGCATTACGTCAGTGTAATCAAAGATGTATTCTCGTCCTAATTTTACAGCTCATTATGCGAGAAAAGAATTACGTTTTTCCTTTTATCAACAAGTTTTAATTTTATCAGGTGATTTTTAAAAGAAAACAGTATGAAATTATTCAATTCATAGAAATTTTCGCAGATAAAATCGTCCAGGCTAATTGAAAGGTTCGCGGAGCGGAAATGATAAAACAAGTTTATAGTTAAACTTGAAGAGATTTACCACTAAACTCCAAATCACTTTTTTGAACTGCTCGAAGCACGTTTCGCTAACCATGTTAGCATCATCAGGAGATGGTGCTAATCTATCTATTATAGATAGATTAAATAGATTAAAGATAAGAAAAGATTAAATCATCTCCTGATGATGTTAACATGGTTAGCGAAACGTGTGCTGAGCAGTTCAAAAAAAGTGATTTGGAGTTTAGTGGTAAATCTCAAGTTGAGGACCTAGTTAATAGTAAAAAATAATATCCAGAAATTATTTTAGTATAAGATACGAAAATATTGATTGGTGTAATATGTTCAAAATAAATCGGGACGTTCCCTTTAGCATTTTTCGTTTTTTTATGAGAACATCAAACTTAATTTAGAGCTATTTCCATCACAATATCCTTTTGTGAACCCAAATAAACTGTGAAAGACTTTTCCGTAAACACTGCAACGAAATTTTAAAACTTCTCGGCGGTTAAGATAACATTTCCACATACAAATGAAAGAACACATAAATAATAAAAAGAACTATATCACGGACGGGAATAGAAATGGTCTCAGATATTATGCCCTGATTGATGCCTGTTCGGGTTTAATGTTAGAAAAATTCGAGAAAAAAACAATTCTGAGAAGTATGGGGACAGGGAGGGTTGTACGATTCCCACCGTGATTTTTCACACTACAACTTCTCGTATTTCATCCCCTCATTAATCACCCTTGACGACATCTACCAATAAAGCGACAAGTGGACCCAGGGAAGTATTTAAAAATATTGACATATCTTATGGTATTTGGTATCTTTAAATAAAAATGGAAAAGAAAGAACCAGCAATTGTCAGAAAAGGAAAATAAATACTGAAACAATGATTGAATATATATATATAATATATATATATATATATATATATATATATATATATATATATATATATATATATATATATATATATAAGCCACCATGTCTATATGGGACAGAGACGCTCATTTTGAATAGGAAAAGAGATCGAGGAGATTAAAAAGGCCCCAGAAAAATCTTAGGCCCCAAACAAATAAATAGCACAACAAACCGACTTCGAGAAAACCAAGAAATCAAACAATACACAGATACATATAGCGATATGAAAAAAAGAAGACTTAAGTTTTACGAACACATAAAACGAATGAATCCGAGTAGGCTAACTAGACAAATAGTCGAATTGTATGAAAACAGGAGCTAATGTAGAAATAATTAAATGGATTGCTGCAATTAAAGAGAACCTAAGATCGGCAAATATTACACAAAGTGAAATTCAGGATAGAGGCTGTTGACAACTTGGTCTGACGAAAGAAAAAAAGCCCATAGCGAAAGAATTAAATCAGTATGGGGGCAAAGAAACGCTAACAACAACAAACGCTTCTCTAATTGTACTTCGCGTGGTACATCAGGGCCCAATCAATACAAAAACTTCGGGTAGCACAGAGGGGAATGGAAATATGTATGCTTGGCATTACAAGACGAGACAGAAAACCCTGCGTATGGATCAGGGAACAAACGAAAGTGTGTGATATCATTAGAAGAATAAAGCAATTGAAATGAAAATGGGCAGGCCATGTAGCGAGGCGATAGGACAAAGGATGGACCAGGGCGGTCCTGGACTGGATATTGCTTGATCGCAAACGTCCGCGAAGAAGACCGAAAGCTCGATGGACTGATGACATCGTTAAGTGTATAGGACCCTAGTGGCAGGGGAAAGCCCAGGACCGTGACATCGAGACTGGCTGATGATGATTACGATGATGATGATGATGATGATGATATAGAGAGGCATAATGAATACATCAGCCACTGTGCATTGCTTTTATCGACTACGAAAAAGCATTTGACTCAATCTCAAAGCAGGCTATAATGGATGCATTGCTTAGCCAAGGGGTAGATAAAGCATATGTAAAACTATTAGGATCGATATATGAAGTTGGAATTAATGTAGGGGGTGACGCAATATATCGATGACAGCATTTAACTATTTTATACATAAATAATTAAATATCCCCATGTCAATAGATAATTATAATAAAGAACTGAATGTCATCAAACAGATCGCAGTAAATAACGGATACGACCCAAACATTACAAATAAAATAATTAATAAAAAAGTTATAATAAAAGCATTAATTCGATATATCCGATCAATAATATTAAAAATGCAGCGTTAAAAACAATTACATATACGGGAAAAGTTACCAAATTAAGTAGTGTCGAGGCAGTTAACCAAAACAAACTATATAAATATTATTGATTGATTTGTCCGTTACTTTGTGATAGTTCAAAATTTGCGACAACCATATTCGATATTTGTTGAAATCATTAATGTAAACAAAAGTAGGGTGTACATCAATGAGTTTATCAAGCACAAAATTTTTTTTTCGATCTCGATCATTTGGAACGGCTGTTTTATCTAGTAAGTGGATTTTATCGGTCGCATTTTTTTATATAGGTTGAGTGAGGTTTGACCTGTTTGACGTGATTGCAAACTTTACTTCGCATCCCTCTATTCCTAACACAAATTCTTTTCACCGATAAAGCCACTTTCGCAAGAAACGCAATAAGGAATTTTTGTAATAACCATGAGTTTGGGTTGGAATTGTAGGTGACTATCTAATTGGACTGGTATTTCTATCACAAAGAATTACTGGCAGGGTGTATCGCAACGATTTGGAAGCAACGCTGTCTGAGTTTCTGGAAGATGTACCATTGGTAACAAGGCATGAAATGTGGTTTATGCACGATGGTGCACCACCACATTTCAGTTTGGTTGCTCGTAATTTTTTAACAGCAACATACGGATATCGCTGGATTGGTCGAAGTGGGCCACACGCATGGCCTGCTCGATCTCCGGACTTAAACCCCCTAGATTATTTCTTCTGGGGATATCTGAAGTCATTAGTTTACTCTGCTCCATTGAAGAATTTGGATGATCTGCGAAATCGGATAATCGCTGGGGGTAACTCAATTAGAAACGACCCTGGTGTGTTTGAAAGAGTTCGGCAGTCAATGACGAGAAGATTGAATGCTTGTATCAAGGCTGGAGGAAGTCATTTCGAACATTTATTTTAGATTGGGCAACTTTACATGTACGTTTTGATAATAAAATGTTGTTCATGTCGTAAATTTTGTTCACCCTGTATCTTCGAAACAAAGGGGTTTTTCAAAAATTATCATACAACAAAATATTCTTAGAATAAGTCAAGGAATAACCCCTTTAATTTTTGCCGCATGTTTACTTAACACCCTGTATATATAAAAATTTCGGGTCACTTTATGTACATATATATATATATATATATATATATATATATATATATATATATATATATATATATATATATATATATATGTATGTATATATATATATATATATATATATATATATATATATATATATATATATATATATATATATATATATATATATATATATATGTATATATATATATATATATATATATATATATATATATATATATATATATATATATAAAATTGTTTTATTCTTTTTTAATATAAATGTTGCTTTTAATACAAACAATAATCAAACAAATAAAGTGTATAAATCAAGGGTTTATTTAATTGAGTGCGGGTCATGTCCCAAAAGTCCATGTTGGACAAACAGGTAGATTTCTCTACTAGGCTCAACGAACATAAAAGAAGTTGCACTAAACAATAAAATAAATCTCATTATGCTAACCACTTGATGTTAGAAAAACATACTTTCAATGATAATTTTAAAATGTTACATAATGAGAATAAGTCCAAAAATTAAATCTTTTAAGAGAGACTAGAAATTAATAAAAGAAAAAAAATTGATATTTACCTAAATGACCAACTAGACTTGAATGGTTGGTTCACTGTTATTAAACTTATATTGCTCTCCTAGATGTTGACAAAAAATGGTTTTCCCCACTATCATGTTTTATGATATTATTAGATCGATGGACACTTTAGGTTGTAATTACTTTTCCCAATGTTAGATTAGCATAGTTTGTATTTGAAAAAGGCACTGTGTGTCGAAACAATTGTTATTCATACAATTTTAAAAATAGTGGAAATTTTTTGATATTAATCTTTGCTTATTTATTTAAGTAGTCATACTTTTCAGTGTGTTTAATTTCCATGCTGTTTAAGGTTAATGGTCTCTCCTTGCAATGTTTTCGGTTATTTGTGAGTATAATGATCTACGTTTTATTTTCATTGATATGTAAATAAAATTTTTGCGTTCCTTTGATCCATACTCCTATATTGAATTTTAATATTTCCTCAGATTGTGCCATGAGAACTATATCGACAGCAAATATACACATTTCTACATTAACTGATTTCATACCTGCGCATCCCACATAGTATTTACTTAAATTTATCATTGCTTACATTTATAATTTCATATATTATGTTTATAAACAGTAGCAGACTAAGATTTTCTTCTGGTCTCACTCCTTCCATAGTGGTAAAGGAGTAGATACTGTATTGTGCGATCTATTTTGATTTGTTGTGATTTTGGGTTGATGCTTTTGCATGCATCGTCAAATTTAATGATAATTGTATTTTAATTGATATTTCCTCCAAATTTTATTTAATACTGCTCTGTAAACTTATATTAATAGTAAAACATATTGGGATTGAGGGTTAATGTATTTCCTTTTCAAAGAAAAAGTTTATCTGGGCTTAATGCCTTGTCTAAACCATTTCTAAAACAAAATATTATCAAAAAGTTCGGGACGGTCGTGTCTATTTATAAAATAAATACATTCGTCTAGAAAAATGTAACATTTTTAAAAATAATTTTGTTTTAGTCTATCATAATATACTTTTTTTTTATAAATAGTCTCCAGGTAACGTACAATTTTTTTAATACTTAAATACGGGCTTTTTACTTTTTTAATTTAACTTAAATTTTACTTTTTAATACTGGCTCTTCGTGAATATTATGATCCTCTTAACGAACCTATTAAAACACTCATTCGGCTTGATACCGAATTTTTTGGTATTGTGAATAATAATGGAAATTGGAGGAATAGGTATAACTTTGAACTCAAGCAATTACTCAAAGATCTGGATATTGTAGTAGGCTACAACCTGGCGAAGATGCGAGAAACCCGAATATTAAAGAAAATTGTGGAGGGGTGATTAGGGAGTAAGAGAAAAAGAAGTAGACCAAATACTCAATGGCAGGACAACATAAGAAAATATGTTGCACAATTACTGTATAGTTAAAATGAACAAGCGGCTGCTGGAGATTGACCTAATTGGAGACGAAGAATGAAGAAGGTCAAGGCTCACTGGCAGGCTATAGCTCCACAGGAAAAAGAAGAAGAATTAAACTATTGTACTTGCTACTTGTCGAATTGTTGAACAATTTGAAAAGTTTTACAATCCACGATATTAAATCATTAACAAGACTTCAACATATCAGAAAGAACGGGGATATTGCTGCTGTAGTTATGCTTCTGGACGTTTTCCGTCGAGCCGATTTCTTGAATTTTCTCTACTTTCAGAGAGGGTTCTTTCGTAGAATTATATAATTTCACAATTTTTATTTGACTTTCTCTGATTTCTCTGACTCGTTATATATTAGCATTTCTTTTTTGTGTACCATGGTTTGTCCAGAAAATACCAGACTTCCAGCCATAGCTTTAAATATTTATTTTCAGTTCTGTTTCGTCAGCTTAACTGTATCCTACCATGTAGGCCTTCTTATTTTATTTTCTTTAATTACTCCGCATACATAATCCGTTCGCTCGCAACACTAGTGACTTGAAAATATTCCACATATTCTTTTACCTTTACATTTGATACAGTTTCTTTTACCACCACTTTGAATCGCTGTTTTTTTTTATGAACGTTTCGAGATGTTGGCGTCTTGACATTTCTGCCACTGACAGAATAATTGTCTCATTACATAAAGCACCTGTTCATTTAAAGATGGCGCTGCTGACTACGCGAACTTAAGATTCGCGAACCGAGAACACCAAGAATTTTTAGTGAATTTTTAGTGTCTTTGCTGAACCGTGGTACCGTATAGCGGTTCTTAATTAAATGTTCTCACGTACTCTACAATATCACGAAAGCGCCACTCCTGGAAGAATATTCTTTTATCAATAACTCCCGGTTAATTCGTAATCTGTCCTGAGTCAATAAACGAATGGCGTCGTTAGAACGTTGTTTTTAAGTGACTGACGCTGCTCATGAGATTTACGAAGTAGAAAAGAAAGATGCCATATCGATCCGTACTGTTCCTATACTTCTGATCCTATATATGATATGGAGACTGATCCTATACTTGAAAAAGTTAGGGTTCTGGAAGATATAGAAAAATTAGATCCACGGTTTTTCTATGTGGACGTTTTAAGATCTGCTCTGGTTGAAGATCCCAGAAGCTCTGGTTGAAGATACTAGAACACTTTCAGTGGAATTAACAGTATCTCACACCATTAACCGGCATTTGGGAGGTAAAGGAATGGTGTAGCAACATAACGCAAGACGAATTCACACCTCACTTTTTTTCATGTCACTTATTTTAAATATTGTCTAGCTCTCGTGCTAACTGAGCATCAAACGATATTAGCATAACTTATTTTTGTTCTGTTTCTTTTGAGAAGTCGAAGATTCGTTCAATAATTGTCTAAATTTTTGTCTCCTAATCTATTTAAAATATTCTTATTATAACCATTCACTTCGAGAACTCCCCTAATTAGTCATAATTATTTTTTATAATTATCTTATCTGCCTAAAGGAAAATTAATTAATATATCTACCATAAAATTTAAACTATCTTATTATGGAAACTACGATTCCAATCGTCAGTAATGTATCTGGAAGTGGGGTTTATATTACCCATTGTCGTTCCTTGTTGTTCGTAAAACTTATTATTAAGCTGAAAACAACTTTGCTTCATACATAATCTTGTTAGGGAGATGTACTCTGAAATAATCTTACTACTGAAACTGTTTAAGGCCCGGTTCTACAATGGAAGTATATACCTGGTATAAGCTAATCTGTCCTTTCTTTATATTCCACAGTTTTATGCATTTTTAATTATAACAGTGAAATAAATAATTGATATGGATTCCATAAATTTAAACATTTTTGATTCTGATGAAAGTGATTTTGAAGACGGAGTTTTAATTCGACGGCCAAAATCGGTATGAAAAAACATAAATATATTATATAGTTATACGATTTTTAATGTAAAACGCATTTTTTAGGCCCGATTATTTCGTGGAGCTTGACGACCTGGAGTTTTTTAAACGTTTTCGCTTACAAAAACGAACTTGTGCAATGTTGCTCAGTTTTATTGAAGACGAAATTAAATCTCCAACAGATCGTAATCGTGTGATAAAACCAGCAACAAAATTGTTTTTGAGATTGCGTTTTTACGCTACGGGTAGTATGTTACTTGCAGCTGGAGATTTCGCAGGAGTAAGCAAAACATCTGCAAGTCGATTGTCACCAAGGTAACTTAAGCGATTGTATCATTATGTGGAAGGTACATCAAGTTCCCAGAAACAGAAGCAGATCGCCATAAATTAATTCGCCACAAATTAATTCGCCACAAAGTAATTATGTAATATTCACATCTATTAATAAATGATAATTATAAACATAGAATGCCTGTGTGGTTGGCCATACGCTGTGATTGACAAATAAAAATAATTAAGATGGCTGTTACTTTCTTCTCTTTTGAGTTAAGCATTCAATATTTTCATTTCCAAGTGATGTTTTTTCTTCCAAGCATTTTTCTTTCCTTTCGGATTCCTCCAGAAGTGCCATTTGGAAATCAATGAACCCAATCTTTTTCTGGCCTCTTCTGAACCCTTTATACACTTTCCCACCTATCTAATATAGGTGCTGCAATAGTTGCTTTTGTTTTATTACAAATCTTTTTCATTTGAGAATACATACAAATTCTATATTGGCACTAGAAGATTCATCTGCAGTACCTCCAACTGTCTTATATTTTCTTCTACAAAAGCTTCAGTGATGGGGCTTGCAGTGTATTTTGCAACTGGCAAATCTGTATTTAATATAAAATATATACACAAGACAAAATAACTGATTGAATAAAAACATATAAAATAACCCATACCAACATCAGAATAATACAATGCCGTTCCCCCAACAACAATCAAAGCCATCACCCTATTTCCAACACCATCTAACTTTATTTCTCTCGTTCGGTCCCCACCTGTTTTGCACATATATTGATTCTGTTCTGCATATTCCTTTATTGATTTCTTTAACAAATCCCATTTTTTACGCAACATTTTGGCCGTTCTTCCTGTACCACAAACTGCATTGAACCTTCCTTCAATCAGTCTCCAGTTTATATATTTGGTATTATTGGAAGGGGTGTCTGTTTTCTTGCACTCTGGAATAGAATAATGCGAGGATCATCGGTACTGTTACTATGTAAGACAACTTTATACGTACCGACAATTTCTTTACATGCCTCAATCAAATCGACTAACAGAACAATTTTGTCAATCGTGAAATTATTGCACCTCTTTTTCTAAGCTCTTTCATCGCATTTTAATAAGATGAAATACTATTTTTATAAATCGAATAAAACAATTTTAGACACATCAAAGGACACCAACACCTCACCTCCCAGAGACGTGTTTTATTGATTTTTCTTAAGAAATATAATAATTGTTTTATTTTATTTTATTTATTTTTATTTTTCAACGGGCAAAGTCCAATTACAAAATTGTTAAACCTTTTATTAAAATAAATTCTAATTAATATAAAGATAACAGTATACTACCTAATTTTACATAATTACCCCCCACTCAAACACCACTCAAAAACTAACACACACCTGACTCAGGAATGAATTATAAGATCCAAAGAAATCTATATTGGGATGTTCATTGGCTAGTCTGGTAGCTCTTGAGATAAAGTTCTTTTGGCCATAGTTAGTTCAATGGACAGGATAGTGGAAACTGTAAGTGGTTCTTGTAGTTCTCAGTGGAACATGAATATTAATTTTTTTCAAGGAGTTCAGGGGCCAATACCCTTCCATGAATGATCCTATAAAGTGTTATAAGATCCCTTCTCCTGTGACGAACAGGAACTCTTTATGTGGATGTACAAGGAAACAGTAAAGAGTTTTTAAAGATTGAATGTCATTGAAGTCTTGATTGTCATGATTACACAGGGATGACTCGCTGTGGATTTGTCCTTATATCCATTTAAACATTACCAAGTTTAAAAAAGCATTTCCTTTAAGATTAATGAAATTCACTTTGATTATACTCTCGATGGATAGACTCTGGAGGGTTGCAAAGTTGTTAAGGACCTTCGATCATCAATTTCAGGACGTTGAGAGTTTACTAATGGGGGTTTTTGGATGCGTGGTAAGATCCACTAGGCACTTTAATAACTGAAGGTGTCTTATGGTTTTGTTTGATACAGATGTCAAGTCTAAGCTTTTGTAGGCATCTACGCTATGGTCGCGTATTTACGCCGGCCTGATCAAAAGATCGGAAGATGTACAGAGGTGATTCTTGAATTACCTGACTTTCAAGAAGAATGGTGTCTATCACAGGCAGGGCGCTCACGAGCCTCTGTTGCAATAGCGTATTTTTATTTTCATCGCAACGGAGCTGTAGAATGTACGTACCTCAAACATTTCTATTTAAGCCTTGCAATTATCACATTGATTCTGTTGAGCTTTTGAATACAATAGCTTTCGAAATTCCATGTATCAACACAGGCACGCGTGAATTGTTTTAGGTTGAAAGACCAAATATTATCCTTGTCACCAAAGCTGACTGTTTAATACCAATGGCTATTTCAATTCAATCCGAGTAAAGTGTCCTGACCTCAATTTGTTTGGTTTATGTTTGGCTTCACTTAGAAGGAGGGCGTGTGAAGCTGTTTCAGACAGATTGTGTGTAGAGTTGTAGTGTGATTGTGTGTAAGTGGGGTGTAGGGTTTGTCCTTTAATATATGCCTTTCTCTCACGGCTTATTTATTTGTAGTTTTAGTTTTGTTATAAGTTTACTTAAGAATTTACTTTTATGCATATACGAGAAGCGTCTTGGTGTTATTAAAATAGCTATTCCTAGCGGCGCCATCTGTTGACGGCGATAAGCGTCCGTGAAAAAAAATGTTGATATGTTTCTACGATTCGGAGGGAATTGTGCACAAGAGTTCGTTCCACCTGGTCAAACAATTAATGCTGGGCTTTATCTTGGTGTTATAAAGCGCCTGTTGTTGTGCGTGGCCACAATACCGTCAACAAGCCAATGGCACTTGTTGCACGATAATACGCGTCTCATCACTCAAAAATGGTATTGGAATCATCAATCATTCACCATACTCGCCAGATTTGGCTCCCTGCGAATTCTACCTCTTCGAAAAACTTCAAAAACAGCGTTATGTCGATATTGAAGTCATTCAAACGGCGTCGACCGCCATCCTGAATCCGCCTTCAGCGACCTAATTAACCGTGCAAAACGTTGTATTGACCCACAATAAGATTATTACGAATAAAATGATTTTTACCGAAAAAATAAGTCTTGTTTTCCGTGGAACGTAGCTTGTATTTCATATGTTTCGTATATCTTAAAATTGTCTTGTTATTGGGTTAGCCTATTAGAAAATAAAGCATTATTGTTATTATTATAAACATGATTCATTCATCATCTCAGGCTAGGCTGGTGAAGTTTACAATGCCAAGATGAGAAAGCAGTTCAGCTCCTCACCTATTCAGCTTAGTACCTTACAAACAATGTGGCAAGTTTGTAAGAGAACTGCGCGTTGTCCTACTGTAGTAATCGATTTCCAAACACCAAGAATTTCCAGGCTTCTGGAAAAGTTTTGCTTATTAAACCTTCGGCGGATATAACAAAAGGTAACACCTCCACTTTCTGGAGTTTCCATTGATTTTTCAGAGCAAATTGTAGCCAATATTGCTATTATTATTGCCAATATTGCTATTCTACAAGTAATGTAGACATAAGATTCAACGCTTGACAAAACCAAACAGGAGAAAGTGAATCTCGCTGAAATATTTCTCTCTCGACATTTGCTGTTCAAATGTACTGTTGGTGAACAAATGAATTAGTCTTCCATTCACTCGTGAGATACCTTAAATAGTTTGTAATCTGCGGTCAAATTTTATAGATGTTCAAAACTCCTATTAACCAATCATACGGGACGTTATCGAAAGCCTTCTTGTAATCTATATAGTAACACATGGGCTGAAAAGTCCCGGGCCTAACAAAGAAAACACAGTTTTTTTGGTTCAAAATTAGCTTTATTCATCAGCGTAATCTCCATCAAGAGCAACGCAATCATTCCAGCGCCGCTCTAACATTTCAATACCACTTTTGTAGCATGATTTATCTTTTGCCTCAAAATAGGCCTCAGTTTCAGCGATAACCTCTTCATTCGTGCGAAATTTCTTACCGGCGAGCATTTTTTTCAGGTCTGCGAACAGCCAGTAGTCGCTGGGCGTCAAATCTGGCGAATACGGTGGATGTGGGAGCAATTCGAAGTTCAATTCATGTAGTTTTGCCATTGTTTTGATTGACTTGTGACACGACGCAGTTTCTTTGCAATTTCGGCCTTCAAACGCTCCAATAACGCTATATAATATTCACTGTTAATGGTATTTCCTTTCTCAAGATAGTCGATGAATATTACACCACGCACATCCCAAAATACCGAGGCCATAACCTTTCCAGCCGATTGTTTTGCTTTCGGGCGCTTTGGACGAGGTTCACCAGTTGCTGTCCACTCAGATGACGATCGTTTTGATTCCGGAGTGAAGTGATGGATCCATGTTTCATCCATTGTCACATATCGACGCAAAAATTCCGGTTTGTTACGTTTAAACATGGCCAAACACTGCTCAGAATCATCAACACGTTCTCGTTTTTGGTCAACAGTGAGCAAACGCGGCACCCTCTTTGAACAGAGCTTTCTCATAGTCAAATGCTTATGCAATATAAAGCCAACACGTTCTTTTGATATTTTTACGATGTCAGCTAACTCACGCAACTTCACTTTTTGATTATTCAAAACGATTTTGTGGATTTTTTTTATGTTTTCTGGTGCTACCGCCTCATTTGGACGTCCACTGCGTTCTGCATCATCGGTGTCTCTACGACCACGTTTGTAGTACAGCATCGATCGTCAGTTGTTCCTTGCATCCCATACTTGCCCTATTACACCCTTTCTGCTTTTCTTCAAATATGTTATTATAGTCAAAATGTTGGTAAATTTTTCCGAAGAAAGTATCAGGATTTAAATTATTATTAGTATTATTATTAAAATGTAGGTCCAGTTTCTAAATAACGACAAACTTGTAGATTCGTTCCTAACGAAATATACTAACTAACTGAAAATGGAGAACTAATTTTGACTTACACTCTAATCTATTTCAATTTTCATTATCAGCGTTAAAAAAAAATTAATTGAATTAATGGGATATCAGAATTACGAGTCAATTAAATGTGACCTCGAAGTTAACAAAAAAAATAATTCGACATAGTTAAAATTCGACATAATTTCTTCGGCGCGACGAAACGAGGTTACAAAATCAATTTCGGTTCATTATTTAATCTTTATGGTATTTAAATAAACTGGTTGCAATTAAAAATCAAAACAGCTTCGGTGATTGTAAATAATTTTTCTCCCCTTCGAGCAACGACAACACAAAGAAGGCATTTAATATCGCGAACTCTCGACCTAAAATTTCATAAATCGCATACGGCCAAGTCGCCGGTTGTCGCGCGTTTATACCGAGGGGACGACAATTCGTCGAGAACAATTTCGGTTTTTGTTGTTTTAATTCATTTTTTTGTTCGATGATTCGATGATTGAGAAAAACCGCTTACTTCATGGTTTAATCGCGGTAGGCCCGATGTCTAGACGGGTAAAACGAGAACAAATGACAATCGTCTAGACGAACAACAGCACAACACAATTTTCGGACGAAGTTCATTTGTTATCCGTGGCCGACGGTGATCGAACTTCATTCCTCGGATATATCTCAATGATGTTTGGTTCAATTTTTCTTCATCACAGATTTCTTTCATCCGTCTTTATTGATTTAATCGAGAAAAAAACCGTGGGATGTTGTTTAACAAATATTAAAAAGTAATACAGGGTGCTGAACAAATGAAGTTGTACCTGATTCTCGAAATTTCATTGCCATTTCCAACACCAAAAATTCTCCTGAGTACTCGTGATACAACCTGATACAACCATTTGTTAAGAATTAAAAAACCGTTCAATTTGAAGGACTCTTCACACTATGATTATACAATTAAACTTTTGAACAAAAGTTTTATAGGAATGAATATACCTACGTATCCGCAAATAATCTACATGTAGCAACATAACCAAGAAAAGTAACAATGAGAAAGGCCTACTAGATCGTCTAATTTGTAGGATACGAAAAATAATATTCATGAAAGCGCGAATAGGCATTTTGGAAGGTAATATGTGTATGAATAGGTATATGGAAAGTTTTATACTTATGAAAGTTTTACTGAATAATCTAATTTGTATATATTCAAAGAGTACAGAAATTTATGTGACTAAAAGTTTTCCACTCAAAAAAAATGGGTTAGGTGCGTTCTTTTATTTATATTTGCAAATATTATTAAATTAAAGGTCTAATCTGGTGGTATCCTCGTTGGGAAAAGTATTATTATGTATATCCAACAGTGTATTTAAAAACATTGTTTCACTTCTTTAGGATAAAAATATAGAATTAGTTATATCGCCTTCGGTTAGTTCTGGTATAAAATTATCACAATCTAAGGTTTTAGAAGGCAAATTGCGTCATTGGAAGAATACGGATTTTCTCAAACCTCACGCAGTTATTAATCAAAATAACCTGTTGCCTTTAACAGTATATTGCTACAGTATTAGTAATTTTACAATCACCTATAATATCAACATAATTTTATTAATATTCATTTAAAAAAAATAATAACTAATTAGGTTTAAAAAACAAATGTACTTAATGTTTTTTTTATAAATTAACATGAAGTTTTTAAAATAAAAATATAATTTAATATAACAGTATATCAGAATTAGCCTTTATGAACCATTGACAATAGTGACGTAAAAGTACTTTACCATAATGACGTCAAAAACATGGCAGTCAATCGCGGCGCGTTCACAGGCACGTGATATTTGTTTAAATTTTATAAACTTTAATTCATCCAAATTAATTGTAAACATTTCTTTTAAGCTTTTTGGCATCGATTATCAATATTATTTATGACAAAGTTTTAGAATAAAGTAAAAAATTGATATTTATTTTGCAGTCAAAACTCCAATTGATTGCGTTTGAAGTTATACCTGATTCTCGAAATTTCATTGCTATTCACAACACCAAAAGTTCTCCTGAGTACTCTACTTTCAAATACCTCAAGCATTTCTTCTCGCAACCCCAAGAAACTGCTGACAAAATGAGTGTTTTATAGCTCCTAATTCTCGGGTTCCGTTGTACAAGTACTGTTGTTACCCTTCGCATTACGAGTTCTATTCGAGTATGGTGGTTGTTTTCGTCAAATTTGCCTTGCAAATCTTCTACAATATCATCATCGCCGATTATCCAGTTGTGTTTTCTTCTCGGATTAGTTAAAAACAATTAAAATTTGCAGTTGTTTAATAATATATCGAAGCAAAGGAGCATACAGTGGTGGCCAATAAAATAAGAGTGGTAGAAAGAAACTTATTTGGCAGTCCGACACTTTTACAAAATCTGATTAAGTCGCCCTTAAAGTTTCTATCAAAAGTATATCAAAGTTCTATCAAAAATTGTTGTTAAATAAAAATCTTGAATGAATAGTACAGACGAATTAGATCTGGGAATAATGTAAACGTACTGAACTTTTTTTAATAGTTTTGCATTTATTCCGACTAAAACAAAGACGTTTTAAGTGAGTTTTTACGCTTTATTTAACGAATGATATATTACAGTCCTTGTCTAACACACCCATTCATATTATTGCTGGTTAACTTGCCTGAAGCGTAAACAAATTCCTTTTAACCAGATGTAGATAACTACGACACGGGCACAAGTCGTTCTGGGTAATGTGCAATAGAAAACCTGAAATTGTTCAAATAGTAACGTTTTTTTCTGTTATTTATAAAACAATATAGTAACTATTTAAGTTCATTAACATTGTTTATAGGCTGGCTTTATAGGAACTTTATTTTAGGTTAACTTTATTATTTTTATGTTGAATTAGTTAAAGGTGGTTGCATCGTTGCTCGGGGATTTACGAAATTAGTTGTCAAGACTGTGATTGAAGGTATATTGGGCAAACAAAAAGATCCATATTGACAAGATATAAAGAACATATTACCCACACTAGATATGGGGAAAAGGAAAAATCTGGGGGTTTCATCATGTAGAAGCAGTTCGAAGCATAAGGTCATGGAGTTTTGTAGGAACTGCTTTTTTTCAAGCAACTGTCGACGTTTAGCTTTAGCTAAAGATTGTACTCTCTAACAGATAGCACAGGTCTACAGTGGATTTGGTGCCATTTTTAAATATGCTGTTATGCTGCTTCTAACAGAATATATATTTTTTGAAATGTACGTGTAGATTTCGATATATATATATATATATATATATATATATATATATATATATATATATATATATATATATATATATATATATATATATATATATAGGTCACGTGGGTTTCGGTATTTAAATGACGGCTCTGTATGTAGAATTTTATAAAAACAATCAGAGTTTTTGAAGTTATTAAATTGTGTGGAGCATATAAAGTGGCTTCGTTTCACCAGGTTTAAGCAGTTCGTAATACACAGCGCCCCTATTATCTCATCAATACACAGCAAAGCATTCTTTCCATGTATATTTCGCGCTGGTTGTGATGTTGAAGGTTAGCCTGAGTCTACCCATGATTTTTTGTGTGTTGAGTTGTTAAAATAGATCCACTTTTTATCACCTGTCACAATCCGATGCAAAAAAACTTTTCTTTTCTGTCAGGCAAAGTGGCTATTAGCCTTTCAATGTCTCTTTCCTTCAATTCATATGGAATCCACTTTCTGTCCTTCTGGATCTTTCCCAATGCGTATAGACATTTGGAAATAGTGCATCGGGCAACATTCAATGCTAGTGCCAAGTGTTTCATTGTTTGGGTTGCATCATCAAACTTTTTCGGATGTCCTGGACGCTCTTTGTCTTTTATATCAAAATAACCAGTTTTAAAAGCATTTAAACCATCGTTCACAATGTTTTTGGGTTAGAGCAAGTTCACCATAGGCTTCAACCAACAATCGATAGCTTTCAGCCGCCGTTTTCTTCAAATAAAAAAAAAGTTACCGGCAAAACGTCTTTTTCTGGTACATAATTTGACATATTCAAAGCTGTGAAAAACAATGTTTTTTACATAATGACAATTGATAACGAACTGGCTTTTTGTCATTATGGTAGTTCAAGAAACCCATTTTTGATAAAAGACAACCGACATTACAGTACGATAATAAGTAATTTTAGTACCTGGAGAAAATTAATTCTTCTCTTTGAGTCTGGATGCCAACAGATCGCACATATGCCTCTTTCAAATTGTCGTTGTTAGACCCCTTTCTCCGCTTGTGATTGCACCCACTTGGTGTTTGTCCTTTTAAGCAATAACTTTAAAAGATTTGTGAAGGGTGGATAATGCAGTTTCATCTGCAGTAAACTTTTTTGCAAAAAATGTTTTCATTATTATTCAAAAAAATCATTAATACGCTCTTTATTGAACCATTTACCTTCTGGCCATCGATGTTGGTTCTGGAACACAACACGCAATGACAAAGAAGGATGGTGTTTCATAAATTTATAATAGCACTTTTTCTCGGCTACTTTCTCCTCCTTATTAAAATGGTAATTGAATGAGATTTTTGAAAATTTTCAACAATCTTCCTAAATTCAGTTCTAGTTCATCCAGAGAAACTGGACTCGAAATTTATCAAATACTGTGCTAATTCCACCTTCATGCTTGATGACATATCGTTAGGTCTATCATTTTCATTTCTATCTATTTTACTTCTACTTTACATCTACATGCTTCATTAAATCGAATTTTACCATTCCGATGTTTCAGTAAATCTTTGTCCATATCCTCCAAGTATTTTAATTTGTCTTCGCCAAATTCATCAGGTGATAAAAAAATATTTTTAAATAAGTACATATCTAAATCGTACCGGTACGATTAAAGAATTATCTACAGGTACGACTTAAGCGATAAGCTCTTCAAAGTTTCAAACCGAAACCATGACATACCGTTTGAGTTTACCTAGATGATAGCCAGAGAACGATAAAAAAAAGACGTAAACCTAAAAATAACTTAAGAATTATAATCATTTTTTAAAAAGCTTACAAATTACCCAAAAATTATAATAAAAACTGTGAAAAAATTTACTTTTTAATTTTTTTTTGCCTCACGAAACCGGCCAGCCGCTCATTTGTTTTCGTTTACTCGTACGACTTCAGGCTTACGACACTAGATGGACCTTTTTACAAACGATTTGGCCGAGTGACAGAGGAAAGCCCAAGATGGTGCGAGTTGGAAACATGCTGAAGAAGCCTTCATCCTGCAGTGGATCGACAAGGGCTGATGATGATGATTATGACATTTTTTTTATTTATATATGTTGTATCAAGACAATTCTATT
This sequence comes from Cosmopolites sordidus, assembly GCA_031761425.1. Lineage (NCBI taxonomy): Eukaryota > Metazoa > Arthropoda > Insecta > Coleoptera > Curculionidae > Cosmopolites > Cosmopolites sordidus. The sequence goes on along the minus strand of JARFXV010001119.1, from coordinate 227,464 downwards.
TCTGTTAACCTTTTCACCCCTTTCTTTGCACTAGTTCGCGTCTCCGAATTTGGAAATCCCCATACAATATTCTAATTTACCCACAGCTTATTTTGCACAACTGTTTATTTGTATATTATTTGTTTAAATGTAGTGAGTTGTAAGGTCTCTATGTCGAAAAATCTTGAAAAATCCGGAAATTATTGGGTTTTCTTGTCATTTCGAAAATTTTCGTAATAACCTTCGTAATTTTACCAATCCACAATTAAGAAAATCCAAATAACCATTAGCAATAAGATTTATAAAAATTGTGTTCCATTTTAATTTTCATTAAGTAATTCATAAAAAAAATAAGAGGCTACTATGTTATCTAGCCAATGCATCGAATGTTTTTTTTTTCTAAATGTAAAAAAAGGAGTTTAAAGCGCAGGGGAGCGCTCAGAAGGAGGTCTGACATCAGTTAACTTTATCAAGCTTATTAAAAACGGCTGTTTTGAAGAAAAAAAAAAGTATCTGGTTACATGATGGAAGAACGACGTAAGCTTATAAAATAAAAGCAACCTGAAAAAAAGGTCGAATTAAGCCAAGGTCTTATTCCATTAAGAGATCTTATCCAGTTCTCTTTTAAGCAGATTTAGTTCCGAAGTTTTTTCATAAATATTTCAAATTTTTTTGTCATTTCAAGACGCCAAAGTGATTTTAAGATTATTTAGTAGCGGTGGAGTATCCAAAAAGCGTGTCACGTAGTTGTTTTTTGTATTACTGTTAAGTCAAAAATAATATATGAGCGATTCTTGAATATTTATTCTTCCTTTCTGTGTCGGTTCGTATTTATGTAAACAGTAAGTCGAAAAAATAACTGAACTTCTTAAACTAAAAGAAAAAGCTATTTGTTATTTTGCCAAAATGATTATTATTATGTTTAAATACATCCCTTCCGGATCAATACATCGCTGCGTACGTTCTATATACAATTTTTAGGAATCTCCTCAGTGACCCTCGATACGACTTCTTGAACTCATCTAATAAGGTTATAAAACGTTCCTTTAATGGTCAGTTTGAGTTTCGAGAACAGGAAATAGTCACAGGGAGATAAATTAGACAAATACTGAGGATGTTGAAGCACACAGACTTGTCTTCTGGGCAAAAATTCATGAACAGCGAACATTTATTCATGAAATCAATGCATATTTTGTCTTTTATTCAAGAATTAAAAAACCACTCAATTTGAAAGAGCCCTTATAATATTATGCATAATGATAGTGATCTATACATTGAAATGCAATTGATAACATTTGGATTTTATCCAGTTTACTGAACCGATTTCTGAAAACAACTTAATAATAACTTTACATTTTAGCGTCTGTTTTGATGCTTTCTTTAAAAAACAATTATGCCAATTATTTCTGTTTTTTGCTTAAATAGTGACCTAATTCCACATCTCTTCTACGCTTCTCTAGCTTTATTACTCCATTTTTTTCGGCCTTTACTTTACCATTTCTGTAGACTACGATTTTTATCAGTTTAGGCGTTATTGCTGCAAAGCAACATGGATTTTAACATGGATTTTAGAAGCTATAATCTAAAAACTACAGTAGCTATATATATATATATATATATATATATATATATATATATATATATATATATATATATATATATATATATATATATATATATATATTATTATTCACGTATGGGCCCTGGTGGACTAAGCGAAGTACAATTAGAGGCGTTTGTTATTGTTAGCCTTCCTTTGTGCCCATACTAATTTCATTTTTTCGCTATGAGCTTTTTTCCTTTCGTCAGACCAAGTTGTTCCAGTCTTCCTACATTTTTCTCTCTGGCCAACCTTCCAAACGTTAACCTTGTGTCTGAAACAGCCTCTATCCTGAATTTCACTTTGCGTAATATTTGCTGATCTTAGGTTCTCTTTAATTGCAGCAATCCATTTAATTATTTCTACTTTAGCTTTACTCCTATTTTCATAAAATTCGACTATTTGTCTAGTTAACCTACTCGGATTCATCCGTTTTATGTGTCCGTAAAACTTAAGTCTTCTTTTTCTCATATCGCTATGTATATCTGTGTATTGTTTGATTTCTTGGTTTTCTCGAAGTCGGTATGTTGTGCTATTTATTTGTTTGGACCCTAGGAATTTGTTTATGATTTTTCTTTCCTTCTTTTCAATGTCCTCGATGTCCCTCTTTCTATTCAAAATGAGCGTTTCCGCAGCATATAGACATTCTGGCTTAATAACTGTGTTGTAATGTCTCAGTTTTGTGTTTTTAGATAGGCATTTTTGTTGTAAATATTTTGTGTAAGTTTCAATGCCGTTTCCATTTTTTGACATCTACCCTTATTGGCCGCTTTTTCCAACCCATTTTCCATGATTATTTCACCCAAATATTTGAATTGAGAGACTCGTCTGATGTTACCATATTTTGTTTTTAGAAATGGCGTTCTTATTCTGTTGCAGGTCATGTATTGTGTCTTTTCAAAGGAAATTTGGAGTCCTATATTTTCTGCTGTTTCTTTTAGGATTTCAATCTGTTTCTGTGCCGTTAATGCATCTTGAGCTAAAATTGCTAGATCATCAGCAAATGCCAGACAATCAATTTTGATGTTGGTTCTCCCCAATTTAATGGGCTGGACAATATTCAAGGCGGACTTTTTTTCACGCTACTCCTGTATTACTTTTTCTAGAACACAGTTAAATAAGAGTAGCGAGAGTCCATCCCCTTGTCTCACTCCAGTTTTAATTTCGAAGGGCTCTGAGATCTCACCCATGAATTTAACTTTTGACCTTGTGTTAGTTAACGTTGCTTTAATAATTGCCAGCGTTTTCAGATCTAGTCCTTGTTCTTTCAAGATTCGGAATAAAAATTCGCGGTCAATAGAATCATATGCTTTTTTGAAATCCACAAATGTACAGACGAGATTTTTATTGTACAGTTTTTGATGTCTTAGAATCAACTTCAGATTCAGGATCTGTTCAGGGCAGGATCTGCCCGGTCGAAAACCTGCTTGATATTCATCAATTTTAGGTTCTAACTGTCCCTGTGCTCTGTCTAGTAGACATTGAGATAGAATCTTGTAACAAACTGGGAGAAGAGATATCCCTCTATAGTTGCTTACATCCGTTCTATCTCCTTTCTTATGTAGTGGATGGATTAGAGCATCTTTCCAATCTTCCGGAATCCGTTCAGTTCGCCAAACTTCTTGTAGAATTTTGGTTATTTCCCTGATTGTACCTGGACCAGCGGATTTCAAAAGTTCCGAAGTGATTCCATCTTCACCAGAAGCTTTGTTATTTTTAAGCCGCTTGATTTGCTTGATTTGGTTGGTTTGGATTTTCTCATTTGGCATTTTCAAGTGTTGTCCGCTTCGACTGACCAGTTGGACAACACTTGAAGATGCCAAATGAGATTTTCGCGAAACGTGACTCTTCACAGAATCAACGGATCGACACCCGTAATGATTTAGATACATTCTCTACCATCCGTGAAAGTATTAAATGTAACATATATATATATATATATATATATATATATATATATATATATATATATATATATATATATATATATATATATATATATATATTAAAATTACTAGATTCTCGGGTAGAACCGCGTTTTAGATTTGTAAAATCTCAAGTTTCGGTTGCCACTTTGAAGCCATTATCAAGAAAATCCAGTTGCTTTGCTCCGGGGTCTCAGTCTGCCTACTCTCCAGGTATCACAACTAGAAAAGAACGTGGTTGGCGCGACTTCTTCATTAATACGTAACGTTGTGGGTGGGACGCGCAATCAATCGCCATTTGGAAATAAAGGTTTTTCATGTACTTGGAACTCTAAGACCGTCGTCCCTCTTGTTTAGGCAGTCTTGGGAGTTTTCCAATCTCAATTGCCTCACGAATTATGCAGGATTTGTAGGAATATATAGGTACGATTACTTTGGCTGTATTTTGCTTTTTTGTAGGCTAGGGCAAAACTGTTACACACTCATTAATGCTTCGGGGCATTGATTTGATGAGGTGATTAATCATAATATCCTCCTGGGGTACTTCGACACAATGTCGAAGTGCCGCCAAAGTTTGAGGGGGTTGTAAATTTAGTAGCGTTCTCCCGATCACATCCCATACATGTCGATTGGGCTAAAATCGGGAGATAATGGCAGTACAATTATTTGAGCATGGTCAAAGTAGTCCAACGTAACTCCTACTATATGTGGCCGAGACCGGACATTTATTTTGTTGAACAATTGGGTTTGAAAGTGTCTTTAAGTATGGTATGAGATAAGAGTCCACAATTTCTTGCACGTAACGAAGCGAGGTCATGTTTCCCTTGATGAATACTAGAAGTGACATAGAGATATAAGCACAAGCTATTCAACAAAAAAACTGTGGACCAGATCGTTTATCACGTCGTCTCCTAACTCGTGCCCGGCCATACCTAAACAAAATTGAGACTCCTCACTAAACACTATTGTGCTCCATTCTGGAATATGGTCCCACAATAACCGTTTTCCACGATGTAGTGCCCAGTGCAGACGATATGGAAAAAGTCCAAAACTTCTTAGCCGACGATAAATACTTCGCATTCCCAAGCGACTTTCGTGTTCAAATCATTATGTTATAATTACCCTAGTTGTAGAGAAGCGGCCACTTAAAGCTAACCGTCTCAGGCACTGGTCTTGGCGTTCTGTTGTTCTTTTGCATGGTCATGTACCCTTGGCTCGCTCTTAACACATTATCTAGCCTTTTCGAAAATTCCTGAAAAGAGTGACCATCCTCTCTTAGTCCAACTATCCGTTCCCTGTCAAACTCCGTAGGTTAGCGAAAGTTTGCATTACTTCGCACACGAGACCTGGTAAACAATTGAAAACAATGTTTAGGAACATACTCTGCAAAAATGGGATATTTATTTCAGTTACAAACCAAACCTATTGCCACAGAGTGTTATTAAAATAAAATCATTTTTACTGGGTGTGTGTACGGATTTCTGTGTCGCGTAGTATTATTTAAATATACAGAGACTACAGAAAATGTAAATCTCCACCATAGAATCCTTTTGTTTTTGTGCTTTTCATTTATTCTTCAATATCAGCCTGTATTCAGATACCAGACAATGTTGCTAAAATGATTTTTATGGGTATTTACGGTCCGATAGGGGAACTGTCGCTGTCACCGAGCTTCATTAGCAAATTCAGTATCGTGTTAGTGTTAATGAAAACGTCAACCGCTACGATATTAACTCGATATTTATAATACAATTTATCTACGATTCGTTCTCTTAGGCATGTATGGCAATATTAAGATGCGCTTCTTATGGTAATCGTCTTTGATTAAGCTTAATATTCGCTTAGAATCAAGAGAAAAACTTTTAGTGTGATCAGCAAATTTGAATTTTTTATCAGTTTATAAATGCAACGTTTCCTTAATTACTACTCTCACTAAAAACGATTTTTTTTTGGTTTGGATGATCCAAATATATGATTTACATATTTTTATTATTCTTGCAGGATATGTTGGTATACAATTGGTACACTCTTAGTTTTTCAACACTAATTAAAGTTCTAAAGTCTCTAAACACTAACTAAAGTTCATTTTAAGTATGAACTATTAGGAGGGAATTAATTCTTTAAGAATATAAAGAGCAATAAAATGCGGTGGTTATATTGTAAACAAAATGTTTAAGTAGTGTTAGATTTTCTTGGACTGCGTCCAAAGAGATGGGCGATAACATGGGTTGTTGGCTGAGGATAGGGTCTTCCTATTCTTGATGGTATGGTATATGTCGGTGGCCTAATGAGTAATGAGAGTCGAGGGACGAAATATTGTAAACAAAACCGGGACAATGACCGGGAAGGAGCCCCACCTGTCCCTTCAACTGGATGACTGGATATGTTTCGTCTCTCGAAGTTCAGACTCATTAGGGCACCTAAATATACCATACCATCAAGAATAGGGAGACCCGATCCTCAGCCAACAACCCATATTATCGCCCATCTCTTTGGACGCAGTCCAAGAAAATCTAAAGATGGGTTAGGTTAGGTCTATATATACATATATATATATATATATATATATATATATATATATATATATATATATATATATATATATATATATATATATATATATTATTATTATTCACGTATGGACCCTGGTGGACCACGCGAAGTACAATTAGAGGCGTTTGTTGTTGTTAGCCTTTCTTTGAGCCCATACTAATTTCATTCTTTCACTATGAGCTTTTTTCCTTTCGTCAGACCAAGTTGTTCCAGTCTTCCTACATTTTTCTCTCTGGCCAACCTTCCAAACGTTAACCTTGTGTCTGAAACAGCCTCTAACCTGAATTTCACTTTGTGTAATATTTGCTGATCTTAGGTCCTCTTTAATTGCCGCAATCCATTTAATTATTTCTACTTTAACTCTACTCCTATTTTCATAAAATTCGACTATTTGTCTAGTTAGCCTACTCGGATTCATCCGTTTGATGTGTCCGTAAAACTTAAGTCTTCTTTTTCTCATATCGCTATGTATATCTGTGTATTGTTTGATTTCTTGGTTTTCTCGAAGTCGGTATGTTGTGCTATTTATTTGTTTGGGGCCTAGAATTTTTCTTATGATTTTTCTTTCCTTCTTTTCAATGTCCTCGATGTCCCTCTTTCTATTCAAAATGAGCGTTTCTGCAGCATATAGACATTCTGGCTTAATAACCGTGTTGTAATGTCTCAGTTTTGTGTTTTTAGATAGGCATTTTTTGTTGTAAATATTTTGTGTAAGTCTCAATGCCGTTTCCATTTTTTGACATCTATCCTTATTGGCCGCTTTTTCCAACCCATTTTCCATGATTATTTCACCCAAATATTTCAATTGAGAGACTCGTCTGATGTTACCATATTTTGTTTTTAGAAATGGTGTTCTTAGTCTGTTGCAGGTCATGTATTGTGTCTTTTCAAAGGAAATTTGGAGTCCTACCTTTTCTGCTGTTTCTTTTAGGATTTCAATCTGTTTCTGTGCCGTTAATACATCTTGAGCTAAAATTGCTAGATCATCAACAAATGCCAGACAATCAATTTTGATGTTGGTTCTCCCAAGTTTAATGGACTGGTCAATATTTCGTGCCGACTTTTTTTCACGCCACTCCTGTATTACTTTTTCTAGAACACAGTTAAATAAGAGTGGCGAGAGTCCATCCCCTTGTCTCACACCAGTTTTAATTTCGAAGGGCTCTGAGATGTCACCCATGAATTTAACTTTTGACCTCGTGTTAGTTAACATTGCTTTAATAATTGCCAGCGTTTTCAGATCTAGTCCTTGTTCTTTCAAGATTCGGAATAAAAATTCGCGGTCAATAGAATCATATGCTTTTTTAAAATTCACAAATGTACAGACGATATTTTTATTGTACAGTTTTTGATGTCTTAGAATCAATTTTAGATTCAGGATCTGTTCAGGGCAGGATCTGCCCGGTCGAAAAGCTGCTTGATATTCACCAATGTTCGGTTCTAACTGTCCCTGTGCTCTGTCTAGTAGACATTGAGATAGAATCTTGTAACAAATTGGGGGAAGAGATATTCCTCTATAGTTGTTTACCGTTCTATCTCCTTCCTTATGTAGTGGACGGATTAGAGCATCTTTCCAGTCTTCCGGAATCCGTTCGGTTCGCCAAACTTCTTGTAGAATTTTGGTTATTTCCCTGATTGTACGTGGACCAGCGGATTTAAAAAGTTCAGCAGTGATTCCATCTTCACCAGAAGCTTTGTTATTTTTAAGCCGCCTGATTTGCCTAATTATTTTCTCTTCATTCGGTGGTAATGAATCTGGGTTTGTTTGTTTAGGGTTTAGTGTTGGTAATTTGTTTAAGGGCTCAGGACAGTTTAGTATTTGTTCAAAATATTTCGCAAATTCTTTGCAATTGTCTTGGTTATTTAGAGCTAAGTGACCGTTTTCCTTTTGAAAGCATAGGCTCTGCGGTTGATAGCCTGTTAATTTAGTTTTAAATGTTTTGTAAAAGTTTCGGGTGTTATTTTTTTGGAAATCTTTTTCTATTTCATTAAGTTGATTGTTTTCTATTAGTTTGTCTAATTAGCTAATTATATATATATATATATATATATATATATATATATATATATATATATATATATATATATATATATATATATATATATATATATATATTTTTTTTTTTTTTTTTTCAAAAAAGCGCCGTTTCTGTTCAGATAGTCAATTCTTCCAAAAATTACCCGAACAAGACTTTTTTTTTATTTGTTCGTTTTTACGAACTTTAAAAATTACAAAAAAAATATTTTAATTAATCTTCTATAAAATGTTTTTAGAAAAAATCATTCATTTTTCGAAATTCACCATTTTAATTATTTTTCTAGTTTTTTACTACTTTTTCTATTTATTTATATTATTTTATTATAAAAACAAAATTAAATTGCGAAAAAATGGGGAAAAACAGAAAGAAAGCTAAAGCTTTAAATTAAAATTTAAAAAAAAAACGTACAAAAAAATTGGTTTTTTACCTAGGACCTCTCATTGTTACAACCCTGTATGAAATTTAAAAATTTGAAAAACGTGGTTCGTTTCAGCGCCCAAAGTTTACAACACTAACCAAATTTCATAATTTTATTGCAAACGGTTTCGAAAATGTTTGAGAAAATCCGTCTTTAAGATCCTACATTTTAGAGGGGCCTAGTTCTGTTCGGAGGCATGTACACCCACACACATATATTTTGTTACAACATTTTGTTAGGTGTTTGACTGGAGACGAGCCCTTCAATTGGAGGACGTACGTTTCGCCTCTTGTTGTTTAGGCTCGTCAGGGTACCGATACATGCTCTCCCGTCAAGAATAGGGAGACTCTATCCACAGTCAAAAACCCATACTTTCACCGACTTAACAAAAAAGGAAGTCGGCGAAAGTATGGGTTGTTTGGATGGGGCTCGTCCCCAGTGAAACACCTAACGAAATATTCATTTAGGGCGGAGACTCTGGTTGCTGTGTTCCACATGAGATTGTGGAACCCAGCGGTTGGGTGTATGTGACACTCGGCTACTATTATCTCATTGGACGCTGTCCAAGGAAATCTAACATTTCATATATATAAATACAGTGCTAACCACAAGTCGCCTCCTTCCCTTTGATCTTTTACAGTTATACTTAAATTAATGAAATTTGGAATGTGAAAATGACTGGACGTAAACTCCTTTTCTAGTGATAGCTGATAACGTAATCATTATAGTAGGTAGTATGTAGTAATCATTATAGTAGTAGGTATATCATTGTAGTAATTTTCGATAAAATTGTATGGCAAGTGACATCTCATTTGAAGTATATATATATATATATATATATATATATATATATATATATATATATATATATATATGTATATATATATATATATATATATATATATATATATATATATATATATATATATATATGTATATATATATATATATATATATATATATATATATATATATATATATATATATATATGTATATATATATATATATATATATATATATATATATATGTGTATATATATATATATATATATATATATATATATATATATATATATATATATATATATATATATATATATATGTATGTGTGTGTGTGTGTGTGTGTATTTGATATATATCGATAAATAATCAGAAACCAAGCCAAATCATAAGAAAACATATAATTCGGGATGAATTATAGTTGTGCAAGACAATTTCATCCAAACATGGTCGCCAGCCTCATGATTAAATCTTATCCTGAAAAGACGAGTGATTTTTTTTCGTCCTCATTACTTCAGTGAAACCAGGGGAAAAAAATGGTGATATATATAGCGCGCTGGGTTCATACATCAGTCATGACAGTGTTCAGAGACAAAACGCAAACTTTCTGCGCTGATGCAGAAAAGATACGAATAATGTATATGTATTTTGTTATTTATTGCGTTGTCAGTATCCGCTTGACTTTCGCAGTGCCTAGACGTGTCCCGGACTGGTCTGAAAATTCGGATCTCCAAGCTTGCGTTAACAAAAGCAATATTAAAAAAGGTAAGTTAAATATGCCCTTTACAAGGGGCAGACAGTCGCGCCCTATCAAATTTTTTTAATGTTTTCAAGATTCCCAAACAATAAACTTCCAAATACCACAACCAATAATTACGCACTCATTAAATCTGGCACCAAGCAGTTTACCATCAATGAATCAGTTCAGTTCAAAAAAAGGAAAGAAAGTACAGTTTAGGGATTAGAGGCGCATCAACAACCGAGAATGCTATTTAGCGACTGGACCTACAGTTTAACGTGGGTTCCGAACCACGGTCATCAGCTACCGAAAACCCAGGTCAGCATCCCCCTCGGGCTATCAACCCTTGGTTTTGTGCTTAACTGAAAGTATCTCGAGAAGCCTACCGACTGGCGAGTGACCAACGTAGAAAATCTCTCAGAAGGCATCCAGCTTTACCCAGCCTCAAACTGACGTGACTAAGGGGTAATATCTAAATGATTGTGGCGTGTTCATATATTGTTTTTTCTTTATTTGGGTTTTTCGCCACTATCTAAAACTCAAAAAATATCAAAAATACCTGTTCTTATTTAAAGAAAGAATCACTGGGTAAAAACAAAAAACCAAAAGGAGACAAATTTCTCAGTGATTCTTTTTTGTAATAAATTTGCCTAACGAACAAAATTTTAAAGATATAAAAATGTAATAAAAAATTTTACAAAGTTTTAACGTTAACGTTTCAGAGGGTACTCTCCCCCCGTTTTCAAAACTAAACTAAAAAATAAATTATATTAATTTGTAATATATAAAGTAACGAATGAAAGTAAATATATTTTTTTGTATATGTCAACGATACTTACATTGACAACAATAGATTTTCATGACAGTGACATACTACCAAAAAATATATATATAGGTAATGTTTACTGTGTGATTGTTTATTGTACTGATTGTGTATTCAAATATTTAAATGTGTTTAATTTTATCGATAAATTGTAAATTCCTTAGAATCGGGAACCATATTGAATTTAAATCTACCGAAGGCATAGCGATACAATTATTTTTATTTAAATTAATTATAGCAGTTTCTTTTAATCTTGTGTATTTTGTTACCGATTTTTTTAATACCGTTTTGGAATTATTCCAATTGATTTTATGACCCGATTTCAATGCGTGTTGACAAATTCTAGATTTATTAAAATCGCCCTTTCTAAGAAGGTTTTTATGCTCTTTTACTCTAACATCTAACGGTTTAGATGTCTCACCTATATAGAATTTGCCACATTCGCAGGGAATTTTATAACCACATTTTTGGTATTTTGTTGTATATTGTTTGGTTTAGTCTTTGTTAATAGAGATCTAAGAGTATTTTTTGTTTTAAATGTCGTTCTTATGTTGTATTTATTTCCTACTCTTTTAATTGTGTCAGAAATACCGCGAATATAAGGAATTGTGAGGTTAATTGTTTGAGAGTTATTATTATTGTTATTAATAACTTGTCTGTTTTGTGTAGTATCAAAATTTTTAAGGGATTTATCTATAAAATTTTTTGGGTAATTGTTTTTTATTAAAATGTCTTTTATGTGATTTGTTTCTTTTTGTAGTGTATCACTGTCGGTACAAACAAATTTTGCTCTGTCATATAAACTTTTAATTACTCCTATTTTGACCGATTTTGAGTAATTTGAAAAGAAATTGAGATACCTATCTGTGTTTGTCGGTTTTCTGTAAACTGTAGTTTTTAATGTGTTGTTTTGTTTTATTATTAAAGCGTCGAGGAGTGGCAATTTATTCTCCTTCTCCATCTCTAAAGTAAACTTAGTTGTAGGCTCTCGAGAATTTATATCTTGTAAAAAACTATTTAGATCGTCAATGCTATGTTGCCATATAGCAAAAATATCATCAAAATACCTAAGCCATATTAATGGTTTTTTAAGAGATTTATTTAATATGTCGTTCTGGAGTTCCTCCATAAAGATATTACTCATCAAAGGAGAAAGAGAAGAACCCATTGCCATTCCGAAATTTTGTTGATAATAATCATTTTCTAATTGAAAATATGTGGTTTTTAAGCACAGAGTTAATAATTCCAAAATTGTATTTATGTTTAGTGCGGTCTTTTAATATTGTGTCATGTTCTAATCTCTTTCTAACTATTAAAAGTGACTAAGGGGTGATTCCTTGTCAAATTTTACACTCTTACTTAGAAACATTCACAAGAATTTTAGAAAAACTTTTTTGCCTAGTATGGGATTCGAACCCGTTCCACATTAACCGCCGTAACGTAAGGCTGACGTCTTAGACACCACAGCTAATGTGGCTTCTAAAGGGAAAGAAACCACGATAATTCTGATAATAAAATAACAGACTAGTTTAAAAGATTATTGACTTAATAATAAAATAAAATCTGTAAGCTGTATATCTTCTCTATAGAACGAGACTGCCATCATTACGACGGTTACTATTTAGGTATCCGGCAACAATGGTGTTGCTAGGCACCATATGACATATAAATCGTAAAGTTTGACATTTGTTAAAACTATATGTGCTGAAAACGTTTTGTCATATGGACACTATTTGGATTGTGTTGGTAACTTGAGAATTACATCTCAGTCAAAAAGTGGATTTCACTCGTGAGAATTTTCGTCCGATGATTTACTATGATTTTCGACGTGGATTATCTAACAACAGTGCATCGATCAACTCACTTCGACTTTTGGTGATTTACCTCCATGAGACTGTTCCCGAAACATAAACTGGTCATGAAACGAACGTTTTATGACAATGTTACAGAAATCCATGAGGCCGTGACGACCCATTGAAGTGATACCGAAAAACGATTTTTTTTTTCCTTTATTTGGGTTTTTCGCCACTATCTAATACTCAAAAAATATCAAAAATTTCTTTACAAATGTAAAGATTGTGACATAATACCAAAAGGTTTACGTCTACATATACCATATAACACAAACAGAAGCATATAGATTTTACATAGGGTTAGTTTAGCACTTTTAAGAGATTGCAACCAACATCACATATACACTAAACAACAATTAAAGACTGACATTGATAATACATTACAACAAATATACGAAAAAGTAACTGAAGTAGATTTTAATCACATTTATAATAGCGTCTATTCCAGTTACATATATCACTTCAATATCCAAAGAAATACTGACATTAAGAAATTAAAAAATTTAATTACTGAAAAACATGGAACAAATACAAAACACATTAATACACATACAGACAAAAATTTCATTAATAAAACTATAGTTAACCTTTCACGTAAAATATTATCTGATTCTGAGAAGTATGTACTTTCTAATGGACTAAATTTTAGTGTTACATCGAAAGATGTTCCTAAATTAGACCTTATTTCGGCAGTAGAGTCTGTTGCTCAAAAATTACCTTTGGAAAGTGCAAATGAATACAGGATCAGATTAAAACTGATCTTAGAAAAACGATATAAATACTGCCATCAGACAAAGGTAACGCCACAGAAATTGTGGACACTACAGAATATAATAACAAAATTAAAATTTTAATTGATGAGAAAAATTACACTAAAATACATACAGATCCAACATTAAAAATAGAGAGACAAATTTACAATACATTTTATAAACACAAACGTGAATTTACAGATCTAGGAAGATCACAACTTACACCACATTATAGTAAACCACCTCATTTCTATGGTCTACCAAAAATACACAAAAATAATATACCACTTCGCTCTATAGTTAGTATAGATTCAATAGATAGAACAAATTCATATATTAAAATACTTAGATTTTTTAGATAAAATTTCGAACATTAAAATTACAAACTAAAATTTAATGGTTAGTTTTGACGTCGTGAGTTTATTTACTAATGTACCAGTTGATAAATCACTTTTAATAGTTAGTTTATATGACAGAGCAAAACTTGTGATAAATCGTTTAAAACTTTTGATACCAGACAAAACAGACAATTTATTAATAACAATAATACAAATAATTAACCTCACAATTCCTTATATCCGCAGTATTTCTGACATTACAATTGACATTTAAAATAGTAGGAAACATTGACAATTAATTAGTAACATTGACAATTAAAATAGTAGGAAATAAATACACCATAAGAACTACATTTAAAACAAAAAATACTCTTAGATCTCTATTAACAAAAACTAAACCAAACAACACGCAACAAAATACCAAAAATGTGGTTTATAAAATTCCCTGCGAATATGGCAAATTCTATATAGGCGAGACATCTAGACCGTTAGATGTTAGAATAAAAGAGTTTGAAAAACCTTCTTAGAAAGGGCGATTTTAGTAAATCTTGAATTTGTCAACACGCATGGGAATCGGGTCATAAAATCAATTGGAATAATTCCAAAACGGTATTAAAAGAATCGGTAACAAAATACAGAAGATTAAAAGAAACCTTTATAATTAATTTAAATAAATATAAATGTATTGCCATGCCTTCGGTTGATTTAAATTCAATATGGTTCCCGATTCTAAAGAATACTATTTAAAACATTTAAGAATTTCAATAAACAATTTCAATCACACGGTAAACCCCACCTATATTTTTTTTTTGGTAGTATGTCACTGTCATTAAAAACTAATTGTCAATGTAAGTATCATTGACATACACAAAAAATATATTTACTTCCTATCTTTTCATAATTTATAGAAATTAATATACTTTATTTTTAGGTTCGTTTTGAAAACGGGAGGCGAATACTTCCCGAAACGTTAACGTAAAAAGTTCGTATATTTTTTTTGAACATTTTTATATTTTTAAAATTTTGTTCGTTATGCAAATTTATTACAAAAAAGAATCACTGTGAAATTTGTCTTCGTTTGACTTTTTGTTTTTACCCAGTGATTCTTTATTTACATAAGAACGGATATTTTGATATTTTTTGAGTTTTAGATCGTGGCGAAAAAACCCATATAAAGAAAAACAATATATGAACACGCCACAATCATTCAGACATTACCGAAAAATGACATTCGTTAAAACTTTTCCAGCGGTGTACAGCAAGCTTGAATAAAAATGAATAATTTTGGCAAAATATCTAATTTATTTAAAAAGTTCCGTTATTTTTCCGATATACTGTGTATGTACGTAGCATGTGCATATCAAAAGACAGGTAAAACATTTATTTAAAGAAAAAGTATACAGTTAAGAACTGCAATCGTCCATGACGAGGTAATAGAGAACAAGCATTTTCATCTAGTTTCAATATCGAAATAGTTTTAACGTACATGCGTTGGCATCACATAGGAAATGTGGAATCGTGTATTTAAATGTAGGTGTGGACGCGCGCTCTACACATACACACACGCACGTTCGCTGCCGAGGTTCAACGTTCAGATACGGGCAGGGACGGCCGGCACGGATGACCGACTTCAATCAGGAAGAGCCGACCGAATCTTTTTGCTGCGTGTAATCAGTGCGTAAAAATATATAGTTATGTGCTGTTGATAGCGGCAGGAATTTCATACAAAACAAATATTGATTTAAAGCAATTTAAACCTTCTCTTTAATATGTTTGTTTTGTGGTATCTTTATATTGTGTCACTTGTTATTTGATGTTGTTGGGTATATATATATATATATATATATATATATATATATATATATATATATATATATATATATATATATATATATATATATATATATATATATATATATATATATATATATATATATATATATATATATATATATATATATATATATATATATAATAAATGTCTTTATTACTCAATCAAATGTTAAAGGATAGGGCGAAGTCTAGCTCAACGAGCCACTCATACTCAACCCGTATCAAAACCAATTACCAAAACCAAAAACCAATTACAATACATAATACTGACTTACATAATGTATATAAACATAAACTAATATTCTGTAAGCAAAAAATACAAATAATAACAACCTATATACGAAACTAAAACATAGAAACAAAACAAGTAATAACAAATAACAAATAACAAGGAAAATAACTAAAGAGATTCATCAATGAAAAAAAAAGAAGGTAATCATAAAATAACATACAAGGCTCTATATCTGCGCTGATAGCATCTATTCCCTAAATTTAAATCTGATGTGCTTTCTGTAGAACATTAAGTGGCATCTCAAATCTCTACCTAGAGAGTTAAACAGTTTAGCAGCATTGTAGCTGAAAGAACGATGAAACATGGCTGTGTTATAACGTGGCACCACAAGAAGGGCACTGTGTCGAAGGTAAGAATCATGAATAATTCTTCGAAAACTCAATCTACTCCTAAGGCAAAGTGGAGAACGTAATCATTAACCGTTCAATACTCGATAGAAAGCTATATCTAAATAAAGGGTCCATCCTAAACCACCTCAAATCAGTTATTTTTCCCGAAACATGATCATACTTGCGCAAACCACATACAAAGCGGCAACAAGAATTTTGATCTTCTGGAGACGGTAGCGGGTTACGACATCCAAGCAAGAAAAATACAGTACAGTTACAGTGATACAGTAACGTAATTTTGATATTACAAGACTTTCACATAGTGCCTTTTTCATGTTAAAGGATAGTACATCTCTAGCAGAGTACAAAAGTTTTAGACTCATAACTTTGTCTTGTCAAATAAGTTATATGTTCACAAAAGCGTAACTTTTCGTCAACAACCAAACCTAAAATTTTTGCGCAGTTTACAATCTGGATTTTTTGCTGATTAATGTACAGTTTTATTTGAGGGCATAGAAACTGCCTTTTCTTATTTGAGCTAAAAATAATAGCTTTAGATTTGGTAGGCAATGATTTGCAGCGAATGCAGAAATGCAAAGATCTTTATTAATGGTCTTGGCCGCACGCTCATAATCATCGCACACGAACTCCTTGTACAGCTGTGTGTCATCCGCAAAAAATATGGATTTACTATTTACAATAACTGCATGTAAATCAAAGGTGCAAATTAAGAAAAGCAACGGACCCAATACGGATCCTTGAGGTACACCAGAACTTGTATTCAAGCTTGAAGATAACAGATTATTTAAAAATGTCCTCTGAGTACGATTGCTCAAGTACATATGAAGAAAGTTAAGTGATGTTTCGTCAAAGCCAAGATATCCACTTTTAGCAATCAATAGAGCCTGATTAACTGTATCAAATGCCTTACTAAAATCCAACAAAACAAGAGCCGTCGCTTTTCCATCATCCATAGAACGACAAACATCGTCACATAGAGAAAGCAAGGAAGCTTCCGTACTGTAGCCCTTTCTAAAACCAAATTGAGTAGCAGGAAGTATATTAATATTAGTTAAATACTCATTAATTTGGTTATACACAGCCCTCTCCAGAATCTTAGACAAGGTCGGCAACAAGCTTATTGGCCGTAGATCGCCAAACTCAGACGGATTAGAACTTTTAGGAAGAGAAACTACAAGAGCCTCTTTCCACATTGAAGGGAAAAAGCCACACACCAAACAACAGTTTATGATATGACATAAATACTTGTCAATAGCAGGCATGCATAATTTTATCATCTGCAGAGTCAAACCATCAGGTCCTTTGGCATTAGATTTCATCACATGTACAATATTTAATAAATCAGATATTTCGACTGGTTTAAAAGTGAAATTAAAGGCAGCATTTTTTTTATTAGTGTTAAAAAAATTTAGAGTAGAAGTTGATGGACTGCTTGATACAAAGGATATAAAAATTCCAAAATTCCAAAAGGAAAACGATCAATTAGCTCTATATAACCAAAACAATTGCAAAGAAGTTGCGAAATACCAAACTGTCCTGAGCCCTTAAACAAATTACCAACACTAAACCCTAAACAAACAAACCCAGATTCATTACCACCGAATGAAGATGAAATAATTAGGAAAATTAAGTGACTTAAAAGTAACAAAGCTTTTGGTGAAGATGGAATCACTGCTAAACTTTTGAAATCCCCTGGTCCAGGTACAATCAAAGAAATAACCACAATTCTACAAGAAGTTTGGCGAACCGAACGGATTCCGGAAAATTGGAAAGATGCTCTAATACATTCACTACACAAGAAAGGAGATAGAACGGATGTAAACAACTACAGAGGAATATCTGTTCTCCGAGTTTATTACAGGATTATATCTCAATGTCTACTAGACAGACAGAGCACAGGGATAATTAGAACCTAAAATTGGTGAATATCAAGCAGATTTTCGACCGAGCAGATCTTGCCCTGAACAGATCCTGAATCTAAAGTTGATCCTAAGACATCAAAAACTGTACAATAAAAATCTCGTCTGTACATTTGTGGATTTCAAAATAGTATATGATTGACCGCGAATCTTTATTCCAAATCTTGAAAGAACATGGACTAGATCTGAAAACGGTGGCAATTATTAAAACAACATTAACTAACACAAGGTCGAAAGTTAAATTCATGGGTGACATCTCAGACCCCTTCGAAATTAAAACTGGAGTGAGACAAGGGGTTGAACTCTCGCCACTCTTATTTAACTGTGTTCTAGAGAAAGTAATACAGGAGTGGCGTGAAAAAAATCGGCCCTGAATATTAACCAGCCCATTAAACTGGAGAGAACCAATATCAAAATTCTGGCATTTGCTGATGATCTAGAAATTTTGGTTCAAGATATATTAACGGCACAAAAACTGATTGAAACCCTAAAAGAAACAGCAGAAAAGGTAGGACTCCAAATTTTCTTTGAAAAGACACATTACATGACCTGAAATAGGCTAAGAACACCATTTCTAAAAACAAAATATGGTAACATCAGACGAGTTTCTCAATTCAGATATTTGGGTAAAATAATCATGGAAAATGGGTTGGAAAAAGCGGCCAATAAGGGTAGATGTCAAGAAATGGAAACGGTGTTGAGGCTTACACAAAATATTTACAACAAAAAATGCATATCTAAAAACACAAAACTAGACATTACAACACAGTTATTAAGCCAGAATGTCTATATGGGTCAGAAACGCTCATTTTGAATAGAAAGAGAGACATCGAGGAGATTGAAAAGAAGGAAAGAAAAATCTTAGGCCCGAAACAAATAAATAGCACAACATACTGACTTCGAGAAAACCAAGAAATCAAACAATACACAGATATACACAGCGATATGAAAAAAAGAAGACTTAAGTTTTACGGACACATAAAACGGATGAATCCGAGTAGACTAACTACACAAATAGTCGAATTTTATGAAAATAGGAGTAGAGCTAAAGTAGAAATAATTAAATGGATTACTGCAATTAAAGAGGACCTAAGATCAGCAAATATTACACAACGTGAAATTCAGGATAGAGGCTGATTCAGACACAAGGTTAACGTTTGAAAGGTTGGCCAGAGCATGCATGTTCTTTAT
Organism: Cosmopolites sordidus; assembly: GCA_031761425.1. Lineage (NCBI taxonomy): Eukaryota > Metazoa > Arthropoda > Insecta > Coleoptera > Curculionidae > Cosmopolites > Cosmopolites sordidus. The sequence continues at coordinate 208,079 of JARFXV010001119.1, read as the reverse complement.
TGGGGCCGGGCCCCACCCATCCTTTCAATTGGAGGGCATATGTTTGGCCACTTGATGTTCAGGCTCGTTATGGTACCAACATATGTTCTCTCGTCAAGAATAGCGAAACTATATCCACAGTCAACAACCCATACATACAGACCCGGTCACGCTTTGCTGTGGCTAAGTTATACGTTGAATTATATTGGTTTAAACTATTCAAGACAGTCGAATCATTATAGACGAATAAAGACGAAAACGTTGTAGCCGATGTAAAAACCCACGGGATAGAGATTTGAACCTTAGGTCATAATTTGGAAGCGATTGATACAAATTTTCGTAGGGTTGATATTAAGCACAAATCAACATAACATGAGTAATTTACAAATTTCTTAGTTGATAACATATAACAATTAATTTTATAAATGAGGTCGGTAGCGTAGATTATTCATAATTTTTAATAATTATATTTATCATTTTGAATGATACAAATTTTCAGTTTTAATTTAATTCAGTGCTAATCGGTGCACAATGTTATTGGTTAACCTGTTCCTTGCTAACAAATAGATTCGATGGTTTTCTCACCCGTGAGCATGAAACGTATAGTTGCCCATGGGAAAAACATGGATTTTCTAAGTCTAAGCCGCAAATCGATATTGTTTGGTCTTGAGACTTATTTATGGTCATGGCGAAAGCTAAACGAAATGGAAACTGAAGCTTTTTGAATGGTATCGCAGATTCTAACTCCTCCTTCCTATCCTATCTCTCAAGTTGGACCAAACTGAACACAGTGTGCAAAATTTCATTAAAATCGGTTTAATAGTTTAGGAGTTCATCGCGGACAAAGAGACACGAAATTTTTAATTATATATATATATATATATATAATATATATATATATATATATATATATATATATATATATATATATATATATATATATATATATGCAGTGTTAGAATCCTTTGGACTGCGTCCAATATCGCCATGTACGCATATGTCGCATATGTACGCAATCCGACGGGGGGTCGACGAAAGTATGGGTTATTGACTGTGGATGGGGACTCCCTATTCTTGACGAGAGAGCATATGTTGGTACCCCGAAGAGTCTGGAACATCAAGAGACGAAACATATGCCCTCCAATTGCAGGGATGTGTGGGGGCCCATTCCCGGTCAAGCGATCAGTAAAATGCTTAATGCGTTGTTCCATCGATAACAAATGTTTTTTTTATTTAAGCAATAACGTATGTATATATTTCATGTTAATGTGTAGGATTGTCTTTACTGTGTTACCGTGTGCAATACGTCAACTACGAAAATGCAAGACATCCGCGAACCTCTTCCTAACAGTAATTGTGCAAGAATCTGGACATTTCAGCTTTAAATAGCCGCCGCGATAAAGATTAAAGGCGAATTACTGTAACAGCTCCAACACTTGAAATATTCTTCATTTTTTACTACTTAAATAAAAAAGTATCGGGTCTCATATAATATAATGCAAACTACGAATTTACTCATCCAACTTTAATTTTCCACCCATTTCCTGTCATAATTTTACAAATAATTTTAAGGGAATATCAAAAGCAGCGGTCGTTTTTACTCACTGACAAGAAACTGTAAACGCTCAGTGTAATTCTGAATATTATATAACCTATAAGGAAAAGTACTTTCGTAAATTTAACCACCGATTCTTCACATAATTTTAAAGCAAAAAGTTCCTTACAACAAGGCTGAAAAACCTAAGGGTTTCCGAGAACAAGAATTGCAGTTACTACAGTCGAAAAACTATGATAATAATTAGCATTTTAAGTAGATGTATGTAGCATAAAACATATTTAGCAAATAGATTATTGTCTAACGAATAAACTAATGAATATCGCTAAAACAATATTTTTAAAAATATTGTGAATGGTGGTATTGGTATTAATCAAAACCAAAGGAATATAAATATTTTCTTTAATATTTTATCAACGGACGGAGCTTATTTTACGAGGAATGGGATGGTGGGCATTTTGAACACTTCATTTAATATAACAATTAATCATGTATTTCTCATTGTGACGTGAATCGATTAAAACGTGTTGTGATATAAAAAAAAATAGTGCTAGTAATTCCAACTTTGACATTAAACGTAACAAAACAAACCAGATTTATGCGGAAACGTCTGAAATAAATGGCTATAAAATATAACATTTTATTTTTAAGTAATACCTTAACAGGCTAAAACAACAAAAAACTGAACTGAGACGATGAGACGTTGCCAATTGTAAAAAAAAGATAATACCGTTCTAAATTGGGTTTTTGAATAAAAAATAAATATTGATTTTTTTGCTTTATTTTAAAACTTTATCATAAATAATATTATTAATCAATGCAAAAAAAATTACAATTAATTATGAATGAATTAAAATTTATAAAATAAAAAAAAAATCACGTGCCTATTGACTGCCATGTTTGTGACGTCATTATGGTAAAGTGTTTTCAAGTCAGTGCTGTCAACAGTATATATATATATATATAATGTCAAAATTATTGTTGGTTACTAATTTATTTTAGTAATGTGTGACAAAGGGTTCATAAAGGCTAATTCTGATAATATACCTGAAGATATTTTTATGGTCACAGATTTTCTCAAACACGACATTCAATTCAGCTGCAGTTCGAGGTGCTAAAGTATCAATGTGAGTATTTTTAAAAAAATAATAATGCAAATGTAAATGTAAATAAGAAACAAAATATTTGTATTATATATAATTAAACTATTTATAGGGCTTCACGAGAAAGTTACAGTGACAAAGCTATAGGTTTTGTTCAACAACTCAACGCAAAAATGGTATTTGGACGTTAAAAGGACGTGTATGTCCAGAACATAAAGTTCGGAGTAAAGCTTATACAATGAAATTAATGAAAACTACTGACATGGTCAGTACGTTCTCTCGACAGCATAGGAACAGCAAACAGCATAGAATTTTTCTTGCGATGCATCAGTAAACATGAGGAACCCAACTTTCATCTTAATCTCCAATTTGGAAAATAAAATATAAAATAATATAAAAGATACGGCTAGATGAAGATTCAGCTACTCAAATGGGCGGGACATATGGCGAGAATACCAGAAAGCCGTATACCAAGAAGAATTGTGGAGGGACGAATACAAGAACAATGTTGTTTTACTAACTTACATTACCACACAAGTTTTTCTAACACTTTTATCCAACTTAAAATTAATATTTGAATTATTTTTTGTTCAAATGGTATTCTCAAGGTTTATGTCACTACTTAGTTATGTCATTACTTCAATTCTTCTATTGGAACCTTTGGTGTGAAACACTAAACTCAAAGAGAGTTACCTCTAAACACCGAAACACTTTTATAAAGTTCTCGACGCACGTTTCGCTAACCATGTTAGCATCATCAGGAGATGAATTAATCTAATTTTAAAAATTAAACTATGTTCTATTTATGCGAGATCCTAATTGCTAACCTACTACCTACGAAGCGTACTACCTACCTAATAAAGGACACAAGAAAGAAAAAAGGAAAAAGGACGAAAAGAGAACAAAAGAAAGAAAAAAGAACCGCGAATTTAACTGACCCTTACATTAATAATTGGAAAAGTTGACTGAATGGAATAGGTCCTTTATCCCGGGTCATCATTTTCTTGCATTTTTTATTTGAATGCTTTCATATGGATCCAAAGCCCTATTGTTATTTACACTTTTAACTAGTCTTAAATTACTAATGTCTATGTTGTGGTCGTGTTCGATTGCATGCTGGACAGCACAAGATTTTTCATTTCTCCCATATCTAATTTGGGCAACGTGTTCTTTATATCTCGTTAATATGGATCTTTTTGTTTCGCAATACACCTTCGATCACAATCCTGCTACAGCTGCTTATAGCTGATTTCATAAATCTCCAATTTTTCATGTTGATCTACTTTATCCTTTGGGTTACCCAGGACTTCTTTTAATTTATTATTTAGTTTGTACATAACTTTTATGTCCACTTTTTTCAAAATTTTCTCTAACCCTCGTGTTAATTGGGCATCAAACGGTATTGCCATGAATTTATTTTTGTTACAATGTTCTTATTATAACCGTTCACTTCGGATACTTCCCTAATTAATTTCAATTTTATTATAATTATCCAGATCATAAAGTTCGGAGTAAAGCTTATACAATGACCTTGATTATTAATGAAAAACTAAGAAAAGTTTAAGACACTCAATGTCACGATTATGCAGTAGATAATAAAAACTAAAAAAAAGTATATAATGTTATAAATAGTAATATTTTGAATATATTTGATGACAGGTGGCTGTAAACATGCATTAGCACTACTCATGTGCACGCATCTGAGAAGCGAAGATTCAATAGCCACTGAAGCTGCATGCTAATGGAAAAAGTCTCGTTTATCAGGCGTTGGTACTGTTATAAAGTATATCAAGACAACAAAGTGAAGGCATGAATTACGTTATGGATCTATTACTGCATCAACATTCTATGAAGCTGCTCATTGTAAAACAGATTATGGTTCATTTGTTCAACAAGTTATTGGTACTAGACGGGATAAAAAGCCCTGCACATAGATCAGAGAACAAACGAAAATGAGTGACATTATTCGAAGAATAAAGGAAATGAATTACGATTACGTAACATTACAGTAACAGATTATGGAACATTTCTTCCAGGCAGGTTGAGAAAAGAAGAGGCGAGGCGAGAGGCGTCATCTTGCCGTACACCCCACTCTACATTTATTCCAACCTCAGGATCAAGGTGGACTGTCGCTGAAGCTTCATCATATATCAATCCCAGTAGGTTTACATAGGCTTTGCTTGAGATTGGTCTGCTTTGAGATTGAATCAAATGCTTTTTCATAATCGATAAAACTCAAGCACAGTAGCATAGGGCGTGTCTTTCCATGAACTTCTGTAGAACCTGGATGGATTGGTGAGAACTTATTGGCAGCAAAGCGGTTTGACAAAGCAATTTCAAAATATCTGGCCATCTCCAGCAGGTTTCCAGAATCCACTTTGATCCACTTTGGATATATATATATATATATATATATATATATATATATATATATATATATATATATATATATATATATATATATATATATATATATATATATATGTTTCTAAATCATTCCGGGTGTCGATCCGTTAATTCTGTGAAGAGTCACGACGTTTCGCCAAAATTTTATTTGGCATTTTCAAGCGTTGTCCGCTTTGACTGAGTTGACTCTTTGCTTAAAGAGTTGTTTATCTACGAAAATTAATTTTACTCTATTTAATTAATTGTAAGTGTAAAAAATATACGGCTTTTTATTTATAAAGCATTTATCTTTGATATTAGATACTTTTATATATGAACGCGCATTTTCAAGCTTTTCAAAAAATTAAAAAAAAAAATCCCTATTTGTAATAAAGTTAATTTAACTGAGTAAGTGTTTTTTGAAATTAGAAGTTCACTATTATTTGTTAGTAATTTGAGATTTATGATCTTTTCTTTTGTAAAATATGAATTATAAATAAATACGCAATGATTTTTCTGTCTACTCCATTAATACTATTCATTTCTAATTTCATAATTGGATTTTTATATACATATAAAAGTCTATAATATCAAAGATATATATATATATATATATATATATATATATATATATATATATATATATATATATATATATATATATATATATATACATATATATATATATATATATATATATATATATATATATATATATATATATATATATATATATATATATATATATATATATATATATAGCATTCGATACTTTTTAATTTGAGTATTATTATGAAACTCCGACAGAATAGCCATTTAACACTGACGGAGGTGAGATTGACGCCTCCTCCCATCCCCTGTCCCCCCGCTACTAACCGCCCTGTTGATAATTAGCCATAAAACAAGCCTTATCCGTATCAAAATCGTGAGCATCTCTGTTCTGTTATACATTTAAGTGAAAGTTGGATGTGTAGCTGGTGAGGCTTGGAAGTGGGCGTTTTTTATATCATAATTACAGATAATTATGAATCCCATGAGAGGTCTACGGCCTTTAATGGATCGAATATGACCTCTATCTCCCCACCTCTGTTTTTGTTTCAAGGTCAAATATGGGCTTTGTTTTTGTTCGAGATCGAATGGACAACAGACATATATTAAAATTATTTAAAAATACGGAACGAAAAACGATTACTATTGTTTAGTTTTAGAAACATTTTAAAAATTTGTCTTATTGTTGAATGATTATGATAAAGACGATGTGTCAGTAGAGAATACAATAATTCAATTTCTGCAATAACCCGTCAACAAATTTAAACTTCTTTGAGGTAGCATTGATGAAAATAGGTGTATATAAAGTATTTTGTGGTCTTAAATTTCAAAATTATAAGCTAATAGTAACTGTACGTGTTACACTAGTAACACGAGGTCAGTGGTGGGGAAAAAAGGGAGATGACATATTTTTACAATCTAACATTTATATAATATAAACATGTAAAACGTCTTAACATTACTGTGGAGTATGTGAATAAAAATATATTACCGGAGATGTCATACAGCGAGAAAAACTTTAACTTTTCCCTCTTGTGTTCTGTAGCATCATCTCTTTTTAGAACAAGCAATCACCCAACATAGATGGATTCCACGATCCCCGGTATCTTGGTTTCATCGTCCTGATGTCCTGGTGAAAGCTCTCTCCTTGTTCGCGCACTCAAATTTTTCGGAAAAACTCCAAATGGGAGTGTAAAAAATGCATTTTTAAGGACATGCCTACAACACCAGAGTATTTTATAGGTTTTCAAGAGCTCATCTATGAGCTTTTTTATAGTTTTTAAATTTCTTGTTGCCCAGAACTCCTTTCACTACATTTCCAAGCTGCTAATTCCTTTTCATTTAATTTTTCTTGAAAACGGAAATCACCTAGAAATTTCCTTAATTGAGGTTCAATAAATATGTCTTCTTTTAGTTTTGCGATATACTAGCAACCACTGACATGGTCGGTAGGTTCTCTCGACAGCATAGGAACAGCAAACAGCATAGAAGGTTTCTTGCGATGCATCACTAAACATGAGGAACCCAACTTTCATCTTAATCTCCAATTTGGAAAATAAAATATAAAATAATATAAAAGATACGCTAAATGAAGATTCAGCTACTCAAATGGGCGGGACAAATGGCGAGAATACCAGAAAGCCGTATACCAAGCCATTCCAGAAGAATTGTGGAGGGACGAATACAAGAACAATGTTGTTTTACTAACTTACATTACCACACAAGTTTTTCTAACACTTTTACCCAACTTAAAATTAATATTTGAATTATTTTTTGTTCAAATGGTATTCTCAAGGTTTATAGTTATATCATTACTTCAATTCTTCTATTGGAACCTTTGGTGTGAAACACTAAACTCAAAGAGAGTTACCTCTAAACACCGAAACACTTTTATAAAGTTCTCGACGCACGTTTCGCTAACCATGTTAGCATCATCAGGAGATGATTTAATCTAATTTTAAAAATTAAACTATGTTCTATTTATACGAGATCCTAATTGCTAACCTACTACCTACGAAGCGTACTACCTACTTAATAAAGCGTATAAAAAAAAGGACACAAAAAAGAAAAAAGGAAAAAGGACGAAAAGAGAACAAAAGAAAGAAAAAAGAACCGCGAATTTAACTGACCCTTACATTAATAATTGGAAAAGTTGACTGAACGGAATAGGTCCTTTATCCCGGGTCATTATTTTCTTGCATTTTTTATTTGAATGCTTTCATATGGATCCAAAGCCCTATTGTTATTTACACTTTTAACTAGTCTTAAATTACTAATGTCTATGTTGTGGTCGTGTTCGATTGCATGCTGGACAGCACAAGATTTTTCATTTCTCCCATATCTAATGAGGTCAATGTGTTCTTTATATCTCGTTAATATGGATCTTTTTGTTTCCCAATACACCTTCGATCACAATCCTGCTACAGCTGCTTACAGCTAATTTCATAAATCCCCAATTTTTCATGTTGATCTACTTTATCCTTTGGGTTACCCAGGACTTCTCTTAATTCATTATTTGGTTTGTACACAACTTGTATGTCAACAATTCACACAATTTCAACAATCAGAAACATTTTTCACCTCTATTTCAAATTTACTCATAAATAAGTTGGCTAAGAACGATACAAGGGATTGCCCATTACCGTTCCTTCTTTTTGTTCGTAAAACCTGTTATTAAGTTGAAAATAATTTTGCTTCATACATAATCTTGTTAAGGAGATGTTAACTTGTAAATGGAGATTAAAACCATTTAACTCGAGTAACTCTCTTAGATATATCAAGGTATGTGGAATCGGGACACTCGGAAACAACGATGACACGTCAAAGGAAACCAAGACCTCCCATTTCTATAGATGTGTTTTTTTGATTTTTTCTATAAATGTTGTTGAGTTTATCACAAAACAGGAAGGTAGTTGGTTTGGTAGATTTTCAAATTCTTTTGTTAACCATTTTGCCAAGTTGTATGTTGGAGAATCAATGGCTGATACAATTGGTCTCATTGATTTTAATCTCTCATTTAATTTTAAAGTTAATGATTGTACGACTGAATTTCAAGCATACTCCTTTTACTGTAAAAGCGTTAATGTAACATTACATAATGTGTATATTCGTTAAAAGATGTCGTTGCTGGTTATATGGGAATTTAACCGGTTACCTTTCGCATGCGACAGACTGTACAACCAAGCACAGATAAGACTCAAGTTGCTTTTCTAAAGGAACGAAATTCGAAGCGTCCGAGAAAAAAAAATTACCAACAGCGTAATACAGTGCGCTTGCGGAAAAAAAGCCATCACGCGACCATAAATCTGGACCGTATGGTGGACTTCGCCTAAACCAATTAAAAACCGTAACGAATCGCCACGAGCGGGTTCCCTTTTCATTTCGCCAGCCATTCCGCGATATCAGAAGCGGCACCAAATAGGGAACTGAGGGAATGAGTCGAGACGTTGGACGCCACTATTCGAAACAAATGACTTTTCAGCCGCGGTCGTAATTCATATCATTTTTCAATTGACGGAGAAGTGGGGAGAGAGAAAGGGTGAAATCAACCGGCGTCCTGCTGGGGTGATATTTAATAGCTGCGGGGGGCGTGAAAGCTGAAGGAAATCTTTTTTCGCCATGTAGCTTGTCGACTTGCGTTTTGCCCGATCAGAATTTCTTAGGAGTTTATGAAAAAGAATGCATTAAAATCCGAAGTATGTCTCTTAAGTGGACATATGAACATCCAAGGTTCATGAATTAAAAACATGTCACACACACAGGTGGTTGAAAAATGATGAGCAAATTCCTTTTGCTCTAGGAAGAAAAAAACTAGGAAAAATATTTTTACAAATAAAGTCCGTTTCTGGCATTGTTATATTCAGAGTGTGTAAAGACCACTAAACATTTTATAGAGCAATAAAAGTATTTGCCTTTCTCATCCTTTCTTACGTATCACATCGGTCAAGAAGTCCCCGGCCTGACAAATAAAACGCACTTTTTTTGCAAATTTCGACTTATTATTCATCAATACATTCTCCAATCAATAACATTATGTAATATTCGGTAATGTTTTACCTTTCTCGAGATAATCTATGAACGATATCCCATACGCATCCCAAAATATAGAGGACATAACCTTGCCTGTCGATGTTTGTCTTTTTGGTCAGTTTGGACGGCTTTCACCTGTCGCTGTCCACTCAGCTGATTGCCGATTTGACTCCGGAGTGTTGTGACGGTTCCATGTTTCCTTTTCCTTCCTTTTTATTTCGCTTAAACAGCTTAAACAAACTTCCAAACATAGGGGCAAGTTGTGCAATCGAAATATCTCGAAAACTAAGCAACCTACAACAAAAATGTAAATAGCGAAAAGAAGGGGTTACGTGAGGGGAATACATAGCGCGACTGTCAATTGCTCTCCGGTGCTCCGATAAAATATAAGAACGCTTCCGCGTAAAAATATATTACAGATCATCATAATTTTTCTGCTATACTCGTATAAAAACACTTAATAACTGAACTTAATTATTGTTCTTTCGATTATAGATTGTTATTTATTTTTAACTCTTATGATTATTTTATAACCTAATTTTTATTTTGTTGCCTCAAATGGGGCTAGTTGAGCAACACGCGTTCAATGCTTGCTCAACTAGCCCCACTAGATGTTCATTGTAGAAAATCAAATTTTTCTTTAATAAATGAATAACCATCAATTAATTTGTGCATGTGATGATTCTACAGAGAGTTTACTAATTAAAATTAGTTATATTGATAATTGTATTATTGAATATAATTAAATTTTAGGTTGGGTATATATAAAAGAAAGACCTCAAACGATTTAGCTACTAGTCAAGAATTGAGTGATGCAGCAAAAGCTGTAGAGGAAGAAAAATTCAGTGTAAATACTGCAGCCAAACAATTTAATATTAACAGGATGACTTTAAAGAAATATTTTTTTCCATTATTTGGGTTGTTCGCCATTATCTAAAACTCAAAAAATATCAAAAATACCTGTTCTTATGTAAAGATAGAATCACTGGGTAAAAGTAAAAAACCAAACAGAGACAAATTTCTCAGTCATTCTGAAAATTTCAAAAAATACTCTTAGATCTCTATTAATAAAAATTAAACTAAACAATATACAACAAAATACCAAAAATGTGGTTTATAAAATTCCCTGCGAATGACAAATTCTATATAGGTACGACATCTAGACCGTTAGATGTTAGAGTAAAAGAGCATCATAAAAACCTTCTTAGAAAGTGCGATTTTTTAAAAATGTGATTTTAATAAATCTAGAATTTGTCAACACGCATGGGAATCGAGTCATAAAATCAATTGGAATAATTCCAAAACGGTATTAAAAGAATCGGTAACAAAATACAAAAAATTAAAAGATACCGCTATAATTAATTTAAATAAAAATAACTGTATTGCTATGCCTTCGGTAGATTTAAATTCAATATGGTTCCCGATTCTTAAGAATACAATTAAACACATTTAAATATTTGAAAACACAATCAGTACAATAAACAATCACACAGTAAACATTACCTATATATATATATATATATATATATATATATATATATATATATATATATATATATATATATATATATATATATATATATATATATATATATATATGGATGGACCAAGGCAATCCTGGAGTGGATACCGCTTGATCGCAAACGTCCGCGAAGAAGACCGAAAGCACGATGGACTGATGACATCGTTAAGTATATTGGACCCGAGTGGCAGAGGAAAGCCCAGGACCGTGAAGGTTGGAAGCATGCTGAAGAGGCCTTCATCCTGCAGTGGATCGATACGGGCTGATGATGATATATATATATATATATATATATATATATATATATATATATATATATATATATATATATATATATATATATATATATATATATATATATTATTATTCACGTATGGGCCCTGGTGGACCACGCGAAGTACAATTAGAGGGGTTTGTTGTTGTTAGCCTTCCTTTAAGCCCATACTAATTTCATTCTTTCGCTATGAGCTTTTTCCTTTCGTCAGACCAAGTTGTTCCAGTCTTCCTACATTTTTCTCTCTGGCCAACCTTCCAAACGTTAACCTTGGGTCTGAAACAACCTCTATTCTGAATTTCACTTTGTGTAATATTTGCTGATCTTAGGTTAATTGCCGCAATCCATTTAATTATTTCTACTTTAGTTTTACTCCTATTTTCATAAAATTCGACTATTTGTCTAGTTAGCCTACTCGGATTCATGCGTTTGATGTGTCCGTAAAACTTAAGTCTTCTTTTTCTCATATCGCTATGTATATCTGTATATTGTTTGATTTCTTGGTTTTCTCGAAGTCGGTATGTTGTGCTATTTATTTGTTTGGGGCCTAGGATTTTTCTTATGATTTTTCTTTCCTTCTTTTCAATGTCCTCGATGTCCCTCTTTCTATTCAAAATGAGCGTTTCTGCAGCATATAGACATTCTGGCTTAATAACCGTGTTGTAATGTCTCAGTTTTGTGTTTTTAGATAGGCATTTTTTGTTGTAAATATTTTGTGTAAGTCTCAATGCCGTTTCCATTTTTTGACATCTACCCTTATTGGTCGCTTTTTCCAACCCATTTTCCATGATTATTTCACCCAAATATTTGAATTGAGAGACTCGTCTGATGTTACCATATTTTGTTTTTAGAAATGGTGTTCTTAGTATGTTGCAGGTCATGTATTGTGTCTTTTCAAAGGATATTTGGAGCCCTACCTTTTCTGCTGTTTCTTTTAGGATTTCAATCTGTTTTTGAGCCGTTAATACATCTTGAGCTAAAATTGCTAGATCATCAGCAAATGCCAAACAATCAATTTTGATGTTGGTTCTCCCCAGTTTAATGGGCTGGTCAATATTCAGTGCCGACTTTTTTTCATGCCACTCCTGTATTACTTTTTCTAGAACACAGTTAAATAAGAGTGGCGAGAGTGGCGAGATTTTTATTGTACAGTTTTTGATGTCTTAGAATCAACTTTAGATTCAGGATCTGTTCAGGGCAGGATCTGCCCGGTCGAAAACTTGCCTGATATTCACCAATGTTCGGTTCTAACTGTCCCTGTGCTCTGTCTAGTAGACATTGAGATAGAATCTTGTAACAAACTGGGAGAAGAGATATTCCGCTATAGTTGTTTACATCCGTTCTATCTCCTTTCTTATGTAGTGGATGGATTAGAGCATCTTTCCAGTCTTCCGGAATCCGTTCGGTTCGCCAAACTTCTTGTAGAATTTTGGTTATTTCCTTGATTGTACCTGGACCAGCGGATTTCAAAAGTTCAGCAGTGATTCCATCTTCACCAGAAGCTTTGTTATTTTTAATCCGCTTGATTTGCCTAAGTATTTCCTCTTCATTCGGTGGTAATGAATCTGGGTTTGTTTGTTTAGGGTTTAGTGTTGGTAATTTGTTTAAGGGCTCAGGACAGTTTAGTATTTGTTCAAAATATTTTGCAAGTTCTTTACAATTGTCTTGGTTATTTAGAGCTAGTTGTCCGTTTTCCTTTTGAAAGCATAGGCTCTGTGGTTGATAGCCTGTTAATTTAGTTTTAAAAGTTTTGTAAAAGTTTCGGGTGTTATTTTTTTGGAAATCTTTTTCTATTTCATTAAGTTGATTGTTTTCATATTTTCTTTTAGTTTGTCTAATTAGCTTCGATGTTTCTTTTCTTACTTCCAAAAAGATTTTATAGTTTATTGCTGTTTTTTGACTGTTCCAATCTTTGAATGCTTTACTTCGGCTTAATACTGCTTACTCGCAAACTTCATCCCACCACGGATGTTTTCTACATTTTTGTAAAGGGACCAACTTTAAGGCTGTTTTAATAAATTTTTGTTTTAATTCTTGCCAGTTCTGTGCAGGTTGTTTATCAAGCTCTTCTGTTAGGGCTGGTTTTATTTTCGTTGGGTCAAACTTTGGTATTTAGTATATATATATATATATATATATATATATATATATATATATATATATATATATATATATATATAAGCCCACAAGGTAGCGTAACGGAACCGTGGAGGGAAATATTACAGAAATCTTTCACCGTTTCTCCACGTGGTGCCACCGATCGCCTTCGCCGAACTGTCAACCATGCGACGTCACGTGTCTCTCGGGACCGGTTTCTAGCCTTTCAGCCGTCATCAGCCGAGCTCTAGACGAACGCAAGGAAAGCAGTTCGGAGAAACGATCGGGGCCAGACCAGATTAACTGGCCATTTTAATTTTATCTAATAAATTAAATAAATGTATCTAATAACGAGAAATTTGTCTCCGTTTGGTTTTTTGTTTTTACCCAGTGATTCTTTCTTTACATAAGAACAGGTATTTTTGATATTTTTTGAGTGTTAGATAGTGGCGAAAACCCCCAAATAAAGGGAAAAAATATATGAATACGCCACAATCATTCAGACATTATTTATAGAGATATGTTTGTATTAATTGTGATCGAGACAAAGATGATTAATAATTTGGGATTATTTATCATCTAGTAATATATTCTGGATCTCATAACAAGTTACTACTTTAATTTAATATTTATTTGCATTATAATTATTCTTAAATATGTAATTTTAAATATAAAAAGTGTAATAATAATCCAAGGATTGAAAAGATTTATTCTTGTTTGATTTTAATTTTATTTTTCCAGAGATATAATACCAATATCAGCTTGCAATAATTATAATAAATAAATATTTGCTTGTTGATTACAATTACTTTATATTCAGATCATTCTATACAGTCGTCAAGTCCATTTTGAACCATTGCTTAACTAGCCCCATGCCCATGCTCAACTAGCCCCACTAGTGGGGCATGTTGAGCAACTTGCACTTCCAACAATAACTTTTAAACTTGTACTAGGATCGTTTTTACACCGCTAGACGTTTTGGAGAAGAGTAAATTACGTACCTAACAGAGTAAGAATTAATTAAATCCGATGCATTCTCATATGATGCATATTCTTAAAGTTATGGAAGATCAAGCGCAAAGTTGCTCAAGTAACCTCCCCCTACCGTACGTTATTACTTTTGGTTCACTGTGAGCAAACGCAGTACCCACTCCGATAGCGATTTACGTATTCCCAAATGTTTATGCAAAATAGTGTATGTAAACACTTCCTTTCGATAACATCATGTCAGGATTAAAAATTCCAAAACGTAATGAAGAAATCAGTCCATGTACAGAAATACAATACGATTGTACATACAAAAATAACGAATGTAACAAGAAAACGAATTTTTTTTGTGATAAGTGTACATATACATATAAATATATATATATATATATATATATATATATATATATATATATATATATATATATATATATATATATATATATATATATATATAAATATAAGTGTATATACAGATAAGTGTACAAGTACATATAAAAAAAGGAAGAAACTGTTTTGTTATGTATCGTAGAAAATAATTTTCGTAAACGTTTATTTAGTTTCCTAATTAAGTATTTTTAATATTTATGTAATATTTTGTTATGGGCATTAAAATATTTTTGCATGTATTATTAAAAAAAAAAGCAAAAAAAAAACTTACTAACTAGAGCCTTTATAGACACAAATTAATTCGCTCCATCACGCTGGAACCCGCATTAAAGAAAACTCAATTCTTTTGCTTATTTTTTCCTACAAACGATGCTAATAAACGTAGTATAGTTATTTTTTTTTGTAGTGTCAGTAATTATGCAGGAAAAACAATAGATATTGTTCAAGGCAGTGAATATTGATAATAGTTTGTAGTTTTTTTATTCTATTCATGTAAATAAATATCGGATTATATCGAAAATAACGCAGTTATAGGAAAAAACGATCCGATTCCAAAAACTACAAATGATATAAATGTTTGTAGTAATTCGCGTATATTTGTAGTGACTGTTAAATTTTTGTTATAACTGCAAACAAAAAAATCAACTGATCAAAAAATGATTATGTTTTAAAAATTAAAAGTCTAAGAAATTAAACTGTTTGTATCGTCTTGAACTAGTACACACACACACTTATATATATATATATATATATATATATATATATATATATATATATATATATATATATATATATATATATATATATCATCATCATCATCATCAGCCCTTATCGATCCACTGCAGGATGAAGGCCTCTTCAGCACGCTTCCAAACTTCACGGTCCTGGGCTTTCCTCTGCCACTCGGGTCCAATATACTTAACGATGTCATCAATCCATCGTGCTTTCGGTCTTCTTCGCGGACGTTTGCGATCAAGCTGTATCCACTCCAGGATTGCCTTGGTCCATATGTCTTCCCATCCCCTCGCTATATGGCCTGCCCATCTCCATTTCAATTGTTTTACTCTTCCAATGATGTCACAGACTTTTGTTTGTTCCCTGATCCATGCGCAGGACTTTCTGTCTCGTCTTGTAATGCCAAGCATACATCTTTCCATTCCCCTCTGTGCCACCCGAAGTTTTTGAATTGATTGCGATGTGAGTGTCCAGGTTTCACTTCCGTATGTCATAACGGGTAGAACGCACTGATCGAAGACTTTTCTTTTCAGGCAAAGTGGGAGTCTGCTCTTAAACACTATGTTGAGCCTACCAAATGCCTGCCAGCCACATTTAACACGCCGTTCCACCTCCCGGGCGGTATTCCCCTCCATTGAAATCCTCTGCCCAAGATATATAAAGCTGTCCACAATCTCTAAATCCCTTCCTAAAACTGAAATTCTTCTGTCCTGGGCGAAGTTATTGAACATAACCTGACTCTTTTTCAGGTTTATTTTCAAGCCAAATGGTTCGCCAGCCCTTTGTAGTTCTTGTATGCGTCTTTGCAGCTCCTCTGGGTCTTGTGAAATGAGAATAATATCATCTGCAAATCTAAGATGGTTTAAGTTTGCACCATTGATCTTTACACCATCCTGTTCCCAATCCAGTTTACGGAATACTTCTTCAAGGCCAGCCGAGAAAAGAATAGGCGATATTGCGTCACCCTGCCGTACACTTCGTTCTATATTAATTCCCACTTCAAGATCATCAAGGTGAATTGTGGCTGTAGCTCCATCATATATCGATTCTAATAGGTTTACATAGGCTCTCTCTACACCTTGGCTAAGCAGTGCATCCATTATCGCATGCTGTGAGATGGAATCAAATGCTTTTGCGTAGTCGATAAAAGCCAAGCACAGTGGCATGGTGTATTCGTTGTGCCTTTCTATGACCTGCTGTACAACCTGGATGTGATCCATTGTACTGAATCCACTTCTGAATCCTGCTTGTTCTCTTGGTTGTGCGTCATTCAGTTTTTTAAATATTCTTTTAGAAATTATCTTAGTGAAAACTTTGTACATCACTGATAGGAGGCTTATTGGACGGTAGTTCTTTAAATCTTCCTGTGCTCCTTTTTTGTGTAAAAGGATCACTTCTGCATTTTTCCATAAGTCAGGTACTTTTTGTTCTTTGAGGCATTTTGAGTATAATTTTGCCAGTGTTTTATGTAACGTCCGACCACCAGCTTTTAGCATTTCGACAGTTACCCTATCCTTTCTTGGAGCCTTGCCGTTCTTCATCAATTCTATAGCATTTGTTACTTCCTCCACTAGGATATCTGGCATTATATATTGCACTTCCGTGGGTATTGCTGTCGCTAACTGGCTCTGATCTTCATATAACTGGGAATAAAACCTTCTGACAATCTCTAACATTTGAGTACGCGCCCTGCACACTGTACCATCCTCACGCTTTAAAGCATATATTTGCGTTCTTTTGTTTCTCAGCTTCTGTTTAGCTTTGTTAATTTCTTTGTTTTCTTCCAGGGTTTTTTGCACTAGCTGCATATTGAATCGGCGCGTGTCCTCTCTGATACGTTTTCTTAGTTTTGCAGAGCTCAGTGTACTCGACCCTGCCAAAAGGACTACCTGCATTTCTCATTGCTCGCCGTTTCTTCATTAAATTAATGGTCTCACTGGAGATTTTTGTTTGTTTGAGACATTTTTCTTCTGGTGCTATTGAAGCAGCCGTTTGAAGTACATTGTTGGCGATTTCTTCATATTGAACTGATATTTCCACCTCCTCTGGATCTTGTAAAGTAGCAAACCGGTTTGACAAAGCAATCTCAAAATCCCTTCCTCTCTCCAGCAGTTTTCCAGAATCCACCTTGCCCTTCTTTGATCTTACCATTCTACAATATCGTTTTCCATCGATTCTAGAGCATACAAATGCTCTAGAATCGATGGAAAATGGCAAGGGTTCAGGAAAGAACAGCGTAACTGTCGAAATGCTAAAAGCTGGTGGTCGGACGTTACATAAAACACTGGCAAAATTATACTCAAAATGCCTCAAAGAACAAAAAGTACCTGACTTATGGAAAAATGCAGAAGTAATCGTTTTATATAAAAAGGGAACACACGAAGATTTAAAGAACTATCGTCCAATAAGTCTCCTATCAGTAATGTACAAAGTTTTCACTAAGATAATTTCAAAAAGATTATTAAAAAAACTGAATGAGGCACAACCAAGAGAACAAGCAGGATTCAGAAGTGGATTCAGTACAATGGATCACATTCAGGTTGTACAGCAGGCCATAGAAAGGCACAACGAATACACCGTGCCACTGTGCTTGGCTTTTATCGACTACGAAAAGCATTTGACTCCAGCTTAAAGCATGCAATAATGGAATCACTGTTTAGCCAAGGGATAGATAAAGCATATGTAAACTTATTAGGATCGATATATGATGGAGTTACACTCACAATTCACATTGATGGTCTTGAAGTGGGAATTAATACGTTTGTTCCAGCAGGCTGTCAGAAATGTTGGAAGCAGCTTGGAGTATGCGCAGTGTCAAATGTGTGTTCCATCAAAGAAATGTTAGTGACATTTTGTAAGTGTCAGCTGTTCCAGCAGATGTTGGCAACATTAAAAACGTGTTGGCAGCTACTTGAAAAGTTTGCGGAGTTCCTTCCAACATTTCTAGCACGGCTTGGATTCCAACCTAACTTTATGTAGCTTGTGTATTTGAAGTTTATACTTTTTCTGTTTGGTTAAGAAATTTTCACAATGGATTTATTTGATGATCTGGAACTCGAAATGTTTGAAGACCGAAAGCGGCAGAAAAATGAAAATTACATTGAAAGCACTGTGGAGAATTTCAGTTCATGAGCGAATGAGGAAATGATAAAATCAGCACTAAACACCAAGTGTATTTATTTTTATGGTTCTCAGGACACGAGGCTGCTTTTTTTAGAGATGTGTCTGACCGATTTTCCATCTCTATAAGTAGTTTATTTAGAATTAATAGGAGGCTTATTTATTTTTTAAGGCCAGATGTTATTTTTTATGGCCAGATTTTCAAGAAAAACCAGATATTGAAACATTCTATCAAAACAAAAATTTCCCTGTAGTTATAGGTGTTATTGATGGTTCCCATATTAGAATTGACAAACCTACCGCAAAAACCGCAAAAAATATTTTCCAATTCAGGTAAGGAATTTGCTCTTAATTTAAATGATGTAGATATCCCAATTAGTAATTGTTGGTTTTGTTTCAGCTAGAAGTGGTTTGTGATCACAGAAGAAAAATTCGATGTCTTTTTGTTGGCTTTCCGGGGTCAGTTCACGATTCTAGAGTTTTTCAAAGATCTCCTATGTCCAATGAACTACCCAACAAATGTGGTGATTATTTCATTTTAGGAGATAGTGCCTATAGTTGGTCACGTCATTTGATTACTCCATTTAAAGATCAAGGAAATCTGACACGTCAACAAAGACTTTTTAATCAAAGATTATCAAGTTGCCGATATGTTGTTGAACACTGATTTGGTATATTAAAACAGAAACTTCGGCAATTATACCATTGCAAGTTAAGATGTATTAATAATATTATAAATTTTATTAGAGCTTGCTGCGTATTACATAACATATCTCTAGAGGATGAGTTAGTTTTCAATTTGGAAGTGGATATCCCGGAAGGCATTATTTATAGAAACCATTTACTTCGAACTTTAAATTTGTAAAATTGTTTATTATGCAGAAAAATAAAAGTCATGTAATGTTTCTGTTTATCAAATTTATTTTTGTTTTAAGATTTTGAATTTCAACTTTGGACCAAAGATTTTCTTTAAAGAAATATTGTAATTTTTCTATAACAAATAAGAAATTATGTAAAATTAAACAAATTATTTATTTTATACAACAATCTTGACTTGACTTGCACACCTAACTAATATTAGGTAAACTTAAGACTTAACTACTAGACTAAACAACTAATTATTTGGTAAATTCATATTCCTATGTTCAAATAGGCTTCAAGAATTTCATTCCTTTTTTCTTGAATGTCATTCTGCCTCCTCCATTCATTTAATTTTTGATTTTTAATCTTTTCCCGTATTCCATTTTTTTTTAAACTGCTTCATGCAAAAATACTTGCCTGTCGATCCGTATCTTTTCCAGAATATCATTCCTACCTGAAATTCTTTTTTTTTTCGACTTAGTGTTTCTGAAACTCAATCTGTTCTAGAAGTTGATGGTGTTGGCTGTAAATCGATGACCTCAGCTATATTTTTTTCCATATCATTAATGCTTTTAGGTGGAACAATGATTGTTTCGTCGCTTAAAAGCATTTCCGGGTTTATATTTTTTTTTTAGAAAAAATATCATTCATTTCTTCTTCAAAATCAAAAGATTTTCTGCTTCTGCCTGTATGCTACCTTCTTGTATGCCCGTACCAGAGTCCTCCATTTATTTTCAACTTGAGACTGTTAAATGTAATTGAAATTCTTCATTTAATGTTTTTACAATGATTTCCCATAAATGTTTTTGTTTTTTTATTGTTATCCCTATCTGGGTGTGGTGGGACTTGTATAGAGAAATCAACCGTTTGTAGCATTTGCCAACCACGAGATATATTCTTCATTTTGGAGCAGAGGGATATTTCCCGTTCCTCTCGGCAAAATAATAAACTCTTGCATATCTAAAATAGACTTTAAAAATATAAAATGCACATGTTAACCCCGGTGGTACTGCTATTTACAACAAAAGATCTATTGAATGTATATGCATAGAAATAAATAATTACCTTTCAAAACACCTTCCATTATTAAATGATTTTTTATGAATGATGATGAACTTTTTCTCTAAAACTTATAAAACAACAAAAGACACTAGAACAAAGAACAACCAAATGGTTAAAATGACGATAACCTCACTTTAGAGTTGTGTCGAATTGCCGCATTAGCTTGCAAGAAGAGAAAATGTTCGTTTTTCGTTTCAGCAGAAATTTGTTCCCAACATTAATACAACTGTTACGAACAAGTTTGCTTGTTTGACAGATGTTGGGAACATGTATTCCAACATCTCGCTGGAAGAAACCTAATATAGAACGAGGTGTACGGCAGGGTGACTCAATATCGCCTATTCTTTTCTTGGCTATACTTAGTATTCCGTAAATTGGATTGGGAACAAGACGGTGTAAAGATCAATGGTGCAAACTTAAACCATCTTAGATTTGTAGATGATATCGTTCTCCTTTCACAAGACCCAGAGGAGCTGCAAAGGGCATACAAGAACTGCAAAGGCCTGGCGAACCATTTGGCTTGAAAATAAACCTGAAAAAGATTCAGGTTATGTTTAATAACTTCGCTCAGGACAGAAGAATTTCAGTTTTAGGAAGGGATTTGGAGATTGTGAACAGCTTTATATATCTTGGGCAGAGGCTTTCAATTGAGGGAAATACTGCCCAGGAGGTGGAACGGCGTGTTAAATGTGGCTGGCAGGCATTTGGCGGGCTCAATATTGTGTTTAAGAGCAGACTCCCACTTTGCGAGAAAAGACGAATCTTCGATCAGTGCGTTCTACCCGTTATAACATACGAAAGTAAAACCTGGACACTCACATCGTAATCCATTCAAGAACTTCGGGTAGCACAGAGGGGTATGGAAAGATGTATGCTTGGCATTACAATACGAGACTGAAAGTCCTGCGCATGGATCAGGGAATAAAGGAAAGTCTGTGACATCATTGGAAGAGTAAAGCAATTGAAATGGAGATGGGCAGGCCATATAGGGAGGCGAAGGGATGACAGATGGACCAACGCAATCCTGGAGTAGATACCGTTTGGTCGCAAACGTCCGCGAAGAAGACCCAAAGCATGATGGATTGATGACATCGTTTAGTATATTGGACCAGAGGGGCAGAGAAAATCCCAGGACCGTGAAAGTTGGAAGCATGCTAAAGAGGCCTTACCCCGGAGTGGATTGACATGGGCTGATGATGATGATGATGATGACACACAAGCTATAGTTTCGTAAATCGATCTTACATTCTTAAACACTTCTTTAAAAACGTTTCTAAAGTAGTGTTTGAGAATATAACATCATTTTAGGCAATTATAACCACACAAAGTACAAAATAAAAGTGGCAGATAACAAATTAAAAAAAAAAATTGAATGATTTGTCCGTTACTTTGTGATAGTTGATTTTTTAAAAAGGAATAAAACAATTTTTTACTTCATCTATTACTTTTATTTTTAAACAAATTTTGTGTGACTATAGTTTCGTAAAACGACTTTACAATCTCAAAAACTACTTTAAAACGAAGGTTTTACCTAAGGTACCTAAGGTTAAAATTTATTCGGTCTAAATTAATTCATTATTTACATTGAAATATTTTTTTTATCGCGCTTTAAGAAAAATTTGCCAACATGGTTAGCGAAACGTGCGTCGAGAAGTTTAAAAAAGTGATTTGGTGTTTAGAGGGAAGGTTTTAGTAGAAGAATTGATCAGATATGTTGACAAAAGTTATGGAAAATGTCCAAAGTGCCACAAAATTTAAAGACAGAATAGACAACAACATTCTGTTTTGTTTCTTTTAAAAATTGTAAATAAATAATATGGCTACGTGACTCTTGTCCCACCCTGTACGAGCAAAAACTAGAAATACCGGAACAACAATTCGTCAACGTCTACTTTTTTTAAAAGATAATTGAACTAGACATGTCAAAATGATGGGAAAAGGCATTGATTTTCAAGAAAAATATGGGTAATCACTGATAAATCACACAGTAATCTATATTGTTTGTACCTGTCTTCGAGTAATTCTTCTTGGAAAAAAATCACTTTTATGATAGGTAGGCGCCATCGGAAGAAACGAAACCAAAATGCAATCAGGTCTAAAAGGTGCATGGATTTTATTGGTGTTGTTAAAGCATTATTGGATTTCTCTTCCTATCAATTCGGATTTCAGACACAACTTATTTAGTTGGAGACTCGACTTCCTTTTAATGAACATACCGTTAAATCTTGTATTGTTATATATATTTTGTTTCTTTAATGATTTATAGAAATTTATCAATATATATATATATATATATATATATATATATATATATATATATATATATGTATATATATATATATGTATATATATATATATATATATATATATATATATATATATATATATATATATATATATATATATATATATATATATATATATATATATATGTATATATATATATATGTATATATATATATATATATATATATATATATATATATATATATATATATATATATATATATATATATATATATATATATATGTATATATATATATATATATATATATATATATATATATATATATATATATATATATATATATATATACCCCTCCAGTCTTAACCTCTGAACCGTCATGGTTCAAACCTTTAATTCAAAGTACAAGATGAAGCGTTCTAGTAATTACAAAATTACCCCAGGAGGTAGACAATCTTCTGCCAGCTTTGCTGGTACAACCGGACTTTCGGATTCTGGGGTGTCCGGGCTTAAACGCAAAATCTTTCAGAGGGAGTCGGAGACCTCTGGCCAACGTCTGAAACCGAAAATAAAAACTTTCTTTGGAACGCTAAATATCAATTCTCTCCTGCGTCCAGGAAAACTACACGAATTGGGGCGAACATTAAATCGACAAAAAATCCAAATTTTAGCTTTGCAAGAAACCAGATTGATAGATGATAACACCTTGGAATTCGGCAACTACAGACTTTTTAAAAGTAAAACGGACAAAAGAATATTCAAAAATACACCACATCTCGGTGTTGCTTTCGCTGCCTCAAGAAACATTCTTGGTTCTATAACAAATGTCCAGCCAGTAAATAATCGACCTATGACACTATCCCTCAAGTGTGCTAACAAAAACTATACATTAATCAATGGACACCTCCCAGTTAACGAAGAAAATAAATCTAATCCTGAAAAAGTAAATAAGTACTGGGAAATTCTGGAAAAGACTATCTCTAAAATTCCCTCTAACCATGTAAAAATCCTATTGGGTGATTTCAACGCCCAACTAGGGAAAGAAAAAAAGTACAGGAAAACAGTCGGCAGTTTTCCCGCTCATAAATGGACTAACCATAATGGTAGAAGATTGGTTGAACTATGTTCGCAGTTTAATCTAAAAATAATGTCAACCCATTTTAAGAAGAAAATAACAAAGCAAAAGACCTGGAGGTGTCCAAACACGTACATGGGTGAATTTCAAATTGACCATGTTGCCATTTCGTACCCCAATTATAAAGAGATTTTGAATGTTCAAGTCAGGAAAGGAGCAAATATAGACACGGATCACTACTTGACTAGAATCAAACTTAGCTTAAAACTTCGAAAACTTATTCAAAAGGGGCTGCTAATACCAAAGTTTGACCCAACGAAAATAAAACCAGTCCTAACAGAAGAGCTTGATAAACAACCTGCACAGAACTGGCAAGAATTAAAACAAAAAATTATTAAAACAGCCTTAAAGTTGGTTCCTTTACAAAAACGTAGAAAACATCCGTGGTGGGATAAAGTTTGCGAACAAGCAGTATTAAGCCGAAGTAAAGCATCCAAAGATTGGAACAGTCAAAAAACAGCAATAAACTATAACATCTAAACTATAACATCTAAACTATAACATCTAAACTATAACATCTAAACTATAACAGCTATAACATCTTTTTGGAAGTAAGAAAAGAAACATCGAAGCTAATTAGACAAACTAAAAGAAAATATGAAAACAATCAACTTAATGAAATAGAAAAAGATTTCCAAAAAAAATAACACCCGAAACTTTTACAAAACATTTAAAACTAAATTAACCGTTTATCAACCGCAGAGCCTATGCTTTCAAAAGGAAAACGGACAACTAGCTCTAAATAACCAAGACAATTGCAAAGGTCTTGCGAAATATTTTGAACAAATACTAAACTGTCCTAAGCCCTTAAACAAATTACCAACACTAAACCCTAAACAAACAAACCCAGATTCATTACCACCGAATGAAGAGGAAATACTGAGGCAAATCAAGCGGCTTAAAAATAACAAAGCTTCTGGTGAAGATGGAATCACTGCTGAACTTTTGAAATCCGCTGGTCCAGGTACAATCAAGGAAATAACCAAAATTCTACAAGAAGTTTGGCGAACCGAACGGATTCCGGAAGACTGGAAAGATGCTCTAATCCATTCACTACATAAGAAAGGAGATAGAACGGACGTAAACAACTATAGAGGAATATCTCTTCTCCCAGTTTGTTACAAGATTCTATCTCAATGTCTACTAGACAGAGCACAGGGACAGTTAGAACCGACCATTGGTGAATATCAGGCAGGTTTTCGACCGGGCAGATCCTGCCCTGAACAGATCCTGAATCTAAAGTTGATTCTAAGATATCAAAAACTGTACAATAAAAATCTCGTCTGCACATTTGTGGATTTCAAAAAAGCATATGATTTTATTGACCGCGAATTTTTATTCCGAATCTTGAAAGAACAAGGACTAGATCTGAAAACGCTGGCAATTATTAAAGCAACGTTAACTAACACGAGGTTAAAAGTTAAATTCATGGGTGACATCTCAGAACCCTTCGAAATTAAAACTGGTGTGAGACAAGGACTCTCGCCACTCTTATTTAACTGTGTTCTAGAAAAAGTAATACAGGAGTGGCGTGAAAAAAAGTCGGCACTGAATATTGACCAGCCCATTAAACTGGGGAGAACCAACATCAAAATTGATTGTCTGGCATTTGCTGATGATCTAGCAATTTTAGCTCAAGATGTATTAACGGCTCAAAAACAGATTGAAATCCTAAAAGAAACAGCAGAAAAGGTAGGACTCCAAAAATCCTTTGAAAAGACACAATCCATGACCTGCAATAGACTAAGAACACCATTTCTAAAAACAAAATATGGTAACATCAGACGAGTCTCTCAATTCAAATATTTGGGTGGAATAATCATGGAAAATGGGTTGGAAAAAGCGGCCAGTAAGGGTAGATGTCAAAAAATGGAAACGGTATTGAGACTTACACAAAATATTTACAACAAAACATGCCTATCTAAAAACACAAAACTGAGACATTACAACACGGTTATTAAGCCAGAATGTATATATGCTGCAGAAACGCTCATTTTGAATA
This sequence comes from Cosmopolites sordidus, assembly GCA_031761425.1. Lineage (NCBI taxonomy): Eukaryota > Metazoa > Arthropoda > Insecta > Coleoptera > Curculionidae > Cosmopolites > Cosmopolites sordidus. The sequence goes on along the minus strand of JARFXV010001119.1, from coordinate 182,048 downwards.
GAAAGAGGGACATCGAGGACATTGAAAAGAAGGAAAGAAAAATCATAAGAAAAATCCTAGGCCCCAAACAAATAAATAGCACAACATACCGACTTCGAGAAAACCAAGAAATCAAACAATACACAGATATACATAGCGATATGAGAAAAAGAAGACTTAAGTTTTACGGACACATCAAACGGATGAATCCGAATAGGCTAACTAGACAAATAGTCGAATTTTATGAAAATAGGAGTAGAGCTAAAGTAGAAATAATTAAATGGATTGCGGCAATTAAAGAGGACCTAAGATCAGCAAATATTATACAAAGTGAAATTCAGGATAGAGGTTGTTTCAGACACAAGGTTAACGTTTGGAAGGTTGGCCAGAGAGAAAAATGTAGGAAGACTGGAACAACTTGGTCTGACGAAAGGAAAAAAGCTCATAGCGAAAGAATGAAATTAGTATGGGCTCAAAGGAAGGCTAACAACAACAAACGCCTCTAATTGTACTTCGCGTGGTATGGGCCCTGGTGGACCACGCGAAGTACAATTAGAGGCGTTTGTTGTTGTTAGCCTTCCTTTGAGCCCATACTAATTTCATTCGTTCGCTATGAGCTTTTTTCCTTTCGTTAGACCAAGTTGTTCCAGTCTTCCTACGTTTTTCTCTCTGGCCAACCTTCCAAACGTTAACCTTGTGTCTGAAACAACAATACAATATATATATCAATATATATATAATAACAATATATATCAATATATAATAACAATATATATATATATATATATATATATATATATATATATATATATATATATATATATATATATATAACATTTTTATATCTTTAAAATTTTGTTCGTTAGGCAAATTTATTACAAAAAAGAATCACTGAGAAATTTGTCTCCGTTTGGTTTTTTTTTTTACCCAGTGATTCTTTCTTTAAATAAGAACAGGTATTTTTGATATTTTTTGAGTATTAGACAGTGGCGAAAAACCTAAATAAAGGAGAAAAAATATATGAACACGCCACAATCATACAGACATAACTTTAATTTTAATAAAAAAAAAATTAGATTTTGTAAAACAATATAAAAATAAATATAAAGAAATGATTTACATAAAAACACAAATAATACTATTAATTTCAGAAATGATACTTATTATTTAAGTTGTGTATATACAACTACAATAATTTAAAAAGCAGTAAAGAATATCAGAGTAAAGAGAAAATATGAGATAGGTAGTGACTATTTGTTGCTAATGGCCATTTTCAAAAGAGAAGGGCTAAAAGAAACAATACAGAAATGTCAAAACGATAAGAAACAGAAGTCGGTTATAAATTTTTAAAAACTGAAATTGAATAATTACCAAAGGAAATTTGAATAAACTAAAATTTGAGTAAAGAGTTTGGCAGTTGGCAGAGATGGCAGTTTGAGAATATTGATAAACTATGGGTCAAATTTAGGCAAATTTGTGTGGAAGCTGCTGAAGAAGTTTGTGGAAGGAAAAACATAGCAAATAATAGAAAGCATACCTCTTAGTGGTTGGAAAAAATTAGAAGCAAAATCAAAAGGAAGAAAAAAAACTCTGGAAAAAGTATTTCTAATAATAGAAGCTAATAAAAATATAACAACCCATGAGCAATATAAAGATCAAAGAAATGCTGCCAAGAAGAGTGTTGAAAAGGCCAAGAGAAATGAATGGGAAGATTCTGTAGTCAGAAAGGAAGCGAAAGTGTGAAAATAGAAGAGTAAAGGTAACATAAATCAGAAATAAAGGACAGTTAATGCACAAGATAATACAAGTTTGGCTGGAACACTTAAGGAGGGTGAGGACATCACAGTAATTGATGAGAATACATCAAAGGAAAACCAACAACTTTAACAAAGTTAATAGCTCAATTCATATGTGTAAAAATTGGAAGGCTGCGGAGAATAATGAGGATGGGATTAAATTGCTCTATTGCGCCATTGATTATCGTCCTTATTGATGAATTGCCCTATTAAGTTGATCATCTAAGGAAGTTGAGCCCTAGATTTAGGCTATCTGATGGATAGCCTAACACCCAGTAGCGTAGGGGAGGTCAAAACTAAATAAATATTTTTTTTTGCATTTAATAGGCTGCTTGGACGAAATTCCCCTCTATCAGTCTACAACAAAGTACTCTTGTACAAACAAATTCTAAAGCTCGTATGGACATATGGCATCCAGCTGTGAGGTTGTGCCAAAAAGAACAACTTGGAAATAATCCAGCGATTCCAAAACAAAGTACTAAGGAACATTGCAAATGCCCCTTGGTATTTCAGAAACAGTGACCTCCATAGGGACTTGGAAATGGACACCGTTACCCAGACCATTAGCAGATTTGCCCAGAGTCACGAGCAGCGACTTCTTCAGCACGTCAATGTCGAGGCCATCCAGCTCCTTGATAATGCAAGTCAAATCAGAAGACTTAAGAGGACCAAACCCTTTGAGTTGGTTTGAACGTTTGTGTTAGTAAAAAAGCAGAGCATAGTGCTGGTGTATACGTTAATATTGGTGTAATTAAGTTATTGGATTTAATTTAAGGGATACTAGTGAGTAAGTTCTTAAAATCATCTTTTCTTTTATAGTAACTTAGGTTTGTACAACATTACTCATTGATCAACTTTGGTCAGATTGTAATTTTGGAAAACTTCCTCAGGGATGTTTTAATAATAATAAAAAAAAAAATTAATAGCGTTACAAGTAAAAAATCCAAAATTGTAAGGTTATTAAAAAAAATAGTAAAATAAGGTAACAAATTTATAAAATCTATTAAAGTCAAAAATATCATATGTGAAAAAAAATAAAAAACTGACTCTGGAGATTAAAAAATAAAAAAGTTCCCATAAATATACCCCAGAAATTGCTTAAAGGGGCTAGAGCCCCTTAAAGGAGGAACTCCTGGATGTTTTTTTTTGCAATATTTTCGAAACGGTTTATGCTAAAGTCATGAAACTCGGTATACTTAAATAGGTTGGAATAGGAAAATGTTTTTTGTGTTAATAATTGGATATTTTACCCAGTGGGTCCAATATAATGACGTCTCTTTGGTAAATGTTGCTATAATTTTTTTGTTTGTAATATTTTTTATTTTTTAAATCAAATTATTGAATCACAAAGATTGGTAGGTAAAAAAGGTCCTCTTATTTCATCTCGATAGAATAGGCCATTTTCCAGAAAACTGACTTTTTCTAAATCGATGCACGATTGCATGCATCTTAATAATTAAGTAGGTGACAGTCACTGTTTATTACTAGATCATTTACGCAAGAAAGTCTAGATTTTTAATTTTTAAACTGCAAAAAGTTCCCCCTTTAAGGGGCTCTAGCTCCTTTAAGAAGCAATTTTTGGCATATGTTTATAGCAGCTTTCTTATGTTTTAATCCCTGGAGGCACAACCCAAAATATTTCGAGGTTATTTCCGGATACCCTGTATACTAGAAGAATATTAGTAAGTAAGAATATTAGTAGAATATATATATATATATATAAATATATATATATATATATATATATATATATATATATATATATATATATATATATATATATATATATATATATATATATATATATATCCCCTACAATCATACCAAATAAACATCAAAGTCTTCTTTTTCTTTCCGTGGATATTGCGCACTGGTCGTGATGTTCAAGGTTGGCCTGCGTCTACCATGATTTATTGCGCTTTGAGTTGTCAAAATATATCCACTTCTCATCACTTGTCACAATTAGACGCAAAAGACCTTTCTTTTCTACCTGCCAAGCCAAATTTGACAAGTGATTTTTGGCCTTTAAATTTCTCTTTCTTTCAGTTCACATGGAACCCATATTTTTTCCTTTTGGATCTTTCCCAATGCGTGTAGAGATTCGGAAATTGTTTATTGGCCAACATTTAATTGCTTCAACGTGAGAGTTGAGTCTTCATCCAATAATGCTTTCAAATTTACATCTTCCAACTATTTCGGCTACCCTTGATGCTCCTTGTTTTTTATATTAAAATCACCACCATTTATGGTCACCATCATTTATATTTTATATCACCATCATTTTCAGAAGACGGTTTCTTCAAATGAAAGAAACTTATTAAACTTCCCGGTAAAACATCTTTTTCTGGTACATAATTCGACAGATTTAAAGCTATATAAACTATTTTTATTAGTTTAATATAGTATTAATACTGACAATTAATAACGAACTTGTGAATCGTTGATGGCGTATGTTTGATTGATTGCGTATATTTAACTTTAACATTTATTCCATCCGTGAAAACTTGAATATTAATACATATGTATATGACAGTTTCAAAAAAATCGACTATTTTTTTCATAAAGGTATAGCTTTTGAAAAAGTAAATTTATAAGAGATTTTTTTTTGAAGAACGTTCATCTAAATCATCTCCAGATGATGCGAACATAGTTAGTTAGCTAAACGTGCGTCGAGAGATTTAAAAAAGCGATTAGTGGTAAATCGTGTTTAGTGGTAGAAGAATTTATCAGCAAATCTATTAAGATTTTAAGAGATTGTTTTAAAAAATTAAACTACTTGAAACTCTTACTCCTTTTTTGAACTAAATTCTAAAGATACATCAAATTTCTTTCTTTTTTATTGTTGTTTCATTAGAATATCGCCTTCATATTTGGATTTTAGACAATATTTTTTTACAGTTGACTCTTCCTGCAATAAAAAAATCTCTATTCGCAATCTGATGCTGCACCTTGCAATGTGACATTTTGGAATGGAGAATTTCTAAAAACGTTTTCAAAGATAGATTGTATCAAACAACATCAAGTTCTTGCTTTTTATTTCTTATCGCATAACTGTTATTTCGTAATATATATATATATATATATATATATATATATATATATATATATATATATATATATATATATATATATATATATTAATTCTGTTTTTCCTTAAAGGTATCGAAAACATTGTTAGAAATGACGAAAAAAAAAATATTACATGAAAATTAGAGCTCTTGATATTAATATTAAGAAGTGCTAGAATCGCAAATTTCAATTTCCCATTTATATAAAAGAGGATTTTCTATAGGAACTATAGAATTTTATGGAGGAGGAACTATAGAATTTTATGGAGGAGGAACTATAGAATTTTATGGAGGAGGAACTATAGAATTTTATGGAGGAGGAACTATAGAATTTTATGGAGGAGGAACTATAGAATTTTATGGAGGAGGAACTATAGAATTTTATGGAGGAGGAACTATAGAATTTTATGGAGGAGGAACTATAGAATTTTATGGAGGAGGAACTATAGAATTTTATGGAGGAGGAACTATAGAATTTTATGGAGGAGGAACTATAGAATTTTATAGCTCTTCAACAGAACATTACTGTGGAAAGACTATTAAATATCTCTGTAGGAAATTGAACGTCCTTCAAAAAAGATCTTTTATAAGTTATTTTATTTATTTGAAACGATTTTTTTGAAACTATTTGATATGTAAGTTTTCACGGATGGAATAAATGTGACAATTTTTCTTCCGGGTGTCAATACGGCCGTTTAAGGAATTTTTACATTCTTGACGACGTTTCGCCAAAATCTCATTTGGCATTTTCAAGTCTTTGCTCTCTTGGTACACAGCTTCAAACTGGTTCAGAATAAGAAAATTCCTTAAACGAACATATTGACACCCGGAAAAAAAATTGTAGCATTTCGAAAACTGTTCAATAAAAAGGTAACATTATTTTCCAGTTGTGAACTCTGGGTAGTAGCCAGAATGGGGCCTCGGAGTAAGTAAACCGTCGAGTAAACACTTTGAAAATGATGGATGAGATTCCATCGAAACGTCAGCGAAACCGTTCATCAGTGGACATTCAGCTACCACGGGATACCCGAGAAACTATCATTACACATATATATATATATATATATATATATATATATATATATATATATATATATATATATATATATATATATATATATATATATATATATTTATATTTATTTATATTTATACTAATTTCATTCCTTCATTATGAGCTTTTTTTCTTTCGTCAGACCAAGTTGTTCCAGTCTTCCTACATTTTTTCCTCTGGCCAACCTTCCAAACGCTAACATTGTGTCTGAAACAGCCTCTATCCTGAATTTCACTTTGTGTAATATTTAATTATTAATTTTTAATTAATTTAATTATTTCTACTTTAGCTCTACTCCTATTTTCATAAATTTTGACTATCTATCTAGTTAGCCTACTCGGATTCATCCGTTTTTTGTGTCCGTAAAGCTTAAGTCTTCTTTTTCTCAAATCGCTATGTATATCTATGTATTGTTTGATTTCTTGGTTTTCTCGAACTTGGTATGTTGTGCTATTTATTTGTTTGGGGCCTAAGATTTTTCTTATGATTTTTCTTTCCTTCTTTTCAATGTCCTCCATGTCTCTCATTCTGTTCAAAATGAGCGTTTCTGCCCCATATAGACATTCTGGCTTAATAACTGTGTTGTAATGTCTCACTTTTGTGTTTTTAGATAAGCATTTTTTGTTGTAAATATTTTGTGTCTCAATGCTGTTCCCATTTTTTGACATCTACCCTTATTGGCCGCTTTTTCCAACCCATTTTCCATGATTTTCTCACCCAAATATTTGAATTGAGAGACTCGTCTGATGTTACCATATTTTTTTTTTAGAAATGGTGTTCTTAGTCTGTTGCAGGTCATGTATTGTGTCTTTTCAAAGGAAATTTGGAGTCCTACCTTTTCTGCTGTTTCTTTTAGGATTTCAATTTGTTTTTGTGCCGTTAATACATCTTGAGCCAAAATTGCTAGATCATCAGCAAACGCCAGACAATCAATTTTGATGTTACTTCTCCCCAGTTTAATGGGCTGGTCAATATTCAGGGCCGACTTTTTTTCACGCCACTCCTGTATTACTTTTTCTAGAACACAGTTAAATAAGAGTGGCGAGAGTCCATCTACTTGTCTCACTCCAGTTTTAATTTCGAAGGGCTCTGAGATGTCACCCATGAATTTAACTTTTGACCTTGTGTTAGTTAATGTTGCTTTAAAAATTGCCAGCGTTTTCAGACCTAGTCCTTGTTCTTTCAAGATTAGGAATAAAGATTCGCGGTCAATAGAATCATATGCTTTTTTGAACTCTGCAAATGTATATATATATATATATATATATATATATATATATATATATATATATATATATATATATATATATATAAATGTATATATATATATATATATATATATATATATATATATAAATGTATATATATATATATATATATATATATATATATATATATATATATATATATATATATATATATATATATATATATATATTACTTAGTCTTCAACTCTTCTACTCTACTGATTTCGACTACTCTAAACCTAGGGCTCAACTTCCTTAGATGATCAACTTAGATCAACTTAATTTGCCAATTCATCGATAAGGCTGATAATAGCGCAATAGAGCAATTCAACTCCAACCCCATCATTCCCCGCAGCTTTCCCATTTTTACACATATGAATTGAGCTAATAACTTCGTTATACTGGATAATGTTGCCTTTAATTTCTTGATGGTTTTTCTTTGATCTCTTCTCATTAATTACTGTGATGTCCTCACCCTCCTTAAAGTGTTCCAGCCAAACTTGTATTATATCGTGCATTAACTGTCCTTTATTTCTGATATATGTTACCACTACTCTTTGTTCTCTTTTTACACTTTCGTTTCCATTCTGACTACAAAATCTTCCCATTCATTTCTCTTGGCCTTTTCAACACTCTTCCTGGCAGCATTTCTTTGATCTTTATATTGCTCATAAGTTGCAATACTTTTATTAGCAAAGTATTTCTTCCAGAGTTTTTTTCCTTTTAATTTTGCTTCTAATTTTTTCAGACCACTAAGAGGTATATTTTGTATTATTTGCTATATTTTTCTTTTCACAAACTTCTTCAACAGCTACCACACAAATATGCCTAAATTTGACCCATAGTTTATCAATATTCTCAAACTGCCATCTCTGCCAACTGCCAAACTCTTTACTCAAATTTTAATTTCTTCAAATTTCCTTTGGTAATTATTCAATTTCAGTTTTTTAAAATTTATAACCGACTTCTGTTTCTTATCGTTTTGACATTTCCGTATTGTTTCTTTTAGCCATTCTCCTTTGAAAATGGCCATTAACAAGAATTGTCCACTGCCTATCGCAAATTCCCTCTTTACTGATATTCTTTACTGCTTATTAATATATATATATATATATATATATATTATATATATATATATATATATATATATATATATATATATATATATATATATATATATATATATATATATATATATTTTTATATATATACATTGAATAAAAAAAATGTTCTCCACTCTGATACGCGATGATGTAACTTGTAGATTGTATCGAAATAAATAATATCATACACTGACACATGGATGTTTTAACAATTATTATTAATCAGCGTGAAGGTCTTACAGGGCACGACTGAAGGAAGAATTTGAAATGTACATAAATTACTTAATAATATACATTAAATTGTATTCTATCTGTAAGTGAATTAATTGAGAACGTATAGAAAAAAAATAAATTTCAATATTTGTAAATGCCAGGTATATACGCTATGTTAAAGAAAAGCTGCAATCAAAAAAATCAACCACCAAAATAGATGGAGTGTGAATGTATGGTGTGGTGTTGTGGGAGACAAAATTATTGGTCCCTTTATTTTGAATGGACATTTGAATAGTAAAACATATTTAAATTTTTTACAAAATGGACTGCCAGAACTAATGGAAGATGTTTCGTTGGAAACAAGAAGACAAATGTGGTATCAGCATGATGGATGCCCTGCCTACTTCTCGCAGGTGGTTCGAAACTTCTTGGATGCTTTGTTTCCAAATCGTTGGATAGGACGGGGTAGTTTATTTTCGTGGCCGGCGCGCTCATCGGATTTGACAGTCCTCGATTTTTACTTGTGGGAAAGACTAAAAGACCTTGTTTTTGAAACTCGTCCTACCACACGAGAAAACATGATTGAAAGAATTCAAAATTCAATAACCAGCATGTCATGTCTCTAACATGTCAAGAAATATCTCTTGACATGTCAGAGATATCGATTTCGGGTCTTCACTGAATGATTCCTCTTTAAATTACCTTTCTAGTCATGTATTAAAAGCTGTACCATTCCATTTAAAAAAACTGAACAAAACTTAAAAAAAAATATTGTTGAATGTAACGCCACCTCGCGGTTTCATTTATAAACTAAATAATTTATCTCCCAGATTATCTGATTGTCCCAGCAATTGCCTTTTAAATGAATCCAAATTGAGGAAAATCGGTTTAGGCAAACGGACATTAGACGACTTTTTATCTAAATAGGTAAAACTCCCCCCCACTTCTTTATTCACGAAGTTACGACAAAATGTCATAAAACAAAGTTGTAGGAGACAGTTTGCTAATTATAACTGAGAATTTTTCTTACTCGGTTAACACTTGAACATACACAAAAAAATGATTTTTAAAAATGTTTAGCTCGTCACGCCCTCTTGCGGTCGTTTTAGAAGCTTAAAAAGATTTTTGGTAAATTTCTCATGATCATTTTTAGTGCAATTTTTTTTTTCCCCCAAAGCTGTGGGATAAATATTTTTCAAGATACGGCCGCGATCCATCTTTAATGGGACACCTGGTACATTAAATTGTATTCTATCTGTAAGTGAATAATTGAGAACGTATAGAAAAAAAAAGAAATTTCATTATTTGTAAATGCCAAGTATATGGCTTTTTGATAGATTTTAATAACACTGCCACTTTCATTGAATAGAACTTTTACAGCGGCTGCTTTTCCATGAGTAATGAGGACTTCAGTATGACAGTAGTGACAGTATGTCAGTAATGACAACTTCTCTGCTACTACGAGCAAAATCACCAAACAACTGAATTAGTTCGATTTTTTCTCTTACTATCAGTGGCATTTTAATTCTGTGATCACTAACCAGAACTTAAAGCAATAAATTCAAAGTTTAATCTGATAGACATTTAACATCGGTATCAAATTATTACTTTCGGTAGGTGGGGTTAAAATAATACTAAATAACTTTTTCTGAACTTTTTTTGGATTTCTCTAACTCTCTGTTTGTGAATTCGTAGTAGGCTAAGTTTAAAGTTTAGATTTCAGTTCAGTCTCTTAAAAAATTTGATCCATCAACCTGTATAACTGTGCAAAAATTCAAATCTGTATTTCTTCAACTAGCGAAAATATGGGGATATCTGTCTCTCTATCTATCTGCGTACTAATTGCTCATATATATATATATATATATATATATATATATATATATATATATATATATATATATATATATATATATATATATATATATATATATATTATATACATATATATATATATATATATATATATATATATATATATATATATATATATATATATATATATATATATATATATATATATATATATATATATATATATATATATATATATATATATATATATATATATATATATATATATATATATGTATATATATATATATATATATATATATATATATATATATATATATATATATATATATGTATATATATATATGTATATATATATATATATATATATATATATATATATATATATATATATATATATATATATATATATATATATATATATATGAGTAATGATTAGTTGCTTGACCGGGAGGAAGCCCCACCCATCCCTTACACTGGAGGGCACATATTTCGTTGGTAGCTGTTGGTAGTTAGTTAGACTCATCAAGGTACGGACATATGCTCTCTCGCCAAGAATAGGGAGTCCTATTCTCGACGGATGGCTTATAAATGCAGTTTTTTGACTTCTTTGGACTGCGTTGGAAGTAGTCAAAAAACTGCATATATATATATATATATATATATATATATATATATATATATATATATATATATATATATATATATATATATATGTATATATGTATGTATGGTTGGCATTACTATACGGGATAGAAAGATCTGCACATGGATCAGAGAACAAACAAAAGTGAGTGACTGCATTGGAAGAATAAAGCAATTGAAATGGAAGTTGCCAGGCTATGTAGTGAGGCGATGGGACGAAAGATGGACCAGAGGGATCCTGGACTGGATACCGCCAGCGTCCACGGAGAAAGACCGAAAAGACGATGGACTGATGACATTATTAAGTATATTGGACCCGAATGGTAGAGGGAAGCTCAGGACCGCGATAGTTGGAAGTATGCTGAAGATGCCTTCATCCTGCAGTGGATTGATACGGGTTGATGATGATGATGCTATATATATATATATATATATATATATATATATATATATATATATATATATATATATATATAATATTTACGGATGAGGCAACTTTCCACAAAAATGGGCACGTCAACGGACATAACTTCCACTATACAGTAGTGAAAATCCACGATTCATAATCCCTGCAGATCATCAGTCTTTTAATGTATGGACAGGTATTATCGGAGATCCGAGATTTTCTTATATCGCTATGTATATCTGTACAGACGAGATTTTTATTGCACAGTTTTGGATGTCTTAGAATCAACTTTAGATTCAGGATCTGTTCAGGGTAGGATCTGCACGGTCGAAAACCTGCTTGATGTTCAATTGCTTGATTGCAATGATTGCAATTGCTTGATGCCAATTTTAGGTTGTAACTGTCCCTGTGCTAGGTCTAGTAGATATTGAGATAGAATATTGTAACAAACTGGGAGACGAGATATCCCTCTGTAGTTCTTTACATCTGTTCTATCTTCTTTCTTATTTGTGGAAGCAAATCGATGACTTATTCGTTAATATTTGCTTTGCCAGGGCAGTAAGTATGTGATCGAGCATGCGGTATTTTTCTTTGTTTAATGTCATTTAGGATAAATATATTAAATTTAAAAATACAACTGATTTATCTTCATTCCTTTCCGTTATCCCCATACAACTTTAAATCTCAATTAAACTTTATAGAATTAATATAGAATAGAATTAATTAATTAATTATATATATATATATATATATATATATATATATATATATATATATATATATATATATATATATATATATATATATATATATATATTTATATCCTCCATTCAGCCTCATGAATACAAAAATCTTTGGAGTATTTCGGTATCAGTCTTTGTAATTGATGCGTATTCTGTCGATGTTTAATAAACACGAGGAAAATAATTGAAAGGGTCCCTCTCGGTAGAGCTAGTCTCAATGCGAACGAATTCCTCGCGTATAACCTGCAATATATAGATTCGCTCACAGCCATTTCCTATCTCGGATGGAATGCGCATGGGTCGGTCTTCGGACCCGTTATATACGGTTTACCCATCGAGTTCAAACTGTCGATTTAACCCAATCTTATCGGTCTCATTTTTCTGGGTTTTGCGCGGGGTATCAATTTATAGCGCCGTCGCAGGACCGCAGGACTATCGACGTTGATTTTCTTTTTTTCGACTGGTTAATTGATATCGGTGAATTGGCTTGGCATTGATCAAGAACCAAATGTTCGAACTGGAAACAGGGAATATCATAGATGATGATATAACAAATTATGGAAATCAAGATAAAACCCGGAATAATAAATAAAAACCAATATTTATCACAAAAATAAATCACTGGATGGACTGATGAAATATTGAGTTGTTCAGTCCGATTTGAGAGCTCGCGTTCTGAAGAATGATCCTGCTGGTTGTTTTTTCTTATTTCTTCAAATACTTATGGTTGTTGTTCTATTCAGAATTAACCGTTCTACGATTCTGTAGTGGCACTGTAGTCACATGCTCATTGATCACAAAAAAACTGAAGATCATTTGCTTCAAAGTGTTTCTTGCGCGAATAACTTTTGTTGGATTTGGCTCATTTTGAAAGACCCATACAGTTGACTGCTGTTTACTTTCGGGCTCATACGCATAGATCCAAGACTCATCACCTATGTAGATATTATACACGGCTTTTGACGCACCACGATTGATTTTTTTGAACATTTCTTTGCACCAATCGACAGGAGCCTTTTTTTGAACGATTGTCAAATTATGTGAAATCCAACGCGCACAAATCTTTTTCCGGTCTAAATGTTTATATACAATCTTTTGTATACTCGTCATACTAATGTCCAGGAATGCCTCAATCTCACTGTATGTCACATGACGATCTTGCTTTATCAGTTTGCACACAGTACAGGCTTGGCTATCTTCGGATGTTTTACTTTCTGAAAAATTGCCTGGAATCCATGGTTTATCAATGTCTTTGATTTTCAAGTTAAAGTAAGAGAAATAAGCATTTTGCACAAATGCAGATATAGGTTTTCGAAACTTTTTCATCGTATACTCGCCATAAATGTAATAAAAGATGTTCGGGTAGTTTAAACACGGCCTTTCTGACGATACCATTTTCCAGGTTCTATTTATTAACTTTTTTAATTGAACAAATAACAAAAATAAATAAGTTAAATTGCTACTGAAAAGAAAATATTACACAATATGAGTAGATTAAAAACTGTATGTACTTTTGATAATTTAATGGCACTGAAAGTGTTTTTAATTTTTTTTTAATTATTTTGTAGATCTGTGTAATTAAATGTGTTTCAGGCGGATCCTAGACCTACAACTTGGTTGCCAACCATATTGCGAAGTTGTTTGCCACATACCATGCAACCTTACCTGCAACATCTGCATAAATAAAAATCAAATGCCACATGTATGACGTAGCATCACTTGAGAACAGTTTGACCGATTTGGCTAATTTCTATTTTGCTGTGTTCGTAATTGTCAGGACAAGGTTTGTGTGAAAGAAAATTTTTGAAAAATTCACGAAAAAAATAGCAAATTTTTATAAAAAAAAAATCTTTATGTTAAATTTTGACGTTTTGAGGTCAGATGAAGCAGAGTTTGAAAGTTTTGTTGTCACATGTTTTCATAATAAAAAAAGAGAAGTGGCTTAAAGCTCTTGCAACCAAGCCATTAAAAAAAAGTGTGACATTTTGCGAAAGTATTTCATTATACTTTCTCGGTTTAACGAAAAATAATATTATGGTATCGGTGGTATGTTGAAAAGATTATTTTTGGTGCCACCAATAAGGCGTCGATAGACACGAATGATCACAAATTAGTGATCAAAGCAGACAAAAGACCAGCAGGCGAACATGAAAGACGCTTCAGTGCTCTAAGGTTGAATGAAGTTTCGACTGTGGTTGTTGGTGAAAATTTGGTGTAAATGAGATCGATAAACCCGACACCGTTTGACCGATCACCATAAAAGTTGGCATATCTAAGAATATTTTCATGGAGAATGTTTTTGTGCTATCCATTTTGTTGTAACTCGCCCCTAGATGGCGCTGCAGGACATCAATTTCAACACCATATAACTGATCGCTATGAAAATTGGTATACATAGATATTGAACACGATCAGTATGTTTGCGTTATCCACTTTATTGTACTTCGCTACTAGACGGGGCTATAGCGCATTAACTTCTACACCTTAACTACATCTTTCCCTGCTTACAGTATATAAATTTAAAAATTCTACCGTACGATAGATAACGTGGCTCAATAGACCTCAGGATAAGGTCTGCCGGGTTCTGTCTTATCGATATGAGTAATCTTTCATTTATCCACAATTTTCTACAATGCTTTCTACATTACATATACACCATCCATTTGAGATGTATAGAGGATTTAGAGTAAATACATATACCCTAGCCGGACAACGTCTGCCGGGTTCTGCTAGTCAATTTATAAAAAGAACTTGCCTTTTTTGCTGTTTGTACATTTGAGATTCCAAGTTTCAAAATGACACAGACGCTGCAATATGGTTGCCAAAATTAAGCTCCTCATACTAAAAATGAAAATATTTGATTCCATTGCAACTGTTGGTGCAACATGTAACTGCAACAATCGTAACTGCAACCTGTCCACAGACGTTCAACTTGCAATATGCTTGGCAACCAAGTTGTAGGTCTAGGAGACGCTTAAGTGTTGCTCAGGAAGAACAGAAACTAAATGCTTACAGACCAAATATCGAAGACACATCTAGGGAAATTTTAGGAATATTTTTCGTATCAAATAATACCACCTTTAAATAATTTAATGTAGAAGTTTCTAAGTTTAAATAAATCACTAGTGGGTTACAAGATTAAATGAAGTCTATGTAGAAACATGTATGACAGAGAAGGTGGTAATTCAATGGCGCTAAGTCTGGAGAATAGTCTGAGTGTTTGAGCTGAATTTTTATGCAGGAAAGTATACTGGACACAGTTTAGAAACACTTATATTAAGCGTAAAAGAAACCACTGTATATTATTATTATGGTCAATTTAAATTCTTAGTGCCGTCGGTGGCAGCGAGAATACAAAATTAAAATAATAAGGAGAAAGTTGATGTCGACTGCGCGAGCATACCAACAGTGTTCCGATCGAGGAAGGAATAATTTATTATGTAAAATATTGTTTTCGATCGGCCGTGGAGTTGTTTGTTGTTGCCGCTCGATTGTTGTTTCCTCAATCAAAAAAAAAAAAAAAACAATCATCGAAAAACGTTCTACACAACGATTTACGTAAAACAGTCTTTACAATTTCCACATAAGTATTTATCTAAGTAGTAATTCTATCTTATTGAGTCAGTATATCAGTTTGTATATCATTTTATATGATATATTATAACTTTTATTATATTATAACTTATAACTATAATTTTTATCTTAACTAAAGCATTTAGTCTTTCTTCCCCATTGAATTTCTTAAATATGTTTTAATCAAATTCAAGGTCGAACCTTTCAGTCAGTAGTATTCTCAATGCCTTACGGATTTCTTTAAAAGCTTGGTCCCGTCCCATATTCAAAATAAAGTTTAATGTCTTTAAACAGCCTTTAATGTCATCATTTTGACAAATCTCGGGCCTTGAATAAAACATTTCCAATTCGATCTTCAAATCTTTTTTTTCTATCACCGGAAAATTTTCACAAAATTTTTCTATGTCATTAATTGGAAATACTTTTGGATATTCTGGATAAATATCAAATAAGAAAAGCCTTGCCCCTGAAAGATGGTTCATGAATTTGAAAAGTTATTATATCACAACCTTCTCTAGCCGAAATGTTCAAATTTTCATCATTTACTTTCACACTATCCTGCTCAAAGGTAGGTGTTTCAGCAGATGGTAAATTACTTCTGATCTCTATCATTTTTTATTCCCAATATTCTATTGCCATTTGAATTTTTAAAGGAATTAACTGTAATTGAGCATGCAAAATATCCACATGTGGTATAACCTTTACAAAAAATACCGTTCTCTAACCATTGAGTATTGAGGATTTATATTTTTTGAATTTGTGTGTTCACTATTTTTTTTTATTTAATTGCAATCGCAATTAAAAATGATGAAATTACAATATTTATGATCCACTCTGTAGATCATAATCGAAAGAAAAATAAAAATTAATTTCCACCATGGGTCGCCGTGTACCTCCCATCATAAATATGCATCTCTTCATTTTTCGAAGAATGTATATACCTTTATTTTTCAGCCGCATGCGACATCCAAAAGCATAACTAAGTTTAACACAAAATCTAAAATCAAGAGAAATTGTTCGCGATAGTTATGTAAAAATTAAAAACTGTATAGTGATATCCTGTAGTCATGATTAACCTAATAATACATGTTCTGCAGATACAAAAAGAAACAATTTCCCAACGTTATTGGAAATACAACATTAATTGGAAATACTTTTTGATATTCTGGATAAATATCAAATAAGAAAAGCCTTGCCCCTGAAAGATGGTTCATGAATTTGAAAAGATATTATATCACAACCTTCTCTAGCCGAAATGTTCAAATTTTCATCATTTAATTGCCGTTTTTTTTTAAATATACACTGTCCTGCTCAAAAGTAGGTGTTTCAGCAGATGGTAAATTACTTCTGATCTCCATAATTTTTTATTCCCAATATTCTATTGCCATTTGAATTTTTAAAGGAATTAACTGTAATTGAGCATGCAAAGTATCCACATGTGGTATAACCTTTACAAAAAATACCGTTCTCTAACCATTGAGTATTGAGGATTTATATTTTTTGAATTTGTGTGTTCACTATTTTTTTTTGATTTAATTGCAATCGCAATTAAAAATGATGAAATTACAATATTTATGATCCACTCTGTAGATCATAATCGAAAGAAAAATAAAAATTAATTTCCACCATGGGTCGTCGTGTACCTCCCATCATAAATATGCATCTCTTCATTTTTCGAAGAATGTATATACCTTTTTATTTTTCAGCCGCATGCGATGAATTTCAGATGATTTCAACGTCAATATTTAAAGTAACAACTTCCTTTTATGAGCATATAATTTTATATCGACGGTCGCATGGCTGACTCGCGTATATTTAAAAATTATTCATTTTGTCTAATCACAGACCATGATGGTGTCGAGAGGAATTTAGTTATATAAGGTCGGTCGCATCAATGAATCTTTTTTAACCACCAATCAAGTATATTTTTGTTCGTTTTAACATTTGAGTTGCATCTATTACCAAAAGTCCAGAAATAAGACGTGTAGCCATAAGTAATGTCGTTTTTTGTTATTGTACAAAATTCAACCAGTTAAGAAACAAAATTGATCATGTCATCAGTCGATTTCGCACAAAATTCAAGAAAAACAGTGATAGTATTGCTAAGATAACTTTCCTTAAAGTCGAGTTACAAGACCAAGTGTAAAAACGGCTCAAAATCGCAATTTTTCCTGATCCATCTTTATTTTTTCATATTTAACAAATCTTCCACCTTTAACTTTTTGTTTTTTATTATAACCTAACTGTTTTGGATTTGTTATGTGAAATGGTATTAGATGCAAAAATAAAAAATTATTAAAATTTATTATTTAATAATGTTATTATATATACAACTTAAATTATCTGTATCATTTCTGAAATTTCTGGTATTAAAACAACAATTATCTGACTGAAAGTCCCAATAAATAAAAAAATAACAATATTATTAAATATATTATTATTAAATATTAATATTGTGTGAGTTGGAATATCTCAAAATAAGCAGCCCCGAAATCAAGCGATTGGCGTCTGGCGTCTGTTCACCAATGGTGCGGCTGAGATTTAAATTCTGAAACTAACCCCTCCAGTATTAACCTCTGAACCGTCATGGTTCAAACTTTTAATTGTAAGTACAAGATGAAACCTTCTAGTAATCACAAGATTACCCCAGGAGGTAAACAATCCTCTGCCAGCGTTGCTGATACAACCGGACTTTCGGATTCGGGAGCGTCCGGGCTTAAAGGCAAATCTTTCAGAGGGAGTCGGTGACCTCTGGTCAACGTCTCAAACCGAAAACAAAAACTTTCTTTGGAACGGTAAATATCGACTCTTAACACGAATTGGGACGAACATTAAATAAGCAAAAAATCCAAATTTTAGTTCTGCAAGAAACCAGGTTGGCAGATGATAATACCTTGGACTTCGGCAACTACAAACTTTTTAAAAAGAAAACGGACAAAAGACTACTCAAAAATACACCACCTCTCGGTGCTGCTTTCGCAATCTCAAAAACCATTTTTGGTTCTATAACTAATGTCCAGCCAGTAAATAATCGACTTATGACACTATCCCTCAAGTGTGCTAACAAAAACTATACATTAATCAATGCACACCTCCCAGTTAACGAAGAAAATAACGAAGAATAACAAAAACCTAAAAAAGAAAATAAATATTGGGAAATTTTAGAAAAGACATTTTCTAAATTTCTAGAATTCGCTCTAATCATGTAAAAATCCTACTGGGTGATTTTAATGCCGAACTAGAGAAAGAAAGTATAAAAAAAACAGTCGGCAGTTTTCCCGCTCATAAATGGA
This sequence comes from Cosmopolites sordidus, assembly GCA_031761425.1. NCBI lineage: Eukaryota > Metazoa > Arthropoda > Insecta > Coleoptera > Curculionidae > Cosmopolites > Cosmopolites sordidus. Next base: position 163,113 of record JARFXV010001119.1, on the reverse strand, counting down.
CTAACCATAATGTAGAAGATTGGCTGAACTATGTTCGCAGTTTTTGTCAACCCATTTTAAGAAGAAAATAAAAAAAAACTGGAGATGCACAAACACGTACATGGGTGAAATTCAAATCGACCATTTTACCATTTCGTACCCCAATTATAAAGAGATTTTGAATGTTCATGTCAGGAAATGATCTAACATAGACACGGATCACTACTTGACTTGAATCAAATTTAGCTTAAAACCTCGAAAACTAATTCAAAAGAGACTGCTAATATCAGAGTTCGACCCTATGAAAATAAAACCAACTCTAACAGAAGAGCTTGATAAACAACCAGCAGAGAACTGGCAAGAACTGAAACAAAAAATTATTTAAATAGCCCTACAGTTTGTCCTTTTACAAAAACGTAGAAAACATCCGTGGTGGGATGAAGTTTGCGAGCAAGCAGTTTTAAGCCGAAGTAAAGCATGCAACAGTCAAAAAACAGAAATAAACTATAAAATTTTTCTGGAGGTAAGAAAAGAAACATCGAAGCTAATTATAGAGAAGAAAATATGAAAGCAATCAACTTAATGAAATAGAAAAAGATTTCCAAAAAAATAACACCCGAAATTTTTACAAAACATTTAAAACTAAATTAACAGGCTATCAACCCCAAAGTCTTCGCTTCCGAAAGGAAAACGGACAATTAGCTCTAACTAACCAAGACAATTGCAAAGAAATTGCCAAATATTTTGAACAACTACTAAACTGTCCAAAGCCTGTAAACAGATTACCAACACTAAACCCGAAACAAACAAATCCAGATTCATTACCACCGAATGAAGATGAACTAATTAGGCAAATCAAACGACTTAAAAATAACAAAGCTTCTGATGAAGATGGAATCACTGCTGAACTTTTGAAATCCGCTGGTCCAGGTACAATCAAGGAAATAACCAAAATTCTACAAGAAGTTTGGCGAACCGAACGGATTCCGGAAGACTGGAAAGATGCTCTAATCCATCCACTACATAAGAAAGGAGATAGAACGGATCTACACAACTACAGAGGGATATCTTTCTCCCAGGCTGTTACAAAATTCTATCTCAATGTCTACTAGATCGAGCACAAGGACAGTTAGAAAAAAATGTCATATTTTATTTAAAAAGTAAAGTAAAAGCAGAAAATTAATTGTTTAATTAGATATTGGTAGGTTTTAAGATATAAATTTGTATAATAATATAAATAGTTTTGTCAAATCAAGTCAACAGTACCATGGATCACACAAGTCAGAGCTGATCTAGGAAAGGCACAAATGAGTCCGAGAGAGATTGAGGATAGAAGAACGTACAGAAACAAAATACATATGTGGAACGTTGCATCAGAGAGAGAAGTTTCGAGGAGATCGGGAACAAAGTGGACGGAGGAGAGAAAGAGAATCCACGGAGAAAGGATGAGAGAGGTGTGGAGAATCTGAAAGAACACTATAAAATGAGTCAGAATGCTTTGCGTGATCCAACCCGGTCTATAGTACCTAATAATAATAGTTTTGGTAAGATATCTTTTCGTAGTCTTTTTTAAGTATCTTTTCGTATATATATATATATATATATATATATATATATATATATATATATATATATATATATATATATATATATATATATATATATATATTTAAAAATGATTATATATCATTGTTTTAAGCCAAATATATATATATATATATATATATATATATATATATATATATATATATATATATATATATATATATATATATATATATATATATATATATATATATATATGTATACATTAAAATCATTTTCACACATCATGAACAATTTTCTTTCTTGTCATGTAGAGTACAGCATTAATCGAAAACATCCAAAAGCATAACTAAGTTTAACACAAAATCTAAAATCAAGAGAAATTGTTCGCGATAGTTATGTAAAAATTAAAAACTGTATAGTGATATCCTGTAGTCATGATTAACCTAATAATACATGTTCTGCAGATACAAAAAGAAACAATTTCCCAACGTTATTACTGACCGAACATCGATGATATTCAACAGTAAAAAAGGCGATCTAACCGGAAAAAAGGCGATTTATCCAACTTCCGGCTAGTATCGATCTTTTTTGCAATTGCGAAATGATTACACTAGCCGCATAGAAAAACTTTCCATCGCTAAACGCGACTTTTCTTCTATGAACCAACCGCCGCAATCATATAGAATAATATTACCTTATACGAGGATAATATGAAAAGTTTTTTACATCTTATCGTAATGATAAAAAATACGTAGTTAATTCGAAAAGTATTAGTTTTGGTGAACTCGAATCGGGTTTTTCTATTCCTTTTAGACAATAGTGATTTTTTGGCTGGTCTTCGTCTAAACAACCCTCTATATAATCTTCGTTTTATACCTGCCAGGTCTTAAAAGGATCCGGGTAACTTATATCAAGGTTTTTTTTTATCTATTCGTGAAGTAGTTTTTCTCGATCTTCTCGTTTTCGTTAGGTTCAGTACGATTTCAGCACAAGAAAAAATTGAATAGTTCGTGAAAATACCGATATAGAGAGCAATAAACTTTTGAAAATGGAACAGTACTTCTCACTACTTTTATTAACTTGTACCATTCGATTTTTTTAGATGTATGTATTTTAGAAGTTGTTTATAATTATAGAATTTAATAATGCACGTTTATATATATTTACTTCCTTTCACGGTCCTGGGCTTTCCTCTACCTCTCTGGTCCAATGTACTTAACGATGTCATCAATCCATCGTGCTTTCGGTTTTCATAGCGGACGTTTGCGATCAAGCGGTATCCACTCCAGGATTGCCTTGGTCCATCTGTTATCCCATCGCCTCGCTATATGGCCTGCCCATCTCCATTTCAATCGCTCTACTCCTCCAATGATATCACAGACTTTCGTTTGTTTCCTGATCCATGGCCAGGACTTTCTGTCTCGTCTTGTAATGCCAAGCATACATCTTTTCATTCCCCTCTGTGCTACCCGAAGTTTTTGAATTGATTGCGATGTGAGTGTCCAGGTTTTACTTCCGTATGTCATAACGGGTAGAACGCACTGATCGAAGACTTTTCTTTTCAGACAAAGTGGCAGTCTGCTCTTAAACATAATATTGAGCCTGCCAAATGCCTGTCAGCCACATTTAACACGCCATTCCGCCTCCCGGGCGGTATTCCCCTCCATTGAAATCCTCTGCCCAAGATATATAAAGCTGTCCACAATCTCCAAATCCCTTCCTAAAACTGAAATTCTTCTGTCCTGAGCGAAGTTATTGAACATAACCTGACCCTTTTTCAGGTTTATTTTCAAGCCAAATGGTTCGCCAGCCCTTTGCAGTTATTGTATGCATCTTTGCAGCTCCTCTGGATCTTGTGAAAGGAGAACGATATCATCTGCAAATCTAAGATGGTTTAAGTTTGCACCATCTTTACACCAGGCTGTTCCCAATCCAGTTTAGGGAATACTTCTTCAAGACCAGCCGAGTAGGTTCATATAGGCTCTGTCTATCCCTTGATTAAGCAATGCATTCATTATGGCCTGCGTTGATACTGAATCAAATGCCTTTTCATAGTCAATAAAAGCCAAGTACAGTGGCATGGTGTATTCATTGTGCCTTTCTATGGTCTGTTGGACAACCTGGATACGGTCCATTGTACTGAATCCACTTCTAAATCCTGTCTGCTCTCTCGGTTGTGTGTCATTCAGTGTTGTTAATATTCTTTTAGATATTATGTTGGTGAAAACTTTGTACATAACTGATAGGAGGCTTATTGGAAGGTAGTTTTTTAAATCTTCCTGTGCTCCTTCCTTATGAAGAACCACTTTAGCATTTTTCCACAGACTTGGTATTTCTTGATCTTTGAGGCATTTTGAGTACAATTTTGCCAGTGTTTGATGTAAAGTTCGACAACCAGCCTTCAACATTTCAACCGTTACATTATCCTTTCCTGGAGTCTTTCCATTCTTCATCGTTTCTATGATTTTTGTCACTTCTTCCAACAGGATATCTGGCATTTACTCTTCCGTGGGCATTGCTGTCTTTAACTGGTTCTGATTTTCAAATAACTTTGAATAAAATCTTCTGATAACATTTCCGTATGCTCCCTACGCACTGTGCCATCCTCACGCATTAAGGCAAACATTTGTGTCCTTTTATTTATCAGCTTATGTTTGGCTTTGTTTATTGCTTTGTTTTCTTCAAGTGTTTTTTGCACTAGCTGCATGTTGAACCGACGCGTTTCCTCTCGAATACGTTTTCTTATAGTTTTGCACAGCTCAAGGTACTCGACCCTGTCAAAGGGACTGTCTACATTCTTCATTGTCCTCGGTTTCTTCATTAAATCGATGGTCTCATTGGAAATTTTTGACTGTTTGAAACTGTTTTCTGTGGGTGCTATTGCAATTTTTCTTTGTGTGTAACTTAGAGCCGCAGAATTTGAATAAAACTTCGTTAAAAAGCATCAACTTACTACAATTTCAGACTAGCCTCGTCTTCTTAAAAGTATTTTTTTACACAATCGAAATCTGTTTTGTAAGTGTGGGACGGACGAAAAAATATTTCTTCCCATGCCTACCTAAACGAGTGGCAAAAACTACACCTGTAACGTTCCGAAATCGAGCATTATAAGAGATATTTTGATGTATGGCATTCTCATTCATGTTTGTTCGTTTGGTGTCGGTCTTTTTTTATCTTGAGTTTTAAACAGATGCATCTGGAGTCAATAAATTATGTCGAGATGGTTTATAAATCTTTTGAAGCGATAGATATTGAATTGCGTTATAAGCTAATTAATGACACTTGGAGTAATAAAGCTGAGGTTACACGGATGTACTGGACGAGAGCGTCTGAAAGCAACAGGCTTTGATCTTTCGTTATTATATGATATACCAAGTGGTTAAAAAAATGCGGAATTATAATAAAAATGTACTAGACAGTCAAACTGCTTATTTTCAAACACGTTTCTCTACACTTTCGTCACATTTCAAGGAAGTTTCGAATTTCAGATCGAAAAAAAGAAATAATCAATTTAATGTGACAAAGTCACTGACATTTCTTGTACTTCTGAAAGACATGTGGAGCTGTTATCAACCAGGTGATGTTGCAGGGACCGAAAGAGACGAAAATCCGAAAGGGCCAAATATGGAGAATACACCATACCTTTTTCTCTCCTACCTTTCTCCGCAATGATCAATACACTTTTGCATACGTTTGAACCAATTTTCATAGAACTTTATATTGGGCAATATATTGACAAAACAGTTGTTGCTAATTCCAGATACATAAATAGAAAAACTCGTATTTGCTTTTGCTGTATGGGCTAATGAGTCTCCAGAGTTATCCCACCATTCTCACCTCTTTGGATCATGGTAGTGCATCTACTTTTCACTGTCACCGGTCACACATATATGCAGGAAGTTCATTTTCTTGTATCGGGAATGCAAGACACAACAACATCAAAGGGTCTACTCGTACTCTCACCTGTGAGTTCTTACGGGAACGAACGACTGTCCTTTTGAATGTTTTTGTTGTTTTAGCCGGAAGTCTCCAAACTTTCTAGCCTTAGGGCCGTACTGATTACTCCAGTGAGTTCCAAAGGCTAAAATCGTTGTAATGTTCCCTCCATTGTCTATAACTTCTAAACTAGTCGCCGAGTACGCGCCCTAAACGAGCTTGTGACCGTGACACCTGACGAAATCTAATCTGGTGATCAAAAGCGGAAATAGGTAATAGTAGTACCCTCTATCGCTAATAGATGCCGCTAGTAGTACTTTCAAAAGCGCAGTAACAAACGTTCGTGAACATCCTTGAATCGACCAACGCCCATACGCAACAATATTTGGATTTGACTTGTTTCTTTTATGTGTAATTGTGTAATTTACTAATATGGAAAAGAAGCGAAAAATATACAGTGAATGCAGAACATTCCAAGATCAATGGAACTTTTAATATTTCGGGATTGAGTCCAGTAATAAGCCGCTGTGTTTGACTTCGAATCAAACCATAGCCATTCTCAAAAAAATATAACATTAAACGTCATTATGAAACGAAATATTTTCAAAATTACTCAAAATATACAGGAAGTTTGCGGACAGAAAAATTTGAAGCTTTGATTGAAATCGCAGCAATCTTTGTTTACGAAAGTCAATACTGAACAAGAGGCTGCAACTCGTGTTAGTTTTCGTGGGGCTCTTTAAATCGCAAAACATTCACCGATGGAGAAATGATCAAAGAATGCGTAATTGTAGTAGCCGAAAAAATGTGCCCCGAAAAGGTAAATTTATTAAAAACTGTCAGTTTGTCAGCAAACACCGTCGCTCGGAGGGTACAAGATATCGTAGATAACACTAGGAAATAATTTGAAAAATAATTTCTGTTGAGTTCGAAAAAGTATTCATACAGAACTACAAATTTGCGTTATGTTTGCCTCTGGTAGTTCTCGTCGTAAGTGCTCAAACAGCCCCGATTCATTTTGTTATATATGTGGCAGTTTTACCATCCCCATTCAACGGACTAATATTAGTACATTTGTCAGGTAAGCCTATTTTGCTTATTTTAAAGTGAAAATAGGTGACCAAGATAAATCATGGGCCCCTCATAAAGTGTGCAAGTAGCGTGTAGAGAGTTTACGAATGTGGACGAAGAGAACACGTAATAAACTTTCGTTTGGTATACCAATGGTTTGGCGAGAGCCCAAAGATCACTTAAGTGATTGCTAGATTTGCATAGTGAAAACATCAGGATTCAACAAGAAAAACAAACATAAAATTCAGTACCCTAGTTTATCGTCAACTATACGCACTGTGCCTCATTCAGCTGAAATTCCAGTGGCAGTTTTTCAAGAATTACCTTCTTTAGAAATACAAGAATGTGAATCAAGTGAAGATCGACGTGACTCCACCGACGAAGAATTCAAAGTTTCCAATGATTCTGTTCGTAAAGGATTCAATCAGCAAGAATATGGCGACATAAAGAAAGTCATTGACTTGTTGCAATATAACATGCACCAATGGATCATCTGTGTTGACCTTAAAATGGTCTGTTTCCTTCTTGGCCAGCACCGCGGGTATACCAAGTATCCCTGTTTTTTATGCATGTGGGATAGCAGACCTCGTGAGAAGCATTGGGTGCAATCGAACTAGCCACCAAGATCTGACCAAGATCTGAACATTTTAAATCAGCCACTTGTCGATAGAAAAAAACATTGTATTGCCTTTGCATATAAAACTAGGTCTCATGAAGCAATTTGTCTCAAGGCTTTGTCAATTGAAGGAGACTGCTTTAAGCATATCATTTCGGCATTCCCTAGCCTGTCATATGAAAAGATAAAGGCTGGTGTGTTTGATGGTCCACAGATTCGGCAACTCGTTAAAGATGAAAATTTCACTGAAACAATGACCGAATGCTTGGTTGGCTTTTAAAAATATTGTTAAAGACCTTCTTGGAAATATACCAGCCCCGAATTACATCGAAATTGTTCAACAACTCTTGGAGAGCTTTAAAAAGCTTGTTTGCAACATGAGCATCAAACTGCATTTCTTACATAGTCATCTTGCTAACTTCTCAGAAAATCTTGGTGCTGTTAGTGATGAACAGGGCGAGCGATTCTACCAAGATCTAAAGGTTATGGAAGCGCGGTATCAAGGTAGATGGGATGTCAGTATGATGCCTGACTACTATTGGAGCATCAAGCGAGAATGTCCATAAACTGAACACTCCCGGAAAAGCTATAAGAAGAAATTTTTACCATAATATCTTTTATTTATTTTTTGTATAAACACGATTTAACTTTTAATAATATGTTAACCTCTGTATGAATAAAATATTCTAATCTATTTGGTCAGATATCACCTTATTTCCTTTCGTATGTACACTTTTAAGGTAAAATGAGGGGTATGAAGGTAAAATGACTGGTTTTCTCTGGCCTTGGATGAGTCAACGGATGTGTCAGATACTGTTCAGGTATTGATTTATATTTAAAGAATAGGTAAAAGCTATGAAGTGTATGAAGAACTTATTGATATTGATAATATTCACGACTACTGCGGAATATATTTTTAAAGGAGTTGAAAATGCCATTAATAAGAAGAACCTTCGATGGAAAAACCTGATATGTATTACAAATGATGGAGACAAAAACATTTGTGGTAAAAATTAAGGAGTGGTTTCACTTGTGTCAAAGTAGAACAGCTGTAGAAAATAATGGTGGTTCAAAACCATTAGTCTTACATTGTATCATTCATCAACAGTCCTTGTGCGGAAAATGTTTGGATATGTCTAAAGTTCTAAAACCAGTTATAACATCTGTTAATTTCATCAAATCCACTGGGCATCGACAGTTCCGCGAGTTTATTGGAAAGATTGGAGAAAATGACTTACAATATGATACTGCCGTACGCTGGCTTAGTCTGGAAAAGTCCTTCAACGCTTTTTGAAGTTCGAGCAGAGAGTCCGCGAGCCCCTCTTACCGAATTACAAAATAGCGAATGGCTGTGGAAGTTAGCATTCTATGTCGATTGATAAAACATATGAACGAACTGAATTTGAGGGTGAAACTGCGGGATGTTCACTAGTTTATAATTTGGTGGGATTCATTTAAATTATTTGTTGGTTATTATGCTTAAGTTAAATTTTGTACGTATTATATTTGTCATTCAGCTTTACCCAGCAAGTAAATAAAACCGAGTTATTACCATTCTGTGTTTATTTATCCAACTTATCACTGCAACAATAACAACAATAAGCCATAAGCTGTCGCGGGCCGGATTTGGCTCGCGGACCATAGTTTGGAGACCTTTATTTTAGGTTATGTTCACAATAGGCTCCTATTATCCCTGGTTTCCAAAATGAATGATGAAATTTTAAAATAACCACACTGAAAAAATCTGATTCGAATAGGTTCTATAGTTCATCGACACGTTTTATCAGATCTGGAGACTTAGGTGTTTATTTAATTAAAATTAATTTAAAATTAATTTTTAATGCCAAAGATGAAACATCAGCAAATACAAAATCTGGAGTTTATATGTTAAGTTGCAACGAGTGCAGTAGCTGCTATGTTGGACAAACCGGCAGACATTTTCAGACTAGATACAAAGAACATAAATCTGCATACATATTAAAGAAACAACACTCTAATTTTGCGAACCACTTCATAGATACGGGACATATATTTCCCGAAATTACAAATTTAAATGTTTACAAACAGCGCCCAAAAGCAAAAAATTAAACATTTTAAAAGCTATTGAAATTTATAAATATAATAAAGTATCCGTATAGACAGCTATTAAACGATCAGACGGATCTTCCCGGATCGGAAATTCCCCACTATTTAAAATATCGTAAAAAATTAACGCCAATAAAAGTATAAAATTAGGTACATAGAATAGATAAACAGCTGTAAAACCTTAGTTTTAAAGTAGTGTTTGAGAATGTAAAATCGTTTTACGAAACTATAGTCACAGAAATTTTGTTTAAAAATAAAAGTGATAGATAACAATGTAAAAAAATTGTTTTATTCGTTTTAAAAAATGAACTATCACAAAGTAACGGACAAATCAATCAATAATTACTTAGAATTTAGTTGTGGAGCTAAAAATAAAGCAAAGCTTTGTGTATTCGGTGCGAATATTGTGAAGTTCCTATGAAATATCCTGAATATTAGACCAGAAATGATAATAACAAAAATCTGCTTCGGTAAAAATATACAGGGTGTTTGGAGCCCGGTTTACCAAATTAAAATGGTCGATAGGAGGGGTCTTTTGCTATCTCCTCAGCCTTCATAAAGCATTATTGGGCGCCGGTCGCGTTGGTGCGGCGGTAAGAGCGTCTGCTTTGCCGAATCCGCGCTGGAGCGGTAGCTGGTTCGATTCCAGCGCTCGGATGGTTATTTTTCTTTCTTCTGTCCGTTTATCTTTCCTAAATGTTTGTGATTGTTTCTAGGCAAGAGTGTAAAATCCGACTACGAATTACCCCTCAGTCACGCCAGTTAAAGGCTGGGTAAGGCCGGATGCCTTCTAAGAAGTGTTCTACGTTGGTCACTCGCCAGTCGGTAGGTTTCCTGATAGACTTATGGGTAGGCTTAGTAGTAGGTAGGGATAGACTTATAGGTACATAACCAAGGGTTTATAGCCCGAGGGGGGTGCTGGCCTGGGTTTGTCGGAAGCTGATGACCGTGGTTCGGAACCCACGTTGAACTGTAGGTCCAGTCGCTAAATAGCCTAGTTGCTGATGCGCCTCTAACCCAAACACTTTACTTTACTTTACATTATTGGGAGCACAGATTTTTTTATGTTAATTATTTAATTCTTTATTTGAAACATTCAAAAAGTATTTAAATTTGAATTAAAAAAAAAGTCTCCAAATTATTTTATCATTTTAATCTGTAGTGTTCTATGAAAATCAAAATTAGATGCAAGTGACATCTACTTTTTTTAAAGATTCGCAAAGTTTTTGGAAGAAGTAAAAATAAATTTAAAGCTCAATTTTGTATTGCATATTAAAAAAAAATTAAAAGCGATTATGGTCTTCGAATTATTTAAAAACAATTTCTGGTTTATCCTCTTTCTAACGGTATGTATGCATGCCATAAAACGTTTTACTAAGTTCTACTAACTTTGTGCATCGGGACGCATTAGGATGATATTCGATATTACTTATTTGCGTAAATAACGTACACTAAGTAGGTTGAAATGCTACCTCATACTTGCGCAGTAATGTCACAAAAGACTAACAAAACTAAACAAAAACTAACACAACTCAACAAAAACAAATAACACAAGTAACAGAATTAAAAGATTAGCGGCGCTGGGTTGGAACATCAAATGCGTTAATCAACAAAGACAGTCAAATCTCGACTAAAAAAACTAAAACCATGGTGCGCGTTTTTTGAGCTGGTTTTCCGTTTACCTAATGAAAGAACGAGACCGATGATGCAATTCTACTGTGTATGAGGGAGATATCAGTTTTTATCTGCTTTCCGCGTGTTGTTGGCACAAAAACAACTTTTTATCCTACATATCGAATATCAGCCTAATGCTCCCGATACACAAAGTCAGCAAATTAGTGAAGTTAGTAGAACGTTTTTATGGCATGGATGCGTACCGTCAAAAACAGGAAAAAACCGGAGATTTTTTTAAAGAATTCTAAGAACATGATACCTTTTAGTTTTTTTTTATATATGCAATTTAAAGTCAATAAAAACAATTAGATGTCACTTACATGTAATTTTGATTTTCATAGAAACCCTACAACATTACACATAAAAATAAAATAATAATTCGAAGGATATACCAATAACTTTTTTTTTAAATTAAAGTTTTAATACTGATTTTTGGAATTTTTCAAAAAAAGATTTAAAAATTGACATGAAAAAACCATCAAAAATTTCTAGATGATAGCTTGATTTCTCTTCTTGATAGGACTACCTATCATTTGGTTGTTCAATAACCCGAATATCGAGCAATATAAAACATGAAAATGCAGAAAAGCATTGTGATGCTCGACCATCCCTCCATATTAGTCTGATTTAACTCCACGTGTTTTCTAGTCGTTCTCAAATCTGAAACCGGTGATAAAAAAAGATGTGTCTATACGATTTTGAATATAAATCAAAACATATAAAAATTAATAATTAAATTACTTCAATAAAATTTATTATGTATAAAAAATAATGTCAGATAAAAGTCAATCCCATGTTGTATTTCGATTAGCTTCAATGAATTCTTTATACGGTTTTACTTACTGTGACTAAATTTAATACAGAAAATGTAATAAAATATTTACCAATCCAAAGGGGAAGGTTTCCGATGACATACCTATAACAAAAAAATAAATAAATCAAAAATGTATATACAAAAAAAAAAACAAAAATATGTATCATTATGAAAAATGTACACGTGGACCGCCGAGAGATTACCCGTGCGTCATCAAATAACGTCATAAATTTCCTATATCATAGACATTTTATCAATATGTTCTATTCCTTTACAGAACGAGGTAAAAGAACATAAAAAATAAATACGTATGTCTTCGGGTAAGAGCAGTACCTACGTTACGATAGCGTTACAGCGGGGTAGAAAAGGAAAGCAATACATAAAAGGTTTTTTCGTACCGGTCGTTAAAAGTTTCTCTATTGAGTTCAGCGGTCCTATTTTGGTTGTCATTTGACTTTTTCTATTATTGTGTTTTAGCGAAATGCTGAGCTGTACAGTTTTATTATAAAATCACTTCTTATAATAACTACTGTTACTGATTATTTTGTTGTCGGTAAGTTTTTAAAGTAAGTTTGTTAAGATTCATAAAGTTTTAATTCCTTGAATAATTCTAACCTAACCAAAGACATTTCATTAGGAATGTTGAATGTTTTTGTTGGCTAATTCTAAAAACACACTGAAAGATAAACAACCATTTCAAAACAATAACGGAAATATAGAAGTGCGAACTTTTAAGGTAACAATATTTAGTTTAATATTTGGTGTGATTTCAGATAATGTCGAGAAAACACTGAAGTCGCAAGTCCAACAGTTTATGAGTATTTTGAGATGTAAAAATGAACTCTAGAGTGAAAGAGATGAGATCACTTTCATCCGTTTAAGAGGTAAAGAATAGTTAATTTGAGCACGTGTTATTTATTTTGCATTATCGGATTGTAATATATTTTTTAGAGAGTTGCTGCAACATTAAACTTATCAAGGAAAACAGTGTATTCCAGTAAGGAAAGAAAAGAATATAATCCAGTTGTTTCTTCTCCTGGAAAGACTTATCTGAAGGACATTCAAAATACCTTGTACAATATGTACAAACAAAGTAAGTCATTTAAATATAATGAATGCATATTGTTTGCCAGTTTTGCCACAATCAAACAACCCATATTTTCGCAGACTTCTCGTCGGATGGCTTATACATGGAGTTTTTTGATTTCTTTGTGAGGGTTCACATCTAATAGCCATAAATGACTATAGGATGACATATGTGAAGCAACGCATTTAAAAAGTCATAAGTCACATGACTATTAAAACCAAACCAAACCAAACCGTGATGAATAACATCAGCCATTACTGACTCTGGACCAGTTCGGCGGTTTCCCCAGTACCCAGTACTATGCCCGAGTCCATTTTTCTCTCCCGCAGTTGTAATACAGCGCATAGACACAAACACACACACACAATGAGACAGGCGCCCAATGAGACAAGAGTAGTTAGGACTTATGTGTATAAGTCGGGAGTGTTCCCGGGAGAGGGACTCTCCGAACCAACAGACGAAACACGGGCTCTCCAATGTGAGGGATGGGTGGAGTTTCCTCCCACTCAAGCAACTAACCAAAGCTCATATATAGATATAAATATGTATGTATATATATATATATATATATATATATATATATATATATATATATATATATATATATATATATATATATATATATATATATATATATATATATATATATATATATATATTTATAAAGTCATAAGTCACATGACTATTAAAACCAAACCAAACCGTGATGAATAACATCAGACATTACTGACTCTGGACCAGTTCGGCGGTTTCCCCAGTACCTAAAAACAAGTGTTGATGTTGGGGTCTCTCCTATGCCCGAGTCCATTTTTCTCTCCCGCAGCTGTAATACAGAGCATAGACACAAACACACACACAATGAGACAGGCGCCCAATGAGACAACAGTAGATAGGACTTATGTGTATAAGTCGGGAGTGTTCCCGGGAGAGGGACTCTCCGAACCAACAGACGAAACACGGGCTCTCCAATGTGAGGGATGGGTGGAGTTTCCTCCCACTCAAGCAACTAACCAAAGCTCATATATATATATATATATATATATATATATATATATATATATATATATATATATATATATATATATATATATATATATATATATGTGTGTGTAAACAATGGTTAGTTGCTTGGAAGGAAGGAAGGAAGCCCCACCCATCCCTTACATTAGAAGGCACATGTTTCGTCTGTTGGTGGTTCGACTCACCAGGGTACCGACATATGCGTTCCTAAAATAGAAATCCTTTTGCCCTCAGCAAATTTATTGAACATGATCTGATTCTTTTTCTGGTTTATTTTCAAGCCAAATTTTCTCCCAAAGGTTCCCCAGCCCTTTGCAGCTCTTGTACGTGTCTTTGCAGCTCCTCTGCTTCTTCTAGGCAGACTGAGAAAAGAAGAGGCGATATTGCGTCCCCCTGCCGTACGCCCCGCTCTACATTTATTCCACCTCAAGATCGTCAAGGTGGACTGTCGCTGTAACTTCATCAGATCGATCCTAGTAGATTTACATAGGCTTTCTCTACACCTTGATTAAGGAATACATCCATTATGGCCCCCTTTGAGATTGAATCAAATTCTTTTTCATAATCGATAAAGCCAAGCATAGTGGCATAGTGTATTCATTGTGTCTTTCTATAACCTGCTGTAGGGCCTGAATGTGATCCATTGTACTGAATCCACTTCTGAATCCTTCTGAATTATCTTGGTGAAAACGTTGTACACCACTGATAGGAGGCTTATTGGACGGTAGTTCTTTAAATCTTCCCGTGCTCCTTTCTTATGTAAAAGAATCACTTCTGCATTTTTCCATAAGCTGGGTACTTCTTGTTGTTTGAGACATTTTGAGTATAATTTTGCTAGTGTTTTATGTAAAGTCCGACCACCAGCTTTTAACACCTCCTCAGTTATACTATCCTTCCCGGAAGCATCCCCATTTTTCATCGAGTCTATAGCCTATGTCACTTCCTCCACTACGATATCCAGCACTTGTTCGTCAGTGGGCATTGCTGTTCTGGCTGGATTCTGGTTCTCATATAACTTTGAATAAAACATTTTCTGCTTCCTTTGCTTAGCTTTGTTAATTTCCCTGTTTTCTTCCAGAGTTTTTTGCACAAGCTGCATGTTGAATCGGCGCGTTTCCTCTCGATATATATATATATATATATATATATATATATATATATATATATATATATATATATATATATATATATATATATATATATATATCAATTTTGTCGGGAACAAGAAAAAACTGGCTAACTTGACGTTTTACAAAAATATATAGTACAACTTCGATAATCATTTATTTGTGCCATCTCTGTGTAAGGCCGAGAACTTTTCGAACGGCTCTTATAATAACATGAACATTTTAACTGTCATCCTAATCTAAAACTGCAGGAGACTTTTAAACGAACCAGTCCTGATACTTCTGAAAAGACGTTACGACAATATTTTTAACTTAAAACAAAGTAAATGTTAGTTCATTATACTTAAATGGATTTTTTTCAAGATATGCAAAAAGTCGACACGTTTTTGACGGCACTAAACCGGACTATCGGCTTGTTTATGTTTCTTTTGTTTTGCCAATGGCTTACCCTAAAAGTCGATGCGCGTTATTTAGACAGAAAAACTCGTCCACCAAGACCTTTATGGTAGAAATTGAAAGTAAACGTATCACCCAAGATATACAGGATGGGCAACCCAACTGACTTATCTGGGTTTATTTTTATGTTCTTGTATCTTTGGAATTAAAAAACGTAAAGGATCCACCTTTCGTCACAGAACACAATCTTATTGAATAAGCAATTATTCTGAAACCTCTCGTGTTCGCAGCTGTGAATTCGTAAGAGGCCTAACGATTTTACTTTTCAGTTTTTATGAACGAAATTTGTTAACACAATACTCAATAGTGAACTTGCTCAGACTTGTTGAGAATGAACTAGAAAAGTCCAATTCACGAAAAACATTGCTACGGATCGCTAAATGACTGTAGGGGGTTCACACTTGTATTAAAGACGCATCAGATGCTGATCCTGCTCCATTTAAAAGGGAAAAGGAAGCCAACTTGCCAGGAACCTTAAAGGCACAACAAGGAGGTCACGCTGGAAGACCTCCGAAATGGTAGAGATTGAGAAAGAAATTATAATGGATTTCCTAATATAATTGACGGTTTCAACTTTTACTTGATGAAAATCCATTATAATTTATTTTAAACTTCCACTTCCATTTCAATTGCTTTATTCTTCCAATGAAGTCACTTACTTTCGTTTGTTCTCTGATCCATGTACAGGTTTTTCTATCCCGTCTAGTACTACAAACCATACATGTTTCCATACCCCTCTGTACTACCCGAAATTTTTGAACTGACTGTGATGTGGGTGTCCAGGTTTCACTTCCGTATGTCATAACGGGCAGAACACACTGATCAAAGACTTTTCTTTTTAAGCAAAGTGGTAGTCTGAAACATTATGTTGAGCGTGCCAACCATCACATATATAGTGATCCACAACTTTCAAATCCGTTCCTAAAATAGAAATCCTTTTGTCCTCAGCAAATTTATTGAACATGACCTGACTCTTCTTCTGGTTTATTTTCAATGGTTCACCAGCCCTTTGCAGCTCTTGTGCGTATCTTTGCAGCTCCTCTGGGTCTTGTGAAAGAAGAACGATATCATCTGCAAAACTAAGATGGTTTAATTATGGACCATTGATCGTTATTCGACCCTACTACCAATCCAGATGACCGAACACTTCTTTCAGGCAAGTTGAGAAAAAAGAGGTGATATTACGTCACCCTGCCGTACGCCCCGCTCTATATTTATTCAACCTCAAGATCTACAAGGTGCACTGTCGTTGTAGCTTCATCATATATCGATCCTAGTAGGTTTACATTGGCGTGCTCTACACCTTGGTTAAACAAGACATGAATATAAACCTTGAATTATTAACAAATAAAACCTTGTTTTTATTCCGTCGTTTACGCTTTCTTTTTAGTTCTTTAGGTATTAAAAATGTGCCTAGGGGGGAGAGGATAGACGCCAAGAAAGAAAATAAAGGGGGAATAGTAACAAAAAGTATAGAAACCATTGCTCTAAGAATTAACTGAAATAAAATATAAAAAATAAATGCCAGCTTCTTAATGTCACATATTAAGTGTCAAAAATAAACTTGTTTCAGAAAAACAGACTAAAAATATTACGTATAAAAATCATCAGTAAACGACGTTATAATCACGCAGTTACCCAACGAGCTTACAAAGTAAAAAAAAAGTCGACGCGACAAAACGACAAAAACAACAAGAGCCCCCGAGGTTCCCATCCTCCTGGCCAAGATAATCCAACGGGGGCACTAAATCTCGCCGTATATCTTGTCGGGCCCCGATTTATACCTATTATCTACCAGATTTACATCGACGCCTTAATGAAAAATCTATTAATACCAGATATTTTATTGTGGCGATATGTTCGTAAATTTTTCTTCCCCAGCCAATTCAATCTTATAATGTTTCCATTAGTATTCATGGGAAAAACTAGTCGACGGTCGGATTTGTTGATGTTTCCGATGCAAATTGCTGAGGCAAAAATACGCCTCGATTTCGTTCTAAAGCCATGCCCACACTACACGTTATGTCGGTCAGTGTAAAATTATCCTTTGAATACTAAAATCAAAATTTCAATATTTTTCTAGTAATTATTAGGTTCTCAACTCTTCATCATCACTTAGCCATTGTCTATCCACTGCAGGATGAATGCCTTTTCAGCATGCTTCCAACTCTCGCGGTCCTGAGCTTTCCGCTGTCATTCGGGTCCAATGTACTGGATGTTATTAGTCCAACTATGGCGAATGCCTTTTGTCTGTCAATCCCACCGAGATATTGCGATGTTTTATTGTTGCCTGGTTAGTAACTATCGAATCGACTATCAAACGCTCTCATGCCCCTTGCTATTCTTTTTTGCATCCCATTTGTTCAGGGGCTATTAGGTTAGTTCTAATTAGGCGAGATTCAATATTTGTAGCTATGACAGACATACAGATTTTATATAGGGTTGGAAGGCATGTGATGGGTCGGTAGTTCTTGGGATCATCAGAGTTAGCTCCTTTCAGGATCAGCGTTCTACTTCCTTCCATGAAAAATGCTAGCAGTAGTCCAATGTATTTGATGTTATTAGTCCATCATAAGTTTGGCCTTCCTCGTAGATATTTGTGTCCTTCAATGAAGTATAATTCTAGAAGTCGAATTAGCCAACTATGAGGAACCGAATCGAATGCCTTTTGATTGTCTGTCAATCCCACCGAGATATTGCAATGTTTTGTTCTTGCCTGGTTAGTAACTATCGAATCGACTATCAAAAGCTCTCATGTCCCTTGCGATTCTTTTTTGCATCCCATTTGTTCAGGGGCCAGTAGGTTAGTTCTAATTAGGTGATATTCAATATTTGTAGCCATGACAGACGTAAAGATTTTATATAGGGTTGGAAGGCATGTGATGGGTCGGTAGTTCTTGGGATCATCAGAGTTAGCTCCTTTCGGGATCAGCGTTGTACTTCCTTCCATTAAAAATGCTAGCATTAGTCCAATGTACTTGATGTTATTAGTCCATCATGAGTTTGGCCTTCTTCGTAGACGTGTGTGTCCATCATTGGAGTATAATTCTAGAACTCGAATTAGCCAACTATGAGGAACCGAATCGAATGCCTTTTGATTGTCTGTCAATCCCACTGAGATATTGCAATGTTTTGTTCTTGCCTGGTTAGTATCTATCGAATCGACTATCAAAAGCTCTCATGCCCCTTGCGATTCTTTTTTGCATCCAATTTGTTCAGGGGCCAGTAGGTTAGTTCTAATTAGGTGAGATTCAATATTTGTAGCTATGACAGACGTAAAGATTTTATATAGGGTTGGAAGGCATGTGATGGGTCGGTAGTTCTTGGGATCATCAGAGTTAGCTCCTTTCGGGATCAGCGTTGTACTTCCTTCCATTAAAAATGCTAGCATTAGTCCAATGTACTTGATGTTATTAGTCCATCATAAGTTTGGCCTTCTTCGTAGACGTGTGTGTCCATCATTGGAGTATAATTCTAGAACTCGAATTAGCCAACTATGAGGAACTGAATCGAATGCCTTTTGATTGTCTGTCAATCCCACCGAGATATTGCAATGTTTTGTTCTTGCCTGGTTAGTATCTATCGAATCGACTATCAAAAGCTCTCATGCCCCTTGCGATTCTTTTTTGCATCCAATTTGTTCAGGGGCCAGTAGGTTAGTTCTAATTAGGTGAGATTCAATATTTGTAGCTATGACAGACGTAAAGATTTTATATAGGGTTGGAAGGCATGTGATGGGTCGGTAGTTCTTGGGATCATCAGAGTTAGCTCCTTTCGGGATCAGCGT
This sequence comes from Cosmopolites sordidus, assembly GCA_031761425.1. NCBI lineage: Eukaryota > Metazoa > Arthropoda > Insecta > Coleoptera > Curculionidae > Cosmopolites > Cosmopolites sordidus. The sequence goes on along the minus strand of JARFXV010001119.1, from coordinate 143,913 downwards.
TGTACTTCCTTCCATTAAAAATGCTAGCATTAGTCCAATGTACTTGATGTTATTAGTCCATCATAAGTTTGGCCTTCTTCGTAGACGTGTGTGTCCATCATTGGAGTATAATTCTAGAACTCGAATTAGCCAACTATGAGGAACCGAATCGAATGCCTTTTGATTGTCTGTCAATCCCACCGAGATATTGCAATGTTTTGTTCTTGCCTGGTTAGTATCTATCGAATCGACTATCAAAAGCTCTCATGCCCCTTTCGATTCTTTTTTGCATCCCATTTGTTCAGGGGCCAGTAGGTTAGTTCTAATTAGGTGATATTCAATATTTGTAGCCATGACAGACGTAAAGATTTTATATAGGGTTGGAAGGCATGTGATGGGTCGGTAGTTCTTGGGATCATCAGAGTTAGCTCCTTTCGGGATCAGCGTTGTACTTCCTTCCATTAAAAATGCTAGCATTAGTCCAATGTACTTGATGTTATTAGTCCATCATGAGTTTGGCCTTCTTCGTAGACGTGTGTGTCCATCATTGGAGTATAATTCTAGAACTCGAATTAGCCAACTATGAGGAACCGAATCGAATGCCTTTTGATTGTCTGTCAATTCCACTGAGATATTGCAATATTTTGTTCTTGCCTGGTTAGTATCTATCGAATCGACTATAAAAAGCTCTCATGCCCCTTGCGATTCTTTTTTGCATCCCATTTGTTCAGGAGCCAGTAGGTTAGTTCTAATTAGGTGAGATTCAATATTTGTAGCTATGACAGACGTAGAGATTTTATATAGAGTTGGAAGGCATGTGATGGGTCGGTAGCTCTTGGGATCATCAGAGTTACCTCTTTTCGGGATCAGCATTGTACTTCCTTCCATTAAAAATGCTAGCATTAGTTCTGTAGCACCTTATGAAAGTGAATAACTAAATATTTGTGTGTTGAAATAAAGTACTTCCACCAGTAATTCTGTATCTTGTCCGTCCCAGGGGTCCTCCAGTTCGGCATACGTCCTACAGCATTGCTAATTACTTCTTCCCAGATTTCGAAATTCAGCATTTTTTGAAGAGTAGCAAATAGTTTAGCCTATTTTTTCCTGCGTCTTCATTCTACGTAGTTGGTGTAGACCATATTTCCCTCCAATATCCCACCTTGTCAAGTTCTTTGGGTGTCTTTTTAGGTTTTTCCATTTTTTCACTCGCCAAAGAACGGTAAAATAGCTACTTTTTGCTTATGTAGTAGAACGTTTAGCTTCCTTTTGAAATCAGGATCCCTGGTTTTAATTTGGTCGGTTTTAGATATATTTTTTATATCTGGTTTTTACCTTCGGCATTCTGCTGGTTTGCCTTCGAGTACGCCTTCAGGGACTTAATAGTAACATTTTTCAGTTTACTACATACTATCAGGGACTTAATAGTAACAATTTTCAATTTACTACATACTATGAAAATAATACTTAAAAAATATTGGTTGAAATATTCTCGGAAGGAATGAATGACGAAAACTCTTCCAAATGATCTACGACGCAATCAAATAACAATATAATAATGCGGTATGCGGTTTCGATCACCACATCGAGCAAAAACGAACATTTAAGATGATATATTATGAAATAACAGCTGGAAAATAATATCTACGAGTAAATCAAAGGCAGACGTCGACTTGAGAACCGATCCACCTTTGAAACAACCGTCTGATCGAATATTCAATTTCTATTTGTACCATTTTTCTTAATTTTAAATGACGAACGAATACAAAGTATACATCTTTGGCATGTTGTCAGGTCAGAAATAACTTGTACATGTCCCACGTTAAAACTTACCCGATACTGTTACTGTACCTTTTTTTTCGAATCTGTGCGTTTTAACGTATATTTGGTTTTGTTTTTCCTCAAACTATCACGTAATTAGAAACTGTATTATCCTAAAACCGCATCATTTAAATACTACTCAGTGTTTTAAAAGAAATTTTCCTTATTTATCCACACAAATAAAAGCTAGTGCAAAAGCTTAACCATCACGATTTTTAGGTCCGACGAATATTACTCGAACCTTTTTAAATCTGACATGAGATGATAATTTTCCGATTTTTCCAAAAACCTGTATTTTATGTTTAGAAAATCCTGCGACCCATTCACTGAGACAGATTTTTAGGAAAGGAAACTAATAAGCGTGAAATTCGCGTCATTTTATGTATAAATAAAATATTATTATACCATTTTACCGGGCGTGGCATGAGATGCGCGTTTTACATTTTTTTCAAAAAGGCTGATTTTTTGTTCAGAAAATTTTACGGCCTATCCAGGACCATATATATAGACAGATTTTGAGAAAGGATCACTAATAGGGTAAAATTAGCCTCATTTTGGGTGTAAATAAATTATTATAATGCCATTTTACCAGGCGTGATATGAAATACGCTTTTTAAAATTTTTCCAAATAAGCTGATTTTTTGTTCTGAAAATTCTACGGCCCATCCAGGGCCATATATGCAGGTTTTGAGGAAAGATCACTAATAATATTATAATGCTATTTTACCAGGAGTGGCATAAGATGCGCGTTTTTAAATTTTTCCAAAAATGCTGATATTTTTGTACAGAAAATTCTATGGCCCACCCAAGATCATATAGGCAGATTTTGAGGAAAGATCACTGACAAGGATGAAATTAGCTTCATTTTGTGTATAAACATATTATCATAATGTCATTGTACCAGGCGTGGCTTGAGATACGCCTTTTTCAATTTTTCCAAAAAGGCTGATTTTTTGCTCAGAAAATTCTACGGCCTATGCAGGGCCATATAAGTAGATTTTGAGAAAGGAGCACTAATAAGGTTTGCATTAGCTTCATTTTGTGTATAAATAAATTATAATGCCATTTTACAAGACTTTGGATATGATGCGCGTTTTTCAATTGTTCCAACCAGGCTGAGTTTTGTTTCAGAAAATTCTACGGCCTATGCAGGACCATATAAGCAGAATTAAAGAAAATAATGCCATAATAGCATAATACCATTTTACAAGGCGTTGGATAAGATGCGCGTTTTTCAATTTTTCAAAAAAGGATGATTTTTTTATCCATGGCCATATAAGCAGATTTTGAGAAGAGAGCACTAATAAGGATGACATTAGCTTCATTTGGTGTATAAATAAATTATCATAATGCCATTTTACAAGGCGTGGGATAAGATGCGCGTTTTTCAATTTTTCCAAAAAGGCTGAGTTTTGTTTCAGAAAATTCTACGGCCTATGCAGGACCATATAAGCAGAATTAAAGAAAATAGTAGTAATAAGAATAACATTAATTTCATTTTGTGTATAAATAAATTATCATAATGCCATTTTACAAGGCGTTGGATAAGATGCGCGTTTTTCAATTTTTCCAAAAAGGATGATTTTTTTATCCATGGCCATATAAGCAGATTTTGAGAAGAGAGCACTAATAAGGATGACATTAGCTTCATTTTGTGTATAAATAAATTATCATAATGCCATTTTACAAGGCGTGGGATAAGATGCGCGTTTTTCAATTTTTCCAAAAAGGGTGATTTTTTGTTCAGAAAATTCTACGACCCAACCAGAGAAAATGAGCTTCATTTTGTGTATAAATAAATTATTGCTATGCCATTTTACCAGGCATAGCATGCGATGCACCTTTTTCAATTTTCCCAAAAGGCTGATTTTCTATTTAGAAAATTCTACGGCCCGTCCAGGTCCATATAGGCAGATTTTAAACAAATTATAAAGATTAAGGTGCAGAAAATCCTATTAAGTAAACTTTAAAGTTGTAATCATAATATACATCAAATTTCGAAAGTATCTAATAAAGATAAACAAAGACACTATTATATATTTACTCGAAAAAAAACCTAATTTACACCTACAAAATCGCAAAACCCAACCAACCATAACCCCAATCGGAATTCAACAGTGACATTTCGTAAAGATTATCTACAGGAAAAAAAAACACCAACGTCTATTTGAAAGTATGCTCATTTATAATGCTCATTAAAAAATCATCTATCTCGCACAACATAACATTGTTAACCAGACCAAAACAATCAAATTATATACGATGTCATTGTTAAGTCTTTTGTTCGTTTAGTTTTCCTTTCATCATATGCAGCATAACTTTCTTTTATCTATGCTTCATTAGATCGGTTTGTTTACGGCTTTGATATTGACGAGTCTGTAAATATCAATTTTTTCCTCTCAATTAGTTTGGATTTCTGGGAAATGTACCTTTCAAATTGGTAGTTCATCTGAAAACAATTTTTAGTATTTCTATTACTAAAGCAAAAAATGGATATCACGAAATTTTCTAAAAACATTTTTCACTGAGCACCCATTTTATGTATCAATATTAATGGGTCATTATATTGTGTACGACTGCATTTTTATAAATATCATATATTACACTTCTGACATGAGACTAAACCCAAGTAAATTCACAACGCCATCTGTTCCTCACACGAGAACTAAAAATGGAGAAACAAGGTTATGAGAAACAAGGGTTTCTCATAAATAAAACAGAAGAGATGCTCGCAGTATTTGAAAGAAGAGTGGCTTGAAGAATTTTTGGTGCTGTGAACGATAATGGACATTGTAGGAATGGACATTGTAGGATAGTAAATCCCAAAACGCAGTATTCACACATGAACTCGAAAAGAACGTTAGTTTACCATTTCTGAATGTTTTAGTCAGTAGAAACAATAAAAATACGTTAGATTTTGATATTTTTAGAATAAAACACCAACACTTCGAGATACATTCCTGACTATTCGAATCGTAGTTCCAAAATAAGATGGCTAGTTTACATTTTTTAGTAAACAGATTAATCAATTTTTGCTTTAAACAAAGATAATTATCAATTATTCTATTGGAACCTTTGGTGTGAAACACTAAACTTGAAGAGATTCATCATTAAACACCAAATCACTTTTTTTGATCTGCTCGACCCACGTTTCGCTATCCATGTTAGCATCATTAGGAGATGATTTAATCAGGATGAGATTAAAGCATTTCCTGATATGGTTGGCGAAACGTGCGTCGAGCAGTTCAAAAAAAGTGATTTGGTGTTTAGTGGTAAATCTCTTCAAGTTTAAAGATAATTATAACAAAGAATTAAAATGAATTAGGGAGGTATCCGAAGTGAACGATTATAATAAGAACATTGTAAATAAATTAATTAGAGAACATAAGTTTAGAAAATTATTGAAAGAATCTTCGACTTTTCAAAATGATCAGAACAAAAATAAATTCATTTTAATACCGCTTGAAGCCCATTAAGGTTGTGTACAAACCATATAGTAAATTAAAAGAAGTAGTGGGTAATTCAAAGGATAAAGTAGATCAACATGAAAAGTCGGGGATTTACGAAATTAGCAGTCAAGATTATGATCGAAGTTATATTAAGCAAACAAAAAGATCCATTTTAACGAAATATAAAGAACACATAAAGAACCCAAATTAGATATGGGAGAAATGAAAAATTTTGTGTTGCCCAGCATGAGATAGACATTAGTAATTTAAGACTGGCTAAAAGCGTAAATAACAATAGGGCTTTGGATGCATATGAAATCATTCAAATAGAAAAAAGCAAGAAAATCATGAACCCGGATAAAGAACCTATTCCGTTCAGACAGCTTGATCAATTATTAATGTAAAGGTCGGTAAACTGTCCACTTTTTTCTTTCTTTTTGTTCTCTATTTCCCCTTTTTCCCTTTTTTCTTGTATCCTTTTTTTACACGCTTCATTAGGTAGGCAGTACGGTTCCTAGGTAGTAGGTTAGCAATTAGGAGTCTCATATAAATAGAACATAGTTTAGTTTGAAAAATGGATTAAAGCATCTCCTGATGATGCCAACATGGTTAGCGAAACGTTCGTCGAGAATAAAAAAATTATTCGGTGTTTAGTGGTAAATCCCTTTGAGTTTAGTGTTTTACACCGAACGTTCCAATAGAAAAATTGATTGTAGGAACAGTTATAACTGCGAAGTTAATTAATTCTGTAAAGATCTGGATATTGTATGTGAGGATTCTGCGATTCATATGGGCGAAATACGTGGCGAGAATGCCAGGAATCCGAATACAAGGAGACTCATGGAAGAGAAGGATAGTGGGTACAGAAAGGGAGATAGATCAAAGATATAGAAATAGAACAACATAAAAAGAGATGCATCGAAAACTTGCAAGGAGCTGCTGGAGGTCAACTCCGATTGAAGCGAAGATTAAAACAAGTTAAGGCTCGTTTAACAAAATACTGTTTTCATATGCCTGTTCAACTCATAATTTAGGAAGTTGACATTTATGCTGAAGACGCATCAGTTGTGCCCTCCAAAAATGAAGCCAACAGTGTTGTTGTCCCCTGTCTCATTACTTTATTTGCTCACTTCGTAATTGATCGTTTCAATGCTGCACAACCTAACCAAATAGATCCCCGAAAGCAACAGTGACATTAGCAAATATATCAATATCTATTTGAAAGTAAGTTCATTTATAATATTCATTAAACATGTATCTATCTCGCACAACATAACATTACTAACCAGACCAGAACAATCAACTTATATACGAAATCATTGTTGAGCGTTTTTTCACCAATTTTTTACTTCATCCAACACATACTACATAACTTTCTTTTGTGTACACTCCAATGGCTCGATTCGTTGACCGCTTTCCTATAGACTGGTCTGAAAACATCAATTTTTTCATTCCAATTAGTTTGGTTTTCTAGGAAAAGTACATTTCAAATTGATCGTTTAGTCGACGAAAAATCAAGCAGCTTTTACTTTTATTACCAATACATTTTAAGATTGAATGACCGTAAGCCGTCGTAATGAAATTACAAGTACGTTAAATATACTCTCGGTGAAATGGGGACAGTAGACATTAAGCTATTATTGAACACCATATTTAGTTTGTAACATTTTCTTGTCCATCTAATTGATGTTTTAATCTTAACATGTTTAGCAGTTACGAGGGTGTGACGAAAAGTTTGGAAAACGACGGGAAGATGCCGTTGTTTCAGACTGTTTTTGACAGGGAACCCTGTTTTCCACGCTCGGTCTGTGACCAGGTCGCGCTGACGAAACCGACCCCAAAAAATGTAAGCACGTGACCGAGTCCCCTTCAGTCGCCTGCAAGCCGAGCACCGCGCCACACGTGTCTATCGTTAGTGACCGTTAGTCTACCGGTAGTGACGTCACAACTTCTTAGTCATCGCATACAAGTGACTTTTTGGACAAAAATTCGTTGTGAACAAAATTGCAAACCCGTTCAACTTTGTTAATTGTCGTTAATCTATTGATATAATGAATATTAAAACCGCCTCGTGAACTTTGGAAACTATGAACCGTTGATGTTTTGAAAATAGCCAAAATGGAAGAATACTAAGAGGTGTGCATCAAAAATTGAAGCAAATAAAGCTAAAAACAGGAAACAGGTTAAGAGGCATCGATTAAGTCAAAAATCATTGCAATCGGTCTACGAGAATCCAGCCAACCAGGCCTTCGAAGTTGCTTTTTGCGACAAAAATTTAGAACAATACAAGTGGGGTGACGTCATTCTCACCTCGAATAATAATTGTGAGTACTAAACAAGGCAAGAAGAATCGATTGTGCCAAAATTCACCGCAATCGGGCTACGAGAACACAGCCAAAAAGACACCGAAAGTTGCGGCCAGCGTAGAAAATTTAGAGTCACGCCCTAGTACAAGTAGAATGACGTCATCCGTTCGAACCGTAACTCGACCCAAGAAACTAACTAACGCCGAGAAGTGCAAATTATACACAGAAAAAAAGAAATTAGAGAAATTGGCTCAACAAGAAGCGGATATTGAGGCAATGTTGTCACATCAAGAAGCAAATATCGAGGCTCAGAGAGATATTCGAGATGAGACGCCTACGGCGGTAAAACGTAACTTGGGACCGTCTATGTCTTTAGAAATTCACCCAGACAAAGCAAATTACAATTCGAGGTACAAAGCGTCGTACATAAAGTTTACTCGTCGTTTTCCCAACAATGAATTTGAATACGCGTGTGATATATGTGATCGTTTGTGGTTCAAAGAACGTGGAATCAATATCCACCTGTCATCCTGTGGTTGTTGACTATCAAATACTCAACAGATTAGTAGACACCCATTGCGGAGACATCACAGTAGTTCAAGTTACATACCTCAATCTTAAATGTATCCTTGCTGAAGTTTACGTACATCCGCAGACACCGACAATTTTTATTGCTGCGTGGGATTGTCCAGTATGGAAAAATGATTCAGAAAATCATACCTTGGAAGTCGATCTAGAAATCCCTCTCATGGTGGTTGGAGATTTCAATGTCGATCCAGACAGCGATGAGAGAATAGTTTCTCAATTGCGGGCGGACTACAACTTATCACAATTTCCTTGCAGATCTACTACACTTCATTAAAGATCCGCAAATAGATCTTACCTTTGTGCGCAACATGAATCCGGCAATTGTCAGTTATTTAACCTTATAAAGAGGAGTAAATAATATAATTTATAAAATAATTTTGTTTCATTTATTTCCTTGTCATATCTACTAGAGCTTAATAAATTAAGAAAATCATAGTAACTTTGGTATGAATAAGTAGCTTTGAAGACTAAATAAACTATAGTAAGCAAGATATATTAACGGCACAAAAACAAACTGAAATCCTAAAAGAAACAGCAGAAAAGGTATTACTCCAAATTTCCTTTGAAAAGACACAATACATGACCTGCAACAGACTAAGAACACCATTTCTAAAAACAAAATATGGTAATATCAGAAGAGTCTCTCAATTCAAATATTTGGGTGAAATAACCGTAGAAAATGGTTTGGAGAAGGCAGCCAATTGGAGTAGATGTCAAAAAATGGAAACGGCATTGAGACTTACACAAAATATTTACGACAAAAAATGCATATCTAAAAACACAAAACTGAGACATTACAACACAGTTATTAAGCCAGAATGTCTATATGGGGCAGAAACGCTCATTTTGAATAGAAAGAGAGACATCGAGGACATTGAAAAGAAGGAAAGAAGCATCATAAGAAAAATCTTAGGCCCCAAACAAATAAATAGCACAACAACTTCATCTTCATAACATACCAACTTCAAATCAAACAATATACAGATATGCATAGTAATATGAACTACATAAATAGTCGAAAGAAAATAGGAGTAGAGCTAAAGTAGAACTAACTAAATGGACTGCTGCAATTAAAGAGGACCTAAGATCAGCAAATATTACACAAAGTGAAATTCAGGATAGAGGCTGTTTCAAACACAAGGTTAACGTTTGGAAGGTTGGCCAGAGAGAAAAATGTAGGAAGACTGGAACAACTTGATCTGACGAAAGGAAAAAAAGCTCATAGCGAAAGAATGAAATTAGTATGGGCGCAAAGGAAGGCTAACAACAAACGCCCCTAAATGTACTTCGCATGGTCCACCAGGGCCCATACGTGAATAATATAAATAGTAAGCATATTCCAGTAAACAAAGAAGATTCCATACAACATCCATAATCAATAACATCATATAATCAATAAGAAACATAACTATTTTACAAACTATTTCTGTTCCGTTGTGGGTAAAAAAATTCTATAAAAAAAGTAGAAGGGTTCTCTGTTTAAAATTGAGGCACGAACCCATGGTGCTTCCGTCCGTTTTTTTGTGACTCGTTGTCAAGTTCGCTCCTTCAGTCCATTCACTGCCAAATGTCAGATCAGTGAGTCCATTAATTTCGTTTTCAATGTCAGTGAACAATATCAATATATAAATCAATCCACTGCAGGATGAAGGCCTCTTCAGCACACTTCTCGCGGTCCTGAGGTCTCCTCTGCCATTCGGGTCCAATATACTTAATAATGTCATCAGTCCATTGTCTTTTCGGTCTTCTCCGTGGACGTTTGCGATCAAGCGGTATCCAATCTAGGACCGCCACTTCCATTTCAATTGCTTTATTCTTCCAATGATGTCATTCACTTTCGTTTGTTCTCTGATCCATGTGCAGGTCTTTCTATCCCGTGTAGTAATGCCAAGCATACATATTTCTATTCCCCTCTGTGCTACTCGAAGTTTCTGAGTAGCTGAACTGACTGATATGTTGTGTCGCATTTAAGATGAAGATACCCCCATATATTCGCTATTTGAAGGAATACACATTTGAATTTTTCAACAGTCATACAAATTGAGGGGTCAAAATTTTTAATGACCTTTACGAATTGAGATTCACCGACACTACCAGCATATTTATTTTCGTTTATAGTGCACTTATTTTCTTCGGAGCGTACAGTTTTTTCTTATTTGTGTTTTAATATCGTGCAGCGTGATATACTTTCGGAATTTCTCGATAATTCAACGAATTCATCCCTTGGTTGGGCGATTATGCGCACCACAAAATTCTACGACAATTTGCAGGTGTTACTCTAATGTTAAACTTTCCTTGATTGTTTGCCAGACATTTCATGTGTCATGATGATTACCATGATGATTTGACAGCGACCTCTATCGGAAGTTTTTTAAGGTGGACAAATTTATCGAGAATATATAAGAAAGTTTTACAGCGAAAAAGCTATGCCAAATTTGCCTTATCTATTATACCTATATACCAATCTTCTGAAAGTTTTACTTGTTTGCATATTAAGCTGATTAGATGGTAGATACAGTTTTCTAGAGGACATTAACCATTTTTTAATAATCCTGATGCCCTGATGCCCTTAATACCTAGACCAGTTTTTGTTTTTTTAGTATTTCTATTCTATTAGATTGCATGTAAGACACTATAAATTCCCAAATAAGAATCGATAAAAGAAAAATGCAGTAAGAATTCGTTCTTTAGTTTGTTTAAAAAAAATATACGTCCGGTTCACCTTCTCTTTCTACACCTGAAGAAATGACTCGTTGGACGAAGATTTACTTCCTTCTCAAATTATAAGGTAATGACGTTGAAAAAATCTCATAAATCTTGTGTTTTATAGAAATATATCATACTACCCATATATCAATTCAATAGGTGATTATTCTACAAGAGATCTTCTACCAATTCTTCAAAACCGTAAAACTCGCACTAAATCAATGGCATTCATTTACTATCCGTTTTCATTTACTATCAAGGCGAGTTTATGGTTTAATGAAGATATTGTGGTTGGTAATGAAACCATTTTATTTCTTCCAGTAAAATACGTTTTCTACCGTTTTACTGTCAACATTTTGAAACGCTTTCCTTCCTAATCGCTCTCATTAACACCGTTCTCCACTCTAAACAATATTTATTAATTATTTATCATTTCTCTAATGGAAAATTGATTATCTCAAACGAAAAATCGTATTATTTTTAGAGGTTAATTTAATTTTTGTATTTTAATGTTACTTACGGTCGTAATAATGGAAAGTTGTGAATACTGCTGTGGATAAATAGTCGTCTTAAAACCAAAATACAGTAGAAATAAAGATCGATGCAGTAAAGTGGCGTTTTCTTATAAAAAAAGGTACTAGAACTTTAGTTTGGTTGTTTTTTGGTTAATGAACCTTATAATGACAAATCATTTACAAATTACAAATGCGAAGGTCAAATGTTTCTGAATTATCATTAAAATACCAAACATTCAATCAAAATTCATTCATTCATTCAAGGTAAAACATTCATTCATTGACTGAATATATAAGATTAAATTATCTCCTGATGATACCAACATGGTTAGCGAAACGCTCGTTGAGAAGTTTATAAAAAATAATTTGCTGTGTAATGATAAATCTCGATTTACTCGATTGAATACAAAATTCTACGTGTTAGTCGTGGTAGTTTGAGAATTTTTTTTTGGCAGAGATAAAGGAAAAATATAAAAATTAAGAATTTGTCTGATGGAAAAAAATGCAAAAAATTTAGATATCCAATTGGATTAGAGCGTTGGTATATAGTGTACAAACACAATAGTTATTAGGTATAGTCAAGTGTTTTTGAGATATCGTAAAAAATTGAGAACAATGTTACTTTTTGGTAAAAAGCTGTCGAATCTCATATCACCTGAACTTTCCATGATATAAAATTGATCTTAGCACTAGTCCATTAAGCCCAAAATTCTACCTAAACAGTGATAGTTTTGTTAATATACCTTTCTTCAAAGTAGAGTTAAAGAAAAAGCCTAAAAATGACTAAAAATCCCAATTTTTCCTGACTATATAAATGGAAATATTGAAAAAAATGCTCAGATCTGCGATTGGGCTAAAGCATTGATATATAGTCATTTTTAAAGCGGGAAAAACGATAAAAACTAGTTCTTTAATAGAGTCAAGTCTTTTTGAGATGTCGTTAAAAATTGAGAACATATTACTTTTTTGTAGTTATCGAATCTCATATCTCCTGAACTATTCTTAATAAAAAATTGATCATATCACCAATCGATTAAACACAAAATTCTACACAAAAACTGAATTTTGTTAAGATATCGCCCAAAAATGGCTAAAAACTGCAATTTTTCCTGACTATATACATGGAAAAATTGAAAAAATGCTTAGAACTCTGATTGAACGAAAACATTGATATGTAGTCATTTTTAAAGAAAGAAAAAAAAAAGTTTTTTAAGTAATTTCAAATATCCGGCTTATTTTTTGAAAAACTGGCCTTTGGCAGAGCTGCGGGTTTGTTTGATAGAATTCTTCTTCAATTCTGAGCAACCAAAATAAAAATGCTGTACATGTTTATATATAGTTTGTATTTGAAAAAGGCACTGTATGTCGAAACAATTGTCATACATACAATTTTAAATATAGTGGAAATTTTTAGATATTAGTCTTTGTTTATTTAAAATGAATTTTTCATCAAGTATCGGCTACCTCAATTAAATTTAAAATGTTCACGTTATTACAATTAAACTAGTGTTTTATAAGGCAACTTGTGTGCACTTGTGCATTGTATTGATGGAAAATCCAGTGTTCGCTACTCCCTTTAGAGATCCAACTCCGCTAAAAGGAAAACACCTCCAAATCTATATTGAGCTGCCCTTTATCTCGCGTTTGTGGGATATTTTTTTATCTTTTCATAAAACATGCCAGTTAAATCTCCAGCCGTCTAACCCAGTGGTCCAAACTTTTCAGCATTAGGGCCATACTGATTACTCCAGTAAGTTCCAAAGGCCAAAACCCTTTTAATTTTCCTACCATTATCTATAATTTCTAAACTAATCGCCGAGTATGTGCCCTAAACGGGCATACGTTTGTTAAATTCGCTAGTCGCGGGCCGGATTGATGACACTGGCGGGCCGTATTTTGGAGACCCTGGTGTAACCCATCGAAATTAAATATTTTTCATAGGCAAAGAATATTTGTATCTATTGAGAATCCCAGGTCATCGTTCGTTTAGCATATTTCTGACACTGGATTTTATGTCTAAGTAGCAAATGAGGTTAAACCAATTTAGCTCAAAATTTCCAGAAATTTTGTATACTCAAAAATTCCGGAACGATTAATTGGGTTACTTGTGGTTTGAGCACACATCTGACCCCGATTCTTTGATTATATCAGAGCTTCTTTCCTTTCTAGTGGACATTTTTTCCCTTCCACTACCATTTTTTACCACATACACTTCTTTCAATCAAAAAAAAATATTGACTATAGTTTTCGATCTTCCCAATTTCTCAACAACAGCACGACAATGGTCAGTTTATTTTCTTTCGATATTGTCACAGCAAAATTGAAACGCGATAACACATGGACATATTTTTCACTGGTTCTTGGGCTATACTCAGAACAAAAAACCGACCGTTCGTAAGAGTGTTCTTATAATTTTCACACAGATTTATCACTTTTAAGGCCTGTTATACAATGCAAGAAAATACCAGGCATAAGCTATAGTTGAAATAAAATTTGAAACGTCGGCAACCTGTAGAACGCGCGTAAAGGAGGTTTATTCCAAGTATAGTTTATACATGGTATATTCCTACATCGTTGAACAGGCCCTCAGACGCCTTTCGGTATTAATTCGTATCGTATATGTCAACAAAAACAAACATAAAGATTAGTAAATATGGATAGGAACAAAAATATATTTACCGAACTGTTTTGAAAAAAAAAAAACAGAGTAACAAAATTTATTAAATAGAAAAGATGGAGTCCATGTCTGGTAGATTCTACAAGCACTTTACGTGAAAATATCAACGACTGATTGAGTTTTGTTAAATTTTTCAGTTATTAAAAAATATATTAATTTTTACCATTTAACTAGATAGATATTGGTTAGAAATATCAATAAACAACCGACGCGCAATCTCTCTAATATAAAGAAACAAGCTAATAACCTCAACCGACTTCAAGCAACACATTCAAGGATCCTACGACTGTCTTTAATCATAGTGGGAAAGTACGCGTGCGGCGGAAAGAGACGGAGACAAACCAAAACAGAGACGGGAAAAATGTAATCACACTCGAGCGGTACACAACAGTCATATGTCTGTTACATGCTGCTATTTCCCCTCGCGGTCTCCTCCTATCCACTGCAAATCCTTCGTTCCCCTCTACCCCCGCGAGTGATTTTTCACTCCTTAACAATGATGAAGGCACTAGATTATAAATTCAAAGGCGACAATAGACTGTTCGGGTTGAAGGTGTGTCTTAGTCGGTCTCGATTTACGATTCATATACAGAGCGTTCGAAAAAATGCCTGGTTTTTCTTGATTGGGATTTTCAGGGCGTGCGGTTCTCAACAATTCTCCTTCGTATTCTTTCTTAGAGAAGAATCGTGGCCTATGGAAACTCATTCTATTTACGTGGTTTTTGGACTACTTCTCGCCAGCATTCTCTTTTTCTGACTTACTTGATTCATCCGTCCCTGTACCACTAGTCTCTCTAGGTTATTTCCATGCCCGCGTTTAACGTGGCTGAAGAATTTTAGTATCTGTTCATGTATAATTTGGAAAGCCTTGTAGGTTCATCAAATTATTGAATAGGGGATGTGTGTCTCCAGCACCAAAGTTCAATATAAGCAAATGCGCTTGATTTTGAATAAATGTTTATTAAAAGGGCTGTTGAATAGAATTGGTGATAGAGTTATATTTTATTAATCAGCGAGACATCTAACATAACACTTATATTTTTGTTTAGTCTACCCCTTCGACAACAGTAATTTATTATTACCTTTATTTTGTTTAGTCTCTTAAAACCCTTTGAGAACCGTAATCTTGTTTCCCAATAGACCAATCACCAAGAACTGTGTACTTTAATTTTATATAAAATCATGTTACCAGGCCTTCAGGCTCACTTTCTAGTTGATTTTCGTTGTATACGTCATATTAGTTAAGTCAAAAGCACTTTCATGATTGATAATTTCGTTTTTGTGATATAAATGTTTTTTAAACTGATTTTGCGAATCGAATTTAACAATAGGATGCTTTCTTGTCTGGTTCCTTTACTGATACAAAACTCATATATTCGCATATTCGATCTCCTATTTTCACCATTGCTCTGTTTTTTTTTATATAGATGACAAATTAAGCCGATCATCCAATCTTCCATTTCCTGCAGAAAATACCACAATTTCTCCCATTTTACGCTGTCAAATGCCTTTCGAATTTCTCTCTGGAGTATTTTTATGAAGAGATATAAATGTTGAGATCCACCAATCTTCTAACCACAATCGACGGTCCCACGTTTTCTGGGAGATGTTGCGAAATATGTCTATCCTTTTTTCACCCATCCCTTTTATAACTTCTGCGATGACTCCTTCTAAACCTGAGAACTTACCGTTTTTTGGACTGTGTATAGCATTATTAATTTCTGTTTTTAAAATATTAGATTCATGTGTTTCCAAATTAGGTATATCCATTTTGGAAGAATTTGCTGCAATAGTTTTTCCATTCTGTTAAAATAATTTTTCGGCTTGTGTATTTTGTATTACTGGTGTACGTGTCGTTTATTTCCTTGTTATTTTCTTCACAGCTTTATAAAGTTCGTTCTTTTTAATGGAATTAGAAGGAGATTATTGAACAATACCGCTCAGATATTTTCAAATACTGGATGAAATTGAAGTAAAGTAGAGTAATGATTTGTAATTGTAGATAAAATCTACGCCCACTCCTTTTACTGAGATTCAAAAATATTTAAAAAATGGATTGATTGTTACCTGGATTGGTGTCACCTGGATACACCTTTACTATTCTAGACCAATATTATACGGATTTTTTTTTATACACAATACTGCTTTCGTAACTTTTAGATGGCCCTACTATTCTATAGACATCGAACCTAGCGATTTTTTATTATTACGTTGAATCCCATTGTTAATTTTGAATCATTCTAATATTTTGATGTATTCATGATCTGCTGTTATGAATGATCTGCAATCCTCATTATTTTCATTGTCTGCAACTATCCCTTAATATTTGGTTATTTCGGATATGTTCTTTACTGTTAACTGTTTTTGTGTCTCTCCCTCTCTATGTTAATCTCTCATTAGGATTCTATCACCGCCGCACTTGTCTTTGAGTAGCTGAAGCCCTATATACAGCCTATGTATATATATATATATATATATATATATATATATATATATATATATATATATATATATATATATATATATATATATATATATGAACATTTTTGTTGGTTACTTGACTGGGAAGGAGTCCCACTTATCCCTTCAACTGGATGACATATGTTTCGTCTCTCGAGGTTCAGACTCATCAGGGCGCCGACATATACCATACCATCAGGAATAGGGAGACCCTATCCACAGCTAACAACCCATGTTGTCGACGACGTTCCGTCGGATGGCGTATATATATACTGTTAGATTTTCTTAGACTGCGTCCAATGAGACAGTAGTAGCTGAGTGTCATCACACACCCAACCGTTGGGTTCCACAATCTCCTCGAATGGCTTATACATAAGTTTTTTGTATAAGCCATGATATATATATATATATATATATATATATATATATATATATATATATATATATATATATATATATATATATATATATATATATATATAGTTAACTTCTTCGATGGGGAATTTTGGGATGTTATTGAAAATCTTCCTCTTAATGTGCGATAGGATATGTATTGTATTGTATAATAAACACCAAATCACTTTTTTTGAACAGCTCGGCGCACGTTTCGCTAACCATGTTAGCATCACCAGGAAATGATTCTGAAAAACATTATATTTGCTGATGAAGCTACACTCACCACTATTGAGGTTGTATCGTCTCAAAACTGTAAACACTGGACCAGAGGTAATCCTCTCTGGATTATAAATTGTAAAGGCCAATATTCTGGTATGGAGTCTGGTGTGGGATTTTAGAAAAGTGAATAATTGATCATTTTTTATTTAATGAATTATTGAATGTTGATGGTTTAGTTAACTTCTTCGATGGGGAATTTTGGGATGTAATTGAAAATCTTCCTCTTAATGTGCGATAGGATATGTATTGTATTGTATAATAAACACCAAATCACTTTTTTTGAACAGCTCGGCGCACGTTTCGCTAACCATGTTAGCATCACCAGGAAATGATTCTGAAAAACATTATATTTGCTGATGAAGCTACACTCACTACTATTGAGGTTGTATCGTCTCAAAACTGTAAACACTGGACCAGAGGTAATCTCACTGGATTATAAATTGTAAAGGCCAATATTCTGGTATGGAGTCTGGTGTGGGATTTTAGAAAAGTGAATAATTGATCATTTTTTATTTAATGAATTATTGAATGTTGATGGTTTAGTTAACTTCTTCGATGGGGAATGTTGGGATGTAATTGAAAATCTTCCTCTTAATGTGCGACAGGATATGCATTGTATTGTATTGTATACTAAACACCAAATCACTTTTTTTGAACAGCTCGGCGCACGTTTCGCTAACCATGTTAGCATCACCAGGAAATGATTCTGAAAAACATTATATTTGCTGATGAAGCTACACTCACCACTATTGAGGTTGTATCGTCTCAAAACTGTAAACACTGGACCAGAGGTAATCCTCTCTGGATTATAAATTGTAAAGGCCAATATTCTGGTATGGAGTCTGGTGTGGGATTTTAGAAAAGTGAATAATTGATCATTTTTTATTTAATGAATTATTGAATGTTGATGGTTTAGTTAACTTCTTCGATGGGGAATTTTGGGATGTAATTGAAAATCTTCCTCTTAATGTGCGATAGGATATGTATTGTATTGTATAATAAACACCAAATCACTTTTTTTCAACAGCTCGGCGCACGTTTCGCTAACCATGTTAGCATCACCAGGAAATGATTCTGAAAAACATTATATTTGCTGATGAAGCTACACTCACCACTATTGAGGTTGTATCGTCTCAAAACTGTAAACACTGGACCAGAGGTAATCCTCACTGGATTATAAATTGTAAAGGCCAATATTCTGGTATGGAGTCTGGTGTGGGATTTTAGAAAAGTGAATAATTGATCATTTTTTATTTAATGAATTATTGAATGTTGATGGTTTAGTTAACTTCTTCGATGGGGAATTTTGGGATGCAATTGAAAATCTTCCTCTTAATGTGCGACAGGATATATATTGTCAGTTAGATGGTGTATCCATCCAGAGTTCAAGTATTGTTGTACACTGGTTGAACCAAAAATATTCTATGCGCTGGATAGGAAGAAAGTCCTTTTGAACTGTGGCCTCTTCCGATATTACACCCCTCGAATTTCACATTTCGGGAATGGTCAATAATAATAACAAGTTTATAAAACAAGGCCCATAAATCGAGATCAATTCTGTGTCAGAATATTTGAATAGACGAATAACTAGTTGAGAGAGATCACATTTAAAAATACTTTTTCCTTCCAAAATAATAACTGTTTTCCCAGAAGAATAAAATAATTATTCCTTTGTAAGTATTATTCATTTTACTGAAATATTTGAATATATGACACTATAAAATTGATAATGTGCGAAGTTTTTGCTTTCCTGGCACACTAATTATCAAATTAAAAAATAAACTTGTAATAATTTTGTGTATAGGCCAAAATAATGAAAAAATTGAAAATAATGTTCTGAATAACTTTTTTTCGATAACTCTAACGCGAAACAAAATATCGAGAATTGACCCTGTAAATTCGTATTCGTACGTAGCACAGATTTAGCATTAAACATATACATTGTAGGAGTTCTCTAATAGCTTAAACAAAATGATAGATCACATACAAGCCCTTTAAAACACATAAATAGTAAGCGGATACCACTTAATACTATATCTAAACAGAAAGGTTCCATAACACCATCAATGAGGTCTTTTATATATACTATGGTCATTTTTCTTTTCAAGTAATTTGTTAAGGATCTTGTCATTTATAAATTGAGAATTTCTTGAAATTATTATGTTAGAGATCTTTCGCATAAATGTGAACTGGTGAACACTTTATGACTATTTAGCAAGGTAGATTACCAGATGTGACAGTTATTATTCGTATTTTTTTTAAGAGATGGCACTGGAAACTAGGGTCGGTTTACAGTCTAATCTCTTAGGTCATTTTGTTACTGTGGGTGCCTGAAAACTTTTCAAATTTGTAAAAATACCATTATTATACATTTATTGTGTTGTATTGATGTTTGTTTTAATAATTTTGATACGTTTTATTGCGTAGCTATTGTTGTTTGTAAAACACCAAAAAGTTCAAAAAGTTTGAGCCTGTCTAAAATTCCTAATATGGACAGTCACTGTGTGCTTAATTATGGAATATTCCATATTTGGGCTAATCTTTCTATAAAGTATTTCTTTTTTTAGAATATAATAATAATAATATTCTTTATTTAACACTTGCTACTACATACAATCTGTAATTCATTTATATTTATATATGTCTATGCATAATACAAATATATCCAAATATGATCTGTCCTATAATAATAAAAATTCAATATACACATACTAGTCTATATAAAATCAAACATACCTACCTATTTAAAAAAAAAACTAACCTATTTTGCTAAATATGGTTTACGGATTCTATCTACAAACATTCCCAATCTCTATATACTTTTTAGCGATTTCTGCATATAGGTACTACGTTCAACATTTATATGAAGATCCTCCCTTGAGCGAATGTTACATTTGTGTTTTTCGGATCGCGCTATTACGTACCTTCCAAGATATGCAGGCATTAAGTTATTTTTAATTTTAAAAATCATAACAATACTGGCAATCTCAATACCCTGCCACACAAAGCACCAGCCCGAAGAGCGCAATATGAAATCCATTGCATTGATTAAATTCAGTAATGGATAACCCACCTGCTGAAATACGCTCTTTAAAAATTTTATATTACATATATCATCAGATGTGAACTTATTTCAAATCAAATCGATCTAAACTTTCTACGAAGACTTCAAGCTACACGCCCAAAAGAAAATCGAAAAGATTGAAATGAAGACAAGATAATTTCGAGACGGTTCGCAAAGTATTTTCAAGTACTTAGAACTACATTGTTTCGCCTATGTCAAAAAAATTAACAGTTTGCAGATGAAGCAGCAGGCACCAAACAATATTACATTGTTTTAATTGAATTGAAAAACAATATTAGGCGATCAGATCTTGAAAGCTGAATGGCCGAATGGTGGAATATATTTTGACAATGGCAAGCAAATTCCCTCACTTGACAAGAGCAGATGTACGCAGAATTGCATATATGTTAGTAAAACGTAACAACTCCGGCTTGGACCGGGAAAAAAACGATAGAAATTATTTTTGAATAGTCATAAAGCAAAACTCTCGATCAGAAACCCCACCAGTACATTTTTACAAGAGTTTTAAAATTAATATAGAGAAAGTGAACACCTTTTTTAACCTTCTGGAAAAGGTGTGCGATAAAAGTAATTACCCACCAAATCGCATTTATAATGTAGATGAATCTGGCCGTACAGTTGTGCAAAGCCAGATACCCCAAGTTGTTGGTCACAAAGGAAAACGATAAATAACTTCACTGTCATCAACCGAAAGAGGTTCACTAATCACAGTAGTTATTTCTATGAATGCAACCGGTCATTTTGTGCCACCTTTCATGAACCTCCAGCTCATGAAAGGTTGCCCACCAGTAGGAATCATGAAGTTCTACTCATATTATACGGTCACTTCAACCACACCCGTAACATCGATGTAATAGACCTTGCTAGAGAAAATAATGTAGAAATTACAATTTTGGACAAAACTTTGATGGGACCGTTAAAGATCTATTACAGTGAAGAAATTCGAATCTAGATTAGAAACAATAACATACCATTAAGTCGTTTTGACATTGTATAATCATTTGGCAATGCTTATTAAGTTTAAGTACAAACAGTCGCGACTCCAGCAAATGGATTCCGGGTTACAGGACTCTGGTCATTAAATAAAAATATATTCAGCGATGTTGACTTTATTGCTGTGCAACAAGATGCTTTAAAAGATGGTTGTACAGTAAATATCACACCGACAAAATCAAACTCCTTGACTGAAAAAGGACCATCCACTACCAATTCTAGTTCACCGTGTAACAATTCTACTTCAAATGATACTTCAGCCGGTGAACTTAGATTTGAAATACATCATGAGCCTGAACCTTCAACTTCCAAACATGATCGTAGCAGTCTTGATTTGGTGTCTTCTTATAACATAAGTCCAACAAAAAAAAAGGAAAGTATCTAACCAACGAAGGAAAGCTGCTGTGGCCCCTGTAATCACTTCTTCACCAAATAAAAATTATCACATCGAGAAAAGTAAGAAAAAAATATAAAATGAAAAGAAATTAGAGAATACTAAGGCAGGTCTTGTGAACTCTGATAAAGACGGATTCTAGTTTGTCCAGGTTTTCCATCAGACAGTGAGCCTGAATGTATGTTCTGTCAGGGACTGTTTTCTGAAGATACTTAAGGAGAAACATGGATCAAATGTTTAATGTGTGGACTCTCGGCACATAATGGTTGCGCTGGTCCAGATATTGAGATTTGGGTTTGTGATTTCTGCAAGTAGAATAAGTCTCAAGATCTCATAGAAAGTCTCAAAGATCTCATAATAAGATGTTACTCTTTTTGTTATTTTTTTTTAAGAAACTTATTTTCATATAGACAAGACTGTCACTAAGATAAGCCAAAATATATGACTGACTATCAGCTGAACGATAGAAAAATGAAAAAGCGAAAAACGGTTTTACTTTCTCGACTTGAAAGAAAGACTTTTTTGCATCGGATCGTGGCTTGAGACGAAAAATTGATATATTTCCCAAGAGACCCAAAATGCATAAAATCATAAGTTGATCCAGAACAATCATCAAAAACGCTTTGAAAAGAAGACAATGCATGAGATTCAACAATTAAGGAGATGTCGAAAAATGGCTTGATGATTAATGACTACCTCAAAAGATCTACAGTTTTTCTGGGAGGGCATCCACAAATTGTCACAGAAATGGGAAAAATGTGCAGCTAGCTATGGTACATACTTTGAAGAAACCATTTTTTATCTTTCTCCCAAAGTAAACCTGTTTTTTTAATACAGAATCATTAACCGTCACACCTGATATGTGGTTACACCCACCATCCGCAGTAGCAGCCTTTTCAAAAATTGCGCAACAAATTTGATATTGAAAATCATCCGTTTCTCCCCATCACCTTTTATATTACCAATTAAAAGTACCATATTACCAAAAAAAAAAAGGTTATTACAATAAAAACTAACTCAATTCAAAGCAATTTGCCCCAGTCACAGGTCATCGTTATTAAATAACGACACCATAATACGAATATCTCGTGAAAAAAACTTACAATATACATTCTAAGTGAAATCTAATCGATTCAAAATTGTGTAGCATTAACGAACCAACAAAAGACGTGATCGGTCGCTTCAGATACCCAAAAATCAGTTACGACATTACATAACTGAGCATCGTCTGACTAGGCATCTTTTTCTGTCTTTTTTTCCCTTTCCTTCAGTCGATAAATCGATGACGATCGTCCGGTAATAAATGTCTCTAGGTCAGTGGAATGGGCCGTTGGAAGAGATGATCTTCAGCAGATTGAATGATAACAACAAGACATGTCGATTATCATTGTCCTTAATGTGAGAGGAATTGAAGATATTTGTTCGAAAGGGTCATTCTAATGGAATACCTAGATGTCAGCAGTATAAAGTATAATTTTCAATTAGTAGAAGATGCAAGAATTCCATGCAACAATGTACTTACATTATTCAAACTTGTTCCGAAGGAGTGGTGAGGAGAACAAGGAGGTTAATTTCTACTTTTAAATGATGTATTAGAGAACAAAACAATGTATCCATCTGAATATAAATAGTTTCATATGTTGTTTCAATAGATGATGCTAGTAGTTTTCTTAGTTCCGTTATTTTTCCGATTACTCTATATATATATATATATATATATATATATATATATATATATATATATATATATATATATATATATATATATATATATATATATATATGTATATATATATATATATATGTATATATATATATATATAGCTGAGAAACAAAAGAACGCAAATATATGCTTTAAAGCGTGAGGATGGCACAGTGTGCAGGACGCGTACCCAAATGTTAGAGATTATCAGAAGGTTTTATTCCCAGTTATATGAAGATCAGAGCCAGTAAGGGACAGCAATACCCACGGAAGAACAATATATAATACCAGATATCCTAGTGGAGGAAGTAACAAATGCTATAGAATTGATGAAGAACGGCAAGGCTCCAGGAAAGGATAGTGTAACTGTCGAAATGCTAGAAGCTGGTGGTCGGACGTTACATAAAACACTGGCAAAATTATACTCAAAATGCCTCAAAGAACAAAAAGTACCTGACTTATGGAAAAATGCAGAAGTGATCCTTTTACATAAAAAAGGAGCACAGGAAGATTTAAAGAACTACCGTCCAATAAGCCTCCTATCAGTGATGTACAAAGTTTTCACTAAGATAATTTCTAAAAGAATATTAAAAAAACTGAATGACGCACAACCAAGAGAACAAGCAGGATTCAGAAGTGGATTCAGTACAATGGATCACATCCAGGTTGTACAGCAGGTCATAGAAAGGCACAACGAATACACCATGCCACTGTGCTTGGCTTTTATCGACTACGAAAAAGCATTTGATTCCATCTCAAAGCATGCGATAATGGATGCACTGCTTAGCCAAGGTGTAGAGAGAGCCTATGTAAACCTATTAGAATCGATATATGATGGAGCTACAGCCACAATTCACCTTGATGATCTTGAAGTGGGAATTAATATAGAACGAGGTGTACGGCAGGGTGACGCAATATCGCCTATTCTTTTCTCGGCTGGCCTTGAAGAAGTATTCCGTAAACTGGATTGGGAACAGGATGGGGTAAAGATCAATGGTGCAAACTTAAACC
The DNA here is from genome assembly GCA_031761425.1 of Cosmopolites sordidus. Taxonomy (NCBI): domain Eukaryota; kingdom Metazoa; phylum Arthropoda; class Insecta; order Coleoptera; family Curculionidae; genus Cosmopolites; species Cosmopolites sordidus. The sequence goes on along the minus strand of JARFXV010001119.1, from coordinate 119,555 downwards.
ATCTTAGATTTGCAGATGATATTATTCTCATTTCACAAGACCCAGAGGAGCTGCAAAGACGCATACAAGAACTGCAAAGGGCTGGCGAACCATTTGGCTTGAAAATAAACCTGAAAAAGAGTCAGGTTATGTTCAATAACTTCGCTCAGGACAGAAGAATTTCAGTTCTAGGAAGGGATTTAGAGATTGTGCACAGCTTTATATATCTTGGGCAGAGGATTTCCATGGAGGGGAATACCGCCCGGGAGGTGGAACGGCGTGTTAAATGTGGCTGGCAGGCATTTGGTAGGCTCAACATAGTGTTTAAGAGCAGACTCCCACTTTGCCTGAAAAGAAAAGTATTCGATCAGTGCGTTCTACCCGTTATGACATACGGAAGTGAAACCTGGACACTCACATCGCAATCAATTCAAAAACTTCGGGTGGCACAGAGGGGAATGGAAAGATGTATGCTTGGCATTACAAGACGAGACAGAAAGTCCTGCGCATGGATCAGGGAACAAACAAAAGTCTGTGACATCATTGGAAGAGTAAAACAATTGAAATGGAGATGGGCAGGCCATATAGCGAGGCGATGGGACGACAGATGGACCAAGGCAATCCTGGAGTGGATACCGCTTGATCGCAAACGTCCGCGAAGAAGACCGAAAGCACGATGGACTGATGACATCGTTAAGTATATTGGACCCGAGTGGCAGAGGAAAGCCCAGGACCGTGAAGGTTGGAAGCATGCTGCATAGGGCTTATAGAGTTTCTCAATGTTGCCCTAAAACTTATAGATTTTTGAGAGGTTATATGAAGGAAAGAAAAATAGCTTTAATAAAGAAAAAAGAATCAAGCTTACAGAAAATAAAATAATGAAATGGTATTACAGAGAACATACACTTGATTGAAAATAAATTATTATATTATTTAAAATGTAAGTGCATGCAATAATTTCATTGTTTCTTCTATTTTATATTTGCATATTATATATCAATAAATGTCATTTGTAATTATATAATCCTTTTATTTTAATAACCATTCAAATATTAAAAAATGTCAATGATTTTTGAAAGCATTTTAGATATGTTGAATCTATATAGAGGTACTAAATGGACGACACTTGCAAGGCGTTCAACATTTAACATTACAATTTTGTTAGTTACTTTGTAATTTGCAATTAATTTAGAGTTGATTTTTTTAATTGTTATTAAAGTTAAATTGTAAAAACGATTCGCTAAAGTAAGGTTATGATGTTCAATCGTAATCTGGCAACATGGCAGCTGAAATTTTGATCACGTGCTTAATGATGCGCAACTGATTTTTCGCATATAATTCGGACATTCTTGCAAGGAGCTTTTCTATTGTGGTCAAAGTAATTTTTCCCAGGTGTCTTTAAGCAAGTTCCATAAATGTTCTTGCGATGTTGAACACTGCTGAATGTTTCGGTTTAACTCATCCAGAAGCTCAATGGGGTCTGGCGATTGCGCAGGCTATTTCATTAATCATAAAAGGTCCTTCGTCTTGTTGTATTTCAAGGTAATTGCGGTATATTTATACTTAGTGGAAAAACAAAATTAGACCCAATTAATCTTAATCTGAATGGAACTGCCTGATGGACTAAAATTTCCTTAAATTTTTCTTTATTTACAATTCCAGATATTCCGACCCCAGAAACCTAGAAACTTCTTATCTTCAGTAAACAATTATAAAGTTATGTTTGAAGGTATAAATACATTACTTTAACTTGAATAAACTATAGTCAATATTAGCGATCTGAAAAAAAAAAACAATAATTTTTAGTTTAAACTTTTGACTTATAGTATATTGACTTGTAGTATATATAGAGCTGCAATAACTTTATAAATCAATAGTAGTAGCTACTATAACAGTTCTGCTGTTTACGCTCATATTCAAATAGTCTTATCTTTCGAGGAAGTGTCGCGCCAGAAACAGGTATTTTGTAGTTAAACACATCAAGTTACCGAGTGAGTACAATAATAATATTGTTGATTAAACATTGGCTTGTTTATTATAAACGAAAATGCAGATACAACAAAATCAAATCGTCTGGAAAATTCTAATCTTACGGTTTCTATCAGGTCATAATTTATACGAGAGTTGATCATAAATTATTGTTCCTAAAATAGTAACCTTTAATCGAAATGAAAAGAAAAAAAAAGGAATTTATTGACAAACATTGAGGAAAAATTGGACTTAACGTAAGTTTAGTGTCTGGCAGCACTCTCAGTAACATTAAATTATTAAAAGTACGTACATTTTTTAATCTACTCACATTGATAATATTTTCTTCTCAGTAGCTATTTAACTTGTTTATTTTTTTGTTTGTTTAGTTATAAAAGTTAGTAAATAAAACCTGGACGATATCATCGTCAAAACCATCGTGTTTAAACGACTCGAACACTTTTTGTTGCGTTTGTGGCGAGTATACGGTGAAAAAGTTTCGAAAACTTATATCTGAATTTGTGCAAAATATTTTACTTACTTTAATTCGAAAATCAAAGACCTTGATAAAACATGAATTCCAAATGTTTGCAAAATATGTAGTGAACATTTAAGGCAATGGACGGATGGTAAAAGAAGTCAATTGAAGTTTGATGTGCCTATGAATTGGAGGGAACCAAGAAATCACTACGATGACTATTATTTTTTTTTTATTTTTGCTTAGTCACGGTATATGATATTAACCAAAAAATCTGCTAAAAGACCTCTCTCATTCAGAATAGGTCTCTGTTCCAACCTTTCGTAACCGGTCTGATCTTAAATATCATAAATACAGCGTAAGTTACTAGAGAGAAAATTATTTTGCCTCCATTGCACATAAAATTGGGACTAATGAGACAGTAAGTCAAAGCATTGGATAAAAATGATTCCTTTTTAATTTATATATTGATTGGTATGCTGAATTCAAACGAGGCCGTACAATCACCCATGATGCTGAACGCTTTGGACGTCTAAACGAGGTGGTTACACCAGACAAACCCCAACAGTTTGTCCAACATAGCCGCTACTGCACTCGTTGCAACTTAACATATAAACTCCAGATTTTGTATTTGCTGATGTTTTATCTTTGGCATTTAAAATTAATTTACTGGTTGACTGGGTAGTTTTAAACGCTATTTACAAATTATGTTTCCTCAAAGAGCGAGTTATTTGTTCTGAAATTGGACCGAACATTCGAATATGAAATTGGGCTGAAACTGGGCCGTTTTTTACAAACAAAAGGATGGTCTAGCAATGGGTTACCCATTAAGCCCCTTATTATCAGAACTGTTTATGTCAAACTTGGAGCATAATTTTTTAAAAACGGATAAAGCAAAAAATATATTGTTTTGGTTTAGATATGTAGGCGACATTTTGGTTTATTATACTGGAAATGAGAGACAAATAGAAGGAACATTAAAGCATTTAAATAGTATCCATCCAAAAATAAAATTTACACTAGAAAAAGAACAAAATCAAACCATAAATTTTCTGGACCTTTCAATATCCAAACAAAATAATAAACTAGCACTTAATATCTATAGAAAACCTACATACTCATATATAACAATTACAAAATAATCAATCCACCCCATTACATATAAATATGCTGCATATAAGTCTATGATCCACCGAGCTTTCACAATTCCACTATCTGAAAATAATAGAAAAATAGAACTGCAAAAACGAAAACTAATAGCACAAAATAACGGTTTCAAAGAAGAAGAAATTAGTTACTTAACAAATAAAAAACGGAAACGATTACTAATTCATCAAGTATATCCAAAAGTAAAACAAACAAATGATAAAAAGTACTGTAAAATTTCATATTTCGGTCCAATTTCAGAACAAATAGCTCGCTCTTTGAGGAAACATAATTTGCAAATAGCGTTTAAAGCCACCCAGTAACCAGTAAACTAGCCACCCAGTAAAGCCACCAGTCAACAAGTAAATTAATTTTTAATGCCAAAGATAAATCATCAGCAAATACAAAATCTGGAGTTTATATGTAAGTTGCAAACGAGAAATTTTCAGACCAGATACAAAGAACATAAATCTGCATACATATTAAAGAAACACCACTCTAATTTTGCGAACCATTTCATAGATACCGGACATATATTTCCCGAGATTACAAATTTGAAAATATTACATACAGCGCCCAATAGCAAAAAATTAAACATTTTAGAAGCTAATGAAATTTATAAATATAATAAAGATCCGTCTAGACAGCTATTAAACGATCAGACGGATCTCCGAAATTCCCCACTATTTAAAATATTGTACAAAATTAACCCCAATAAAGGTATAAAATTAAGTGCGTAGAATAGATAAACAGCTGTAAAACGTTAGCTTTAAAGTAGTGTTTGAGAATGTAAAGTCGTTTTACGAAACTAGAGTCACACAAATTTTGTTTAAAAATAAAAGTGATAGATAACAAGGTAAAAAATTGTTTTATTCCTTTTTAAAATATTTGCTTGTTGATTACAATTATTTTCTATTCAGATCATTCTATACAGTCGTCAAGTCTATTTTAGCTATTACTCAATTAGCCCCATACACATACTCAACTAGCCTCACTAGTGGGGCACATGGGGCTCTCGCACATCCGACAATAATTTTAAAACTTGTAGCGTTTAAAACTGTAAGCGTCTGTTCACCAGTGGTGCGGCTGAAATTAAAATTCTGGAACTAACCCCTCCAGTCTTAACCTCTGAATCGTCATGGTTCAAAACTTTAATTCAAAGTACAAGATGAAGCGTTCTAGTAATTACAAAATTACCCCAGGAGGTAGACAATCCTCTGCCAGCTTTGCTGGCACAACCGGATCTTTCGGTTGACTTTCGGATTCTGGGGCGTCCGGGCTTAAACGCAAAATCTTTCAGAGGGAGTCGGAGACCTCTGGCCAACGTCTGAAACCGAAAATAAAAACTTTCTTTGGAACGGTAAATATCAATTCTCTCCTGCGTCCAGGAAAACTACACGAATTGGAGCGAACATTAAATCAGCAAAAAATCCAAATTTTAGCTTTGCAAGAAACCAGATTGATAGATGATAACACCTTGGAATTCGGCAACTACAGACTTTTTAAAAGTAAAACGGACAAAAGAATACTCAAAAATACACCACATCTCGGTGTTGCTTTCGCTGTCTCAAGAAACATTCTTGGTTCTATAACAAATGTCCAGCCAGTAAATAATCGACTTATGACACTATCCCTCAAGTGTGCTAACAAAAACTATACATTAATCAATACACACCTCCCACTTAACGAAGAAAATAAATCTAATCCTGAAAAAGTAAAGAAGTCCTGGGAAATTCTGGAAAACACTATCTCTAAAATTCCCTCTAACCATGTAAAAATCCTATTGGGTGATTTCAACGCCCAACTAGGGAAAGAAAAAAAGTACAGGAAAACAGTCGGCAGTTTTCCCGCTCATAAATGGACTAACCATAAAGGTAGAAGATTGGTTGAACTATGTTCGCAGTTTAATCTAAAAATAATGTCAACCCATTTTAAGAAGAAAATAACAAAACAAAAGACCTGGAGGTGCCCCAACACGTACATGGGTGAATTTCAAACTGACCATGTTGCCATTTCGTACCCCAATTATAAAGATATTTTGAATGTTCAAGTCAGGAAAGGAGCAAATATAGACACGGATCACTACTTGACTAGATTCAAACTTAGCTTAAAACCTCGAAAACTTATTCAAAAGAGGCTGCTAATACCAAAGTTTGACCCAACGAAAATAAAACCAGCCCTAACAGAAGAACTTGATAAACAACCTGCGCAGAAATGGCAAGAATTAAAACAAAAAATCATTAAAACAGCCTTAAAGATGGTCCCTTTACAAAAACGTAAAAAACATCCGTGGTGGGATGAAGTTTGCGAGCAAGCAGTATTAAGCCGAAGTAAAGCATTCAAAGATTGGAACAGTCAAAAAACAGCGATAAACTATAACATCTTTTTGGAAGTAAGAAAAGAAACATCGAAGCTAATTAGACAAACTAAAAAAAAATATGAAAACAATCAACTTAATGAAATAGAAAAAGATTTCCAAAAAAATAACACCCGAAACTTTTACAAAACATTTAAAGCTAAATTAACAGGCTATCAACCGCAGAGCCTATGCTTTCAAAAGAAAAACGGACAATTAGCTCTAAATAACCAAGACAATTGCAAGGAACTTGCGAAATATTTTGAACAAATACTAAACTGTCCTGAGCCCTTAAACAAATTACCAACACTAAACCCTAAACAAACAAACCCAGATTCATTACCACCGAATGAAGAGAAAATAATTAGGCAAATCAAGCGGCTTAAAAATAACAAAGCTTCTGGTGAAGATGGAATCACTGCTGAACTTTTGAAATCCGCTGGTTCAGGTACAATCAAGGAAATAACCAAAATTCTACAAGAAGTTTGGCGAACCGAACGGATTCCGGAAGACTGGAAAGATGCTCTAATCCATCCACTACATAAGAAAGGAGATAGAACGGATGTAAACAACTATAGAGGAATATCTCTTCTCCCAGTTTGTTACAAGATTCTATCTCAATGTCTACTAGACAGAGCACAGGGACAGTTAGAACCGAACATTGGTGAATATCAAGCAGGTTTTCGACCGGGCAGATCCTGCCCTGAACAGATCCTGAATCTATAGTTGATTCTAAGACATCAAAAACTGTACAATAAAAATCTCGTCTGTACATTTGTGGATTTCAAAAAGGCATATGATTCTATTGACCGCGAATCTTTATTCCGAATCTTAAAAGAACAAGGACTAGATCTGAAAACGCTGGCAATTATTAAAGCAACGTTAACTAACACGAGGTCAAAAGTTAAATTCATGGGTGACATCTCAGAGCCCTTCGAAATTAAAACTGGTGTGAGACAAGGGGATGGACTCTCGCCACTCTTATTTAACTGTGTTCTAGAAAAAGTAATACAGGAGTGGCGTGAAAAAAAGGCGGCACTGAATATTGACCAGCCCATTAAACTGGGGAGAACCAACATCAAAATTGATTGTCTGGCATTTGCTGATGATCTAGCAATTTTAGCTTAAGATGTATTAACGGCACAGAAACAGATTGAAATCCTAAAAGAAATAGCAGAAAAGGTAGGACTCCAAATTTCCTTTGAAAAGACAGAATACATGACCTGCAACAGACTAAGAACACCATTTCTAAAAACGAAATATGGTAACAGCAGACGAGTCTCTCAATTCAAATATTTGGGTGAAATAATCATGGAAAATGGGTTGGAAAAAGCGGCCAATAAGGCTATATGTCAAAAAATGGAAACGGTATTCAGACTTACACAAAATATTTACAACAAAAAATGCCTATCTAAAAACACAAAACTGAGACATTACAACACGGTTATTAAGCCAGAATGTCTATATGCTGCAGAAACGCTCATTTTGAATAGAAAGAGGGACATCGAGGACATTGAAAAGAAGGAAAGAAAAATCATAAGAAAAATCTTAGGCCCCAAACAAATAAATAGCACAACATACCGACTTCGAGAAAACCAAGAAATCAAACAATACACAGATATACATAGCCATATGAGAAAAAGAAGACTTAAGTTTTACGGACACATCAAACGGATGAATCCGGGTAGGCTAACTAGACAAATAGTCGAGTTTTATGAAAATAGAAGTAGAGCTAAAGTAGAAATAATTAAATGGATTGCTGCAATTAAAGAGGACCTAAGATCAGCAAATATTACACAACGTGAAATTCAGGATAGAGGCTGTTTCAGGCACAAGGTTAACGTTTGGAAGGTTGGCCAGAGAGAAAAATGTAGGAAGACTGGAACAACTTGGTCTGACGAAAGGAAAAAAGCTCATAGCGAAAGAATGAAATTAGTATGGGCGCAAAGAAAGGCTAACAACAAATGCCTCTAATTGTACTTCGCGTGGTCCACCAGGGCCCATACGTGAATAATAATAATAATAATAAAATATTTGCTTGTTGGTTACAATTATTTTCTATTCAGATCATTCTATACAGTCGTCAAGTCTATTTTAGCTATTACTCAATTAGCCCCATACACATGCTCAACTAGCCTCACTAGTGGGGCACATGGGGCTCTCGCACATCCGACAATAATTTTAAAACTTGTACTCGGATCGTTTTTGCACCGCTAAACGTTTTGAAGAAGAGTGAAGAGCGTTTTGAATTACGAACCTAACGAACCTAACAGAGTAAGAATCAATTAAATCCGATGCATATTCTTAAAGTTATGGGAGATCAAGTGAAAAGTTGATCAACTAGCTCCCCTCTACCCTACCCGGTTTGTTCACAGCGCACAGACCAAAAATAACAATGTGACAATGGATGAAACATGGATCCATCACTAGACTCCATAGTCAAATCGACGATCAGCTGAGTGGACAGCGGCCGGTGAACGCCGTCCAAAGAGACCAAAAACACAACCATCGGCAGGCATGGTTATGGTCTCTGTATTTTTGAAATGCGCATGGGATATTGTTCATCGATTATCTGGAGAAAGATAAAAACATCAATAGCGAATGTTACACATCCTGATTAGTGCTTTTGAAGGACGAGATCACAAAAAATTAAATCCAAATGAACAAAAAAAGTGTTACTTTATCATCTCGTGTCTCACACCTGAAAAAAAAGCTTGTTGAAAAGAAATTTCGCTTCAATGAAGAGGGAACTGCCGAAAGAGAAATCGTTCTGTTAAAAAGATGTAGACATGTTAGAAAAGCGTTGGAATTATTGTATTGCTCTTCAAGGAGAATATATTGATGAATAAAGTCGAAATATGCAAAAAAAACTGTGTTTTATTTGTCTTGACTGACGCTAGGACGAAAAAAAAATTACCTTGAAAACATTTAATTTTTTGTAGTATTTATTAAAACACCATTCTATTTGAATCCGAAACCTATGAATTACAATTGCGAGTCATCCGATAATTGAAGAGTATTTTTATTGATCACCTTGTAAGCGCGATAACGCCAAGTGGCGGGATTTGCATGTGAATGAGGTTCATTGGGTTGTTGCTACTGTTCCGGCACATTTGGCGTAATGGAGATGCAATAAATCATGTCCTAACTAGGAATTTATCCAAGTGAAAACAACCCGAAGAAGTTATAGGCGAGCGCCGTGTTTGCCTGAATACTGATCAGCAGGTGCAGGTAAGAACTATGACGTTCTTGTCGGAGAGTTTAGATAAAATGATGAAAACATTATTATTATGCAATTTCTGTGCTTCCTTTTTCGTATTTTTTTTACACAACGTCATCGTATAGTACTCGATATTATGGTAATACAAGTATGGTATTTTCATAATGTTTATGGATTCCGCTGTTGGTTCCTTGTGAAACAATTTCAAAATAATAAGATTTTAAATGATACATTAATAGCATAATCTCTACATATGTTTCACATTGTCAGAGCTTTCTCAACAGTAGCTTGAACTAATAGTAATGGTCAAACACAGTGTTTCCAAGTATAGAGATTTTTTTTTTAATTTCTTGTCTTTTTATCGTCTAGTCTAATTATCCTAAATATCGGCTGGTAAAAAGCGGGCTATTCAATTTCAATATGATCTTATCTATTACCGGAGTGTTTTGGAAATTTAGCTGGTCATTCGCGGTTATTATATGAGTATTTCTTAAAAAAATTTTTATTTCTAATATTTCTACTTTCTTAATTAGTGTACTAATTTAACATTGTTTATATCGAATAAAACAATTTTATACTTTGTTATCTATCACTTATATAATAAAAATTTTATTTATATAATAAATATATATATATATATATATATATATATATATATATATATATATATATATATATATATATATATATATATATATATATAGTTTTTTTCTTGGGGAAATTGGTTGTTATCGGGCTGGCGGTCTACAGTAAAACAAGTGTTTAATCGTCTCAATATTTCGTCATTGTTTTGATGACTTCATCAGGAGACTAATTAATGACTATAGTTTAAAACATGTGTATCTAAATAACGTTCTTGAACGATATATATATATATATATATATATATATATATATATATATATATATATATATATATATATATATATATATAATAACTTTTGAACCGTCATGGTTTAAACCTTTAATTCAAAGTACAAGATGAAGCGTTCTAGTAATTAGAAAATTACCCCAGGAGGTAGACAATCCTCTGCCAGCTTTGCTGGTACAACCGAACTTACGGATTCTGGGGCGTCCGAGCTTGTAAAATCTTTCAGCGGGAGTCGGAGACCTCTGGCCAACGTCTGAAACCGAAAACAAAAACTTTCTTTGGAACCGTAAATATCAATTCTCTCCTGCGCCCAGGAAAACTACACGAATTGGGGGGAACATTGAATCAGCAAAAAATCCAAATATTAGGTTTGCAAGAAACCAGATTGACAGATGATAACACCTTGGAATTCAGCAACTACAGACTTTTTAAAAGTAAAACGGACAAAAGAATACTCAAAAATACACCACATCTCGGTTTTGCTTTCGCTATCTCAAGAAACTTTTTTGGTTCTATAACTAATGTCCAAACAGTAAATAATCGACTTATGACACTATCCCTCAAGTGTGCTAACAAGAACTATACATTAACCAATGCACACCTCCCAATTAACGAAGAAAATAAATCTAATCCTGAAAAAGTAAATGAGTTCTGGGAAATTCTGGAAAAAACTATCTCTAAAATTCCCTCTAACCATATAAAAATCCTATTGAGCGATTTCAACGCCCAACTAGGGATAGAAAGAAAGTACAGGAAAACAGTCGGAAGTTTTCCAGCTCATAAATGGACTAACCATAATGGTAGAAGATTGATTGAACAATGTTCGCAATTTAATCTAAAAATAATGTCAACCCATTTTAAGAAGAAAATAACAAAACAAAAGACCTGGATGTGCCCAACCACGTGCATGGGTGAATTTCAAATTGACCATGTTGCCATTTCGTACCCTAATTATAAAGAGATTTTGAATGTTCAAGTCAGGAAAGGAGCTAACATAGACGGATCACTACTTGACTAGAATCAAACATAGCTTAAAACCTCGAAAACGTATTCAAAAGAGACTGCTAATACCAAAGTTCGACCCTACATAAATAAAACCAACTCTAACAGAAGAGCTTGATAAACAATCAGCACAGAACTGGCAAGAATTGAAACAAAAAATTATTAAAACAGCCTTAAGGTTGGTCCCTTTACAAAAACGTAGAAAACATCCGAGGTGGGATGAAGTTTGCGAGCAAGCAGTATTAAGCCGAAGTAAAGCATTTAAAGAGTGAAACAGTCAAAAAACAGCAATAAATTATAACATCTTTTTAGAAGTAAGAAAAGAAACATCGAAGCTAATTAGATAAACTAAAAGAAAATATGAAAACAATCAACTTAATGAAATGGAAAAAGATTTCTAAAAAAATAACAGCCGAAACTTTTACAAAACATTTAAAACTAAATTAGCGGGCTATCAACCCCAAAGTATTTACTTCCAAAACGAAAACGGGCAGTTAGCTCTAAATAACCAAGACAATTGCGAAGAACTTGCGAAATATTTTAAACAACTACTAAACTGTCCTGAGCCCTTAAACAAATTACCGACACTAAACCCTATACAAACAAACCCAGATTCATTACCACCGAATAAATATGAAATAATTCGGCAAATTAAGCTAACTTAAAAATAACAAAGCTTCTGGTGAAGATGAAATCACTGCTGAACTTTTGAAATCCGCTGTCGAGGTACAATCAAGGAAATAACCAAAATTCTACAAGAAGTTTGGCGAACCGAACGGATTCCTGAAGATTGGAAGGATGCTCTAATCCATCTACTACACAAAAAAGGAGATAGAACGGATGAAAACAACTACAGAGGGATATCTCTTCTCCCAGTTTGTTACAAGATTCTATATCAATGTCTACTAGACAGAGCACAGGGACAGTTAGAACCTAAAATTGGTGAATATCAAGCAAGTTTTCGACCGGGCAGATCTTGCCCTGAACAGATCCTGAATCTAAAGTTGATCCTAAGACAAAAACCTGTAAAATAAAAATCTCGTCTGTACATTTGTAGATATCAAAAAAGCATATGATTCTATTGACCGCGAATCTTTATTCCGAAACTTGAAAGAACAAAGACTAGATCTGAGAACGCTGGCAATTATTAAAGCAATATTAACTAACACAAGGTCAAAAGTTAAATTCATGGGTGACATCTCAGAGCCCTTCGAAATTAAAACTGGAGTGAGACAAGGGGATGGACTCTCGCCTCTCTTATTTAACTGTGTTCTGTGAAAAAGTAATACAGGAGTGGCGTGAAAAATAGTCGGGCCTGAATATTGACCAGCCCATTAAACTGGGGAGAACCAACATCAAAACTGATTGTCTGGCATTTGCTGATGATCTAGCAATTTTGACTCAAGATCTATTAACGGCACAACAGCAAAAAAGATAGTACTCCAAATTTCCTTTGAAAAAAACACAATACATGACCTGCAACAGACTAAGAACACCATTTCTAAAAACAAAATATGGTACCATCAGACGAGTCTCTCAATTCAAATATTTGAGTGAAATAATCATGGAAAATGGGTTGGAAAAAGCGGCCAATAAGGGTAGATGTCAAAAAATGAAAACGGCATTAGGACTTACACAAAATATTTACAACAAAAAATGCATATATAAAAACACGAAACTGAAACATTACAACGCAGTTGTTAAACCAGAATGTGTATATGGGGCAGAAACGGTCATTTTGAATAGAAAGAGAGACATCGAGGACATTGATAAGAAGGAAAGAAAAATCATAAGAAAAATCTCAGGCCCGAAACAAATAAATAGTACAACATACCAACTTCGAGAAAACCAAGAAATCAAACAATACACAGATATACATAGCGATATGATAAAAAGAAGACTTAAGTTTTACGGACCCATAAAACGGATGAATCCGAGTAGACTAACTAGACAGATAGTCGATATTTATGAAAATTGGAGTAAAGATAGTAGAAATAATTAAATGGATTGCTGGAATTAAAGAGGACCTACGATCAGCAAATATTACACAAAGTGAAATTCAGGATAGAGTCTGTTTCAGACACATGGTTAACGTTTGGAAGGTTGGCCAGAGAGAAAAATGTAGGAAGACTGGAACAACTTGGTCTGACGAAAGGAAAAAAGCTCATAGCGAAAAAATGAAATTAATACGGGCGCAAAGGAACGCTAACAACAACAAACGCCTCTAACTGTACTTCGCGTAGTCCACCAGGGCCCATATGTGAATAATAATAATAATAATAATATATATGTAGTATAAAATTATTTTATTGGATTTAAAATATGAACTATCACAAAGTATCAGATAAATCAATCAATAATTGTTTATATCTATAAAATGATTGTTTTAAATACAATGTGTAGACATTCCGGTGCTTTTTATATTATTTAAGATATCTCTTTCGTGTTCTTTTGTTCTACAATCTATACTTCTTCCGCTTTGACCGATATATACCGCTTCTCAATCCTTAGAGATAATTTTATATACACCCGATTTATCTAAAGTATCCATTTTGTACCTATTATTAACTAAAATTCTATCTATATTAAGTTTATTTACACAAGTAGTCCTACGACCTAGTTTATTTAATCTTTTACACACTGTATTACCAAGTTTAGAAGTAGTATTACCAAGTTTAGTTTTTGATACAGAATTATTGTAAATTCAACTTTCTTTGTTTATTTCTTAACGATTTGACAATTAATCCTTCTTTACAGTCATTATTTTTTGCTATCTGTCTAATGGTATAGAGCTTTTTATTAAGTTTATCTTTGTTTAGTGGAAAACTAATTAGCCTTTGTATTAGTCTATGAAAATGAGATAGTTTGACTTGCCAAGATTGTTTAGAATTAGTGTGTATAATCGTGTCTGTTGTAGTCGGTTTTTTGTAAATATCAAATTGTAATTTATTAGATATTCTCTTTATCTTTATACCTAGGAAGTTACTTTCATCATTAAGTCCAATATCAATAGTAAATTGAATATTTTTGTGTATGATTCATTAATCAAAGCGGAATTTTACACTTACTTTTCTCAGCCACGAGCGGACTGTCAGTGTCGGTCGTTGCAGACCAATATATTAGGAGTGAGTGAAACGCTCAGTAAGCCGTTTCACTCAGTTCTTTTGCAAGTACAACCATGAATGAGCAACAGGTTCCACCGTCCGTTGCGCAAATCCGCAATAACAATCCGTGTAGTAAATGTAAGTCATAAACGACGTCCCAGGTCAAGTGTCACTGCTGACAACATTCGTGCAGTTCGCGGCGTTATCGAAGGTGACCGACGGCTCACTATTCATGAAATCGCTTTAAAGAAATAATCTCTTCAATAAAATCTGTGTCCGATGGGTTCCGAAATTGTTGACCGAAGATCAAAAAAACCTCCGATTGCAAATATCAGTAAGAGACTTCAGAGTATCGATTTCAGTAGGAAGAAGATGCTTTTTTGAAACGTATCGTGACATGTGATGAAATGTGGGTGCATTATTACATTCCAGAATCAAAAATGGCGAGTAACGAATGGTGAAGGAAAGACGAAACCTGCCCTGTAAAGGCCAAAATCCGTCTCTGAGTCGGTAAGGTTGTAGGGCTCACAAATTCTTGATCGCTACTGGTAAGATCATTTTTAGGAGAATTGTATTTTAAAGCTCACCTGTATCGTTCAGAGCAAGGCCAAGACAGTCTAACTTCAAATCTCGAGGTGAACGGACGTCTACACGCCTTACCCTTCCAACGGAGGTGTGTAGGTTAGCTGGCCAAGCCATCCTCAGGCTTATTTTTCTGATATTCTTGTAGAGGGTTTTATGACCCGGTAATTACAAAATCCGGTCAATCAGGGACCAGGACGTTGTAGAACTAATTATTTCGGAGCTCAACCATTACCGAAACCAGACTCTTTTTTTTGAGCCACTTTGCACAGTACCTGGTCAGTACAGTACAGTTCCAGAATTTTTGGGGATCCCCGCATAGGGACACATAATTGCCAGTAGGCGTACTCATGGTATATGGATACCCCAGTACTGGATAGACAAGTGGCGGAACAAAGGAGAAATACGGCTAAATAATACATTTTTAATATGTTTTTGTATTCGTACTACTCTGACTACCATCGGGAAATCAGATTTATTATTGTTGATTTTGCATATTATTACATATATTACATATATTGATTGATCCTGTTTGATTACTTTCAAGTTATCTTCACTTGCTTAATATTGTTTGAGTAGATTTAGTACCATCTAATTTAAAGTTACTGAGAACTAGAGACGAGGTCGTTTAAGTTAGGGAAACTTGTTTAGATTTTCCAGGGTTTTTTAGGGTTTAGTGAATCACAGTCCCTAAACCTTCCCGTGTTATTTCTTATAGTTTTATTTTTTTAACTTTTTATGTAATTTGTGTTGTTTTTTTTTTATTGTGCTTACGTGTATTAAAAGTATAAAATTAAATCAATAGTTGTTTTTTAAAGATAGACCACTTTCCAGTTCCAGGGTCTACTATTACTTAAGATAAATTAACGAACCGGGTGGCGCCCTTTTGAGGTGCTGCATAATCCCGTCCAGGACCTTCTCCCCGGTGCCTCGCGGCAAACGGCTGCCGTCACAGTATTCAAGATTTTTCAATTGGTTTTATCAAGAGAAAAATTTTGGTTACATGAGTTTTGCTGATTCATTTTCTCCATGATCGACATACGGTTAATGCTGCGTACTACTACCAGCTGTTGTAGGCAACAAAATCCACTTACAGGAGTAAAAGACGCACGCCCCATCTGAAACGTCCTCCTTCTCCATCACAATACCAAGCCACACACAGCGGTTTTGACGAAGGAAAAACTGAGAAAAATGCATTGAGAAACCCTTGAATACAGCCTAGATTTGTCACCTTGTGATTATTTTTTGCTTGCGCCCTTGAAAGATGCGATTGGAGGGGTACGTGCGTATGGACTTTGTGCGCAATTGGTTGACGGACCCAAACTCAAAGTTTCTACGAACAAGGAATTCACAATCTTCCAAACTGCTGGGAAAAATGTTTGGAGCGTGGAGGAGAGTATCTCGAAAAATTATCGATAGTTTTTTGTATTATATAATAAATAATAAATATGTATAAAACAAAGTAATGTCTGAATGATTGTGGCGTGTTCATATATTTTTTCTCCTTTATTTGGGTTTTTCGCCACTGTCTAAAACTCAAAAAATATAAAAAATACCTGTTCTTATTTAAAGAAAGAATCACTGGGTAAAAACAAAAAACCAAACGGAGACAAATTTCTCAGTGATTCTTTTTTGTAATAAATTTGCCTAACGAACAAAATTGTAAAGATATAAAAATGTTATAAAAAAATTACAAACTTTTAACGTTAACGTTTCGGAGAGTAATCTACCCCCGTTTTCAAAACTAAACTAAAAAATAAATTATATTAATTTGTAATATATAAAGTAACGAGTGAAAGTAAATATATTTTTTTTGTGTATGTCAACGATACTTACATTGACAACAATAGATTTTCATGACAGTGACATACTACCAAAAAATATATATAGGTAATGTTTACTGTGTGATTGTTTATTGTGCTGATTGTGTATTCAAATATTTAAATGTTTTTAATTGTATTCTTTAGAATCGGGACCATATTGAATTTAAATCTACCGAAGGCATAGCAATACATTTACTTTTATTTAAATTAATTATAACGGTTTCTTTTAATCTTCTGTATTTTGTTACCGATTCTTTTAATACCGTTTTGGAATTATTCCAATTGATTTTATGACCCGATTCCCATGCGTGTTGACAAATTCTAGATTTATTAAAATCGCCCTTTCTAAGAAGGTTTTTATGTTCTTTTAATCTAACATCTAGATGTTTCACCTACATAGAATTTGCCACATTCGCAGGGAATATTATAAACCACATTTTTGGTATTTTGTTATATATTGTTTGGTTTAGTCTTTGTTAATAGAGATCTAAGAGTATTTTTTGTTTTAAATGTCGTTCTTATGTTGTATTTATTTCCTACTCTTTTAATTGTGTCAGAAATACCGCGGATATAAGGGATTGTGAGATTGATTGTTTGGGAGTTATTATTATTGTTATTAATAACTTGTCTGTTTTGTCTAGTATCAAAATTTTTAAGCGATTTATCTATAAAAATTTTTGGGTAATTGTTTTTTATTAAAATGTCTTTTATGTGATTTGTTTCTTTTTGTAGTGTATCACTGTCGGTACAAACAAGTTTTGCTCTGTCATATAAACTTTCAATTACTCCTATTTTGACCGATTTTGAGTGATTTGAAAAGAAATTGAGATACCTATCTGTGTTTGTCGGTTTTCTGTAAACTGTAGTTTTTAATTTGTTGTTTTGTTTTATTATTAAAGTATCGAGGAATGACAATTTATTCTCCCTCTCCATCTCTAAAGTAAACTTAATTGTAGGCTCTCGAGAAGTTATATCTTGTAAAAAAATATTTAGATCGTCAATGCTATGTTGCCATATAGCAAAAATATCATCAACGTACCTAAGCCATATTAATGGTTTTTTAAGAGATTTATTTAATATCTCATTCTCGAGTTCCTCCATAAAGATATTACTCATCAAAGGAGAAAGAGAAGAACCCATTGCCATTCCGAAATTTTGTTGATAATAATCATTTTCTAATTGAAAATATGTGGTTTTTAAGCACAGAGTTAACAATTCCAAAATTGTATTTATGTTTAGTTTAGTATTTATGTTTAGGTAGATTTAAATTCAATATGGTTCCCGATTCTAAAGAATACAATTAAACACATTTAAATATTTGAATACACAATCAGTACAATAAACAATCACACAGTAAACATTACCTATATATATTTTTTGGTAGTATGTCACTGTCATGAAAATCCATTGTTGTCAATGTAAGTATCGTTGATATACACAAAAAAAAACATATTTACTTTCACTCGTTACTTTATATATTACAAATTAATATAATTTATTTTTTAGTTCAGTTTTGAAAACGGGGGGAGATTACCCTCCGAAACGTTAACGTTAAAAGTTTGTAAATTTTTTATAACGTTTTTATATCTTTAAAATTTTGTTCGTTAGGCAAATTTATTACAAAAAAGAATCACTGAGAAATTTGTCACCGTTTGGTTTTTTGTTTTTACCCAGTGATTCTTTCTTTAAATAAGAACAGGTATTTTTGATATTTTTGAGTTTTAGACAGTGGCGAAAACCCCAAATAAAGGAGAAAAAATGTATAAAACAATTCGGGTTTATAAAACGTATACAATTTGCTCCCTTCGTTTTTTTTTTAATTCAAGACTTTATTGTAAAAAACTGCTTATACATTTATGGTTTAAAGTATTGTCCATCGCTGGCCACTATTTTCTCAATAAATGCGTTCGATAACGATCCCCTGTGATTGTTTCATTCGGTTTTTAACAGTATATAATACGCTACACCCAGCTGGTCGCACCAAATACAGATCATGACCATGAATATGCCATGAATATTCGGTTTGGCCGTCGGCGTGGAAGCGAGGCCCGGATATCCCCATGATTTTCGACGCTTGGGATTATCGCTATAAACCAATTTTTCGTCCCCAGTCACAATGCGATGCAGAAATTCCTCCCGTTTTTGCCTTTCAAGCAACTGCGGCTTTCGATTTCAACTCTTATGGCATCGAACATCCTTGCTTCTCGGTCATTCCCAGTTTTTTTTGACGTTTTGAAATTGCTTGTTGAGTCACTCCCAATGATCTTCCCAAAAAGTGTTGAGTCACTCCCTAAAATCCCAATCAACTTTTCGGACAACCCAATATTCGAGTGTTAATCTGTACGGAATCAACTACCATAAAAGAAACAGTACTTATCATCAAATCCATTATGTCTAATTATTAAAATAAGATGAGACGATATTACAGCGTCAGTTCTAATATAATTTCCACAATATTCCCCTTTATTTCTCTTTCAAAGCAAAACTGACGAAGTTAACGATCAGGAGTTAGGGTTATTAAAAGATTTCATGTGCGAAATGTCCAGTAACGATGTCCTATAGGAGAATTGCACGAGTCGCAATCGTCTTGTAAGTAATGTTATGAGTCGAGTTACGATACGGCAAACGTAACTGATAATCCGCGCATAAAATATCAATTTCAGAATTGCTTAACTGGCTCAATATATTTTCGTAATGGTGGCGATACGAAAAATAATTAATATTCGCCGTTTTAATGTCTCGGGAGCGAAAAAAATCGTTCGCATTCGAATAAAACGTGAATGAGTAATTTTCTCTCATTATACATTAACCATCAACAGACCATATCGGTAAAAATCATGTTCATTATGTAGTTTTCGTGACGTAGACAGATAATTACCATTTTCGTCCACTGAGATCAGTTTCATGTTAATATTACTAGGATATATTTGCGTTTTTTCCTTTGGAATTGTTCTGTGATAAACTCAACAACATTTAAAAAAAAGTCAAAACACACATCTACAGGAAAGTGAGGTCATGGTGTACTTTGACGTATCATAGTTGTTTCCTAGTGTTCTGGGAGTTGGGGCTCCGCCCCTCTAGCATTTATCACAGTAAACAATTTTTCAGAGCAAAACACCATATTTTATTTCCGTTCAGTTTATTTCCTGTAACTCATTTTAAGGTATTATTCAAAATTAAAATCTCCAAATGTAGAAGAAGGTCTGTCGACCCATCACACCAAATAATGCAAATAAAAATTCCATCTTCTCGCCACAATTTTTACATCGTTGGTCGGACGTTTACCTCCAGCGACCGTACGCCACGTCATCTTATCTCGTCGTTGGTTATCAGAATTCGGGGGTTTAACTGTTTTCTAAAACATGCGATTTGGGCGTAGATTGCCTGCGACCGAGCGTATCGGTAATTAGTTTTGAAAGCTAATTTGACGGGTACGGAGCGTTTGATACGTCTCGCGTGGCGTATTTCGTTCGCGTAGCGAATATTTGTTTTGATTTGGGATTTACTACGTGTGTACACACTGAGTAGTATTGTTTAAATAAAAATAATCAAGTTTTAATTGCAAACATGAAGGTGTCTAATTTAAAACAGTTAATAATGATTAATTTAAGTTTGGAGGAGAAGTTGAATTAAAAACTAATGGAAGTCCCACGCCAATTTGAGTCAAGTTCAAAAAGAATGTGAAGATAGAGCAAGTTTTACTCGAAAATTTGACAGTAAACTATATAATAATATTTTGTAGCTATGTGGTTGTGAAAAAACTAATTCTCTGTTTTGTTTCGGGTGTTTATTGTTTGGTGGTGAGCAGCAATGGACTCGCGAAGGAGTGAGAGTTTTAAAACATTTATGCTTTTGATATGTTAAATATTGAGAGTGCTATGGTCGAACTTTTTGATATTTTTTTGAACTTTTCGAACTTCCTATGGACTTTTTCGAATTTCCTCTATTGATTTGCAGTTACAATAAACTGTCTGAATGGTTTACTCATCGGGAAATGGTAAGTACCTACTTATTTATGCCTTTATCTGCGCAACAAGCAACAATAACATCCTCCAATGTCCTTGTAAGTAGTAACAATACAAAATTTTAATGTTTTCCTGGTTCACGTCCTGTATAGGGTTTCAGTAGCATGAAAAGTAAAAAGGAGGAAGGAGAAAGCAAAAAAAAATTCAGCAACATTATTTTCTTCTGGGTCCTCCCACTTTAAAAACCCACGAGTCGTCACTAACACACTCATATTTCGAACGAAATGTTCACAGTAATCATAACAGTGGAATAAAACAGAGAGAATAAATCTGGTATGGTAATATCAAGTTCGTATTAATCAATACCATGCTTATTTGTGGCAACAAAGAAAAGAAAAACGAAACAGAAACGGTAGCAATCAGAAATGGATCGAGATCAAAGTCAAACCCACGAGGAAAACGTTTTCAATTCAACGTTTTAGTGCAGAATGCACCCGACGACGCGATAAAAATTGAAAGTAACGATCGGGGACGATGCCGTTAGATTCTTTCTCGAAACCGCCACTTTGGCGATCTCGTTAACTTAACGGTGCCCCCATACGCCAAATTGACCACCTTCATAGACAAGGTTGGTCGTGCAAGGAGAGATCGAACCGAGAAAAAATTTACGTTTTCATTATGAGGCTGAGCCCGTTAGGAAATTACCGGTGGTAGGTTTCGTATCGGTGCGTTTCGATGAACTGCGCGAAAATTACAGGGATATCTTTGAATCGTTTAATTTCGTTCTCTTTAATGTCATTCATCCAAATACAAATTGTTGTAGAAATTGCGAAGGTATTTGTAAATCATGTAGCACTGTATGTTTACAAAAAGTGCGACGAATAAACGGTTAAATTATTTTTAACAACACAACACAAGATCAATACAAAGAACTGAAAAATATTAGGAGTAAAATTGTCAAACCGAAAACCAAGTATATGGATGTGAAGTATTAGGTACTTAATTTCTATATCGATCTTGTAACGCACTTATTTCTCTTTCTCTGAACGACAAATTACATATTACGAATCCAAAGGTGCCAAGATTATATGAAAATAGATTAAATCTCCTGATGATGCTAACATGGTTAGCGAAACGCACGTCGAGAAGTCGAGAAGAAGTACGCTTTGAGTTTAGTAAAACACAAATAATAAAACATTTACTGGAACTGCAACGCTTCATATGTTTGATAAAATTGTTTATATTCTTATAAATCGTATATAGGCATTTTAAATACCAAAAAGTGTATCAACGCCATCTGAAACTAACCCACCATGTATATCTTACACACACGTCCAAAAGTCAGGAATAATTACAAATAGGATACCTACGCCTATGATACTATAAAAATTGATGGATTAGAATGTTATTAAATGAAAATAACAAAAGCATTGTTTTACTGATAACACAAGTTTTTCGATTTTTGCACATTCCGATGATACTGGTATTTACACAATATACAATATTTTAGTTCTTTTTCAATTTTTGATCAATCCGTTTAAAAATACCTAGAAACGTGATATCTCATCTTAACAGATCAAGAATAATTCCTTTGTTATATCAGGGGCTTTAAACAAAGTGATCTCGAGGAAATTGTAGGTGTTTGCCAAAGTGCCGTATCGAAAATTCATAAAAAAAATCGCCCCAGAAGTGAAGCGAAGGTTAACGATGTACCAGGTGTCCCATTAAGGATGGATCGCGGCCGTATCTTGAAAACTATTTATCCCACAGCTTTGGGGGAAAAAAAATTGTAATAAAAATGATCGTGAGAAATTCACCAAAAATATTTTTAAGCTTCTAAAACGACCGCAAGAGGGCGTGACGAGCTAAATATTTTTAAACATCAATTTTGTTGTGTATTTTCAAGTGTTAACCGAGTAAGAAAAATTCTCAGTTAAAATTAGCAAACTCTCTCCTACAACTTTGTTTTATGACATTTTGTCGTAACTTCGCGAATAAAGAAGTGGGGGGGGGGGGAGTTTTACCTATTTAGATAAAA
The DNA here is from genome assembly GCA_031761425.1 of Cosmopolites sordidus. Lineage (NCBI taxonomy): Eukaryota > Metazoa > Arthropoda > Insecta > Coleoptera > Curculionidae > Cosmopolites > Cosmopolites sordidus. Next base: position 97,023 of record JARFXV010001119.1, on the reverse strand, counting down.
AGTCGTCTAATGTCCGTTTGCCTAAACCGATTTTCCTTAATTTGGATTCATTTAAAAGGCAATTGCTGGGACAATCAGATAATCTGAGAGATAAATCATTTAGTTTATAAATGAAACCGCGAGGTGGCGTTACATTCAACAATAGTTTTTTTGAAGTTTTGTTCAGTTTTTTCAAATGGAATGGTACAGCTTTTACTACATGGCAAGAAAGGTAATTTAAAGAGGAATCGTCCAGTGAAAACCCGAAATCGATATCTCTGACATGTCAAGAGATATTTCGATTTTTCTGAAAAAAATTGTTGCATTTTCTCTTTTGTGATGCTTAAATACTACTTGACAGAATATTTAAATCAGTCATTAATAAATATACCTACTCTTTCTTTTAAACTAAATGAATGGATGAATGAAATTATGCGTTTTCGGGTTTCCAAATAAACGCATGCAATCCTTAGGTACATTACACAAAGAGCGTAAGAAGGGAACCATGGAAACAAACAAAACAGTCAAATTAATAATTTCAAATTGTCAGTTTTGTCAGGAGGCGTTAACTTACATAATATTCACTACTGAGCAGTTGCTAATCCACACTGGATGTTAGAAATCAACCACCAAAATAGATGGAGTGTGAACGTATGGTGTGGTGTTTTGGGAGACAAAATTATTGGTCCCCTTATTTTTAATGGACATTTGAATAGTGAAACATATTTAAATTTTTTACAAAATGGACTGCCAGAACTATGGAAGATGTTTCGTTGGAAACAAGAAGACAAATGAGGTACCAGTATGATGGATGCCCTGCCCACTTCTCGCAGGTGCTTCGAAACTTCTTGGATGTTTCGTTTCCAAATCGTTGGATAGGACGGGGTTTATTTTCGTGGCCGGCGCGCTCACCGGATTTGACAGTCCTCGATTTTTACTTGTGGGGAAGACTAAAAGACCTTGTTTTTCAAACTCGTCCTACCATACGGGAAAACATGATTGAAATAATTCAAAATTCAATAACCAGCATTTCAAGAGCGGAAATTGAACCGTTGCCGTTTTTAGTACTCGTCGAAAAATAAATCTTTGCATTTCTAAGGATGGAAGGCATTTTGAACATTTAGAAAGGCGTTAAAGTTCAGATTCTGTTAATTATTAGACTGTTGTGCTGTTAATTTTGTTTGACTGTTGTTATTATTATTATCTTCGTTGTTGGCCCGTTGGCCTTTAAACACGCTCCAAATTAATATGGCACGAAGAATTTGGACTAGTTCTAAGCCTGGGTAAAGTGTGAAGTAAGGCAAACATTAGGTTAATATTTTTTTAACTTAATGCAGGTAGTAGTGAAATAACTGATTTTTTCAGAAAAATCGAAACATCTCTTAACATGTCCGAGATATCGATTTCGGGTTTTCACTGGACGATTCCTCTTTAAATTACCTTTCTTGCCATGTAGTAAAAGCTGTACCATTCCGTTTGAAAAAACTGAACAAAACTTCAAAAAAACTATTGTTGAATGTAACGCCACCTCGCGATTTCATTTATAAACTATAATTTATCTCCCAGATTATCTGATTGTCCCAGCAATTGCCTTTTAAAGGAATCCAAATTGAGGAAAATCGGTTTAGGCAAACGGACATTAGACGACTTTTCATCTAAATAGGTAAAACTCCCACCCACTTTTTTATTCGCGAAGTTACGACAAAATGTCATAAAACAAAGTTGTAGGAGACAGTTTACTAATTATAACTGAGAATTTTTCTTACTCTTAAAAAAATGATTTTTAAAAATGTTTAGCTCGTCACGCCCTCTTGCGGTCGTTTTAGAAGCTTAAAAATATTTTTGGTGAATTTCTCATGATAATTTTTAGTACAATTTTTTTTTCCCCAAAGCTGTGGGATAAATAGTTTTCAAGATACAGCCACGACCCATCCTTAATGGGACACCTGGTGCAATGATAGCTCGAAGAAATCGTCTGGAATCTACAAATGGCAAATCAAGAAAACTTATTAGTCCGTAGTTATTCCAGTCATAACTGGAATAACGTGATGTTCTTCGATGCAACGAGATTGGATCAGTTTCTGATTCACGAAGAACATTAGTTTTCTACTGGTCTTGCAGAGAAGTTGTGTGTCTGGTTCGAGGCGCAGTGGGCGAAGGATTTGTTTTCATGGATGACGACGCACTTCCTCATCGAACAATTGCTGTATAAAATTTTCTTGAAGAAGAGGAAATAACCAATTTAGAGTGGCAAGCAAACTCCCTTGAAATGAGTGTCATTGAACATGCTTGCGAGAACTGAAAGATACTGGTCGTGAAGAATGGGTGAGAATTACACAAGCTCAAATTGTTGTTCTTTTTGTTCTAAAATTATTTTTTTATGCAAATGCTACTTATGTATCCAGAACAATATGCAAAATACTCTCCGTAATGATCGATACATACACCAATTTTCATAGCAATTTTTCCTTTCCGATTGAGATATCTCCAGAACATGCATTCGGAACGCATCAACCGCTTTTTCTGGCATTGAAAATCGATGAATCGCATAGTTTATTCTTTACGGATGGGAAAAAAGAGAAATCATTGGGCGCCAAGTCAGGACTGTACGTTAGATGACCCATCTAGACGTTATGAAGAATGATCTAGCGTCGTTGGTTGTTTTTCCTTATTTCTTCAAAGTCTTCTGGCAAACAAATGATTGTGTACCATTCATAATGACCCTTCTACGATTCTCTAGTGGCACTGTAGCCACATTTGCTACAGTGCCAGTTTATAAAAAAAAACAGGTGAACAACTTTTGTTGTGTTTGGTTCATTTTGAAAGTCGACTACTGTTTACTTTCGGGCTCATATGCATAGATCGAAGATTCGTCACTTGGATAGATGTTAGACTCGGCTTTTGACGCACCACGATTGTATTTTTTGGGCATTTCTTTGCACCAATCGACACCAGCCTTTTTTTTTAGCTATTGTTAAATTATGCGGAATCCAACGCGCACAAATGTTTTTCACGGCTAAATGTTCATGTAAAATCTTGTCTATGCTTTCATACTAATGCCCAAGGATACCTCAATCTCACGGTATGTCACATGACGGTCTTGCTTTATCAGTTCGCGAACAGTATCGATCTTTTCTGGCACCACAACCGATTTTGGACGATTTTCTTTAAATTCGTCTATTGATATAATCTACGTCGAAAATTGTAGTAAATCATCGATGGAAAATTCTCACGAGTTAATTCCATTTTGTAACTGAGATGAAATTTCCAAGCCACTAATCGACATTCTAATGGCGCGTAGCAATACCATTGTTGCGAATTCCGGATACATAAATAGAAACCGTAGCACACTGACTCCAAAATAATAAATCAATTTTAGGCATATCGGTCATATAGTGTCGAGTTTGAATGATGATTGCGTAAACGAAAAAGTAAAAGAAAAAGTTAATATCAATAAAATAATGAAATGTACGAATATTTCAAAGTTTTGGACATATTTGTATTTTTAATTTAAAGTGAAAGTATTTGTTAGTTGAACTTGTACATATTTGTCATTCATTGAACAGAATATGTGCCCCAGCGGAACTAGGCTTCGATGGTACTCGTTATTTCCTTCCATTGTCTGCAAAATTAAACTATAATTTCCGCAAAATAATCAGCTGGATGTGACACTGCGTACTCAGTGTAAATACATTCATAAAAATATATATTTTTCCTTTTTATTGGAGCGTATTTATTTTTTATGATTGACATTTGCATTCCAAAACTCATTCAATCTACGAGGTAACTAAATAAATTAATGAAACTGGGGACGTAGCGGTCCATTTGGCAACATTGTGGCAAATTCACGAAAAGAATTGCAACGGATATCCAAGTGACTTTAACGAGTTCAAGCTTGCGCCGAAGACGCATCAGTTGTTAGGCGCAGACGCACCAATCTCATTACTTGAGTTAAACACCTTGCAATAGGCGTTTCGGTAAATAATGTCGATATTTTAGATATTCTACAGCCTTGTCTAGGTTTTCAGGAGAGTTTAGTAAGATATCAGTATGTATTCTTTCATCAGGCATGTGCTTAAACAAATCCCGGTTAATTTTTTTACTAGTGAGTACATTTGGTTTTTGTATTAATGATGTTCGACTTGACTATTACTATTGTGGGAGAATGATAGGAAGAAAAATCGAGGCTTACTACTAGTAGTAGGAATACTACTAGTAGGAATACCTTTAGTAATACAGAAGTCAATAGTGTCCGATATTTTGTCCCTATCACTAGACCAGTATGTGGGCCTACCAGTAGACAAACTATTTAGATTATTTTTATCGATATATTTTATCAGCTTTCGACCTTTAGTAGTTATCAACCTTGATCCCCATCTGAAGTGTTTGGCATTGTAATCACCACCAGCCAGGAATATACTGCCTAATATGGCAAAGTACTTAGCATAATGCTGTTCTTTCAAATTGTGCCGTGGAGGACAATAAAGTGCAGATAATGTTATTAGACTTGAATTATCTTCGATTACGACATTAGTTGCCTGAACATGTGCTGTGTGGAACTTGAGTACATCATGATATTTAATTATTTTTTAATTATTATTGCACTACCACCATGGGCTGTAACATCCGGATGCTGTGTGCTATAGTACATGGTTTTAAATTATTTAATAGCTTCGATTGATATAATGCGATTCAGAGATCAACCTCACGTCAATGTTATGTTCTCTAAGGAAAACTGATATTCCAAGGCCATGGCTAACTAGATCATTATCATTCTAATGGGCTATTTCTTTTACTGGTTTTAATTTTATGAAAAGATAAAGCAATAGTTGTACACATTTTTGTTTAGAATTCGTTCTTATATCTTCTTTCGATCACTTTTATCACCTTTTTTTATCAGTTTCTATAGATTGTTCCATTGAAGGCCTCTTTCTTGTATAGTTTGGACCTGCTTGTCATTTTTTTTTTGGTCTACCTGTTTTTTTTTCCTTGTATACTTATTTCGTGTATCTTGATGATTAATCATTCTTCAAAAATACTGTGTGCATGTATTTCAGTTACCTGTGTATTGTATACCAATTATTTTCCCCAGAAATCTAAGCTTTAGAGCATTTAATCTACTTTCACTTTGATAGAATTCATGATAAGTTAAAGTTAGGTCTTTTTTAAGTTATTGGTATAACATTCAAATTATTTCGCAAAGTTTCAAAGTTTCAAGTCGCAAAGTTTTTCGAAGAAAAAAAATTCAAAATAATGGATATCCACATCAGTTATTAAAAATAATAGTTTTTAATACATTAATAGCAGATGGACCAACGGATTCTTAGGCCAAGCAATTTAAGGAATTCACCAACATAAAAATAGCCAAATATAATGTCAAAAATCAGGGGATTTGTTTACACGAATTAAGGACAAAATTCCACTTCTTAAAGAATGTAATGCGGTGTATAGGGTCCCTTGCTGTGAATGTGGGTGTTGTTATATTGTGCAGACGTCACAAACAGAGAAAATTATATTCAAAATGTCTCAAACAACAAGAAGTACCCAGCCTATGGATAAATGCAAAAGTCATTCTTTTACATAAGAATGGAGCACGGGAAGATATAAAGAACTACTATCCAATAGGCCTCCTGTCAGTGGTGTACAAAGTTTTCACCAAGATAATATCTAAAAGAATACTAAGAAAACTTAATGACGCACAACCAAGGGAACAAGCAGGATTCAGAAGTGGATTCAGTACAGTGGATCACATCCAGGTCCTACAGCAAGTCATAGAAAGACACAACGAATACACTATTCCACTGTGCTTAGCTTTTATCGATTATGAAAAAGCATTTCTCAAAACATCTCAAAGCGGGTCATAATGTATGCATTGCTTAATCAAGGTGTAGAGAAAACCTATGTAAATTTACTAGGATCGATATATGATGAAGCTACAGCGTCAGTCCACCTTGACGATCTTGAGGTTGGAATAAATGTAGAGCGGGGCGTGCGGCAGGGTGAGGTAATATCGCCTCTTCTTTTCTCAGCCTGCCTGGAAGAAGTGTTCCGTAATCTAGATAGGGAACAGGATGGAATAAGGATTAATGGTGCATACTTATATTATATATTAATCGTTATTATATTGATTATATCGTTCTTCTTTCACAAGATCCAGAGGAGCTGCAAAGACACGTACAAGAGCTGCAAAGGGTTGGGGAACCATTTGGCTTGAAAATAAACCAGAAGAAGAGTTAGGCCATGTTCAATAAATTTGCTGAGGACAAAAGGATTTCTATTTTGGGAACGGTGTGATAACGATGTCATCAGTCCATCGTGCTTTCGGTCTTCTTCGCGGACGTTTGCGATCAAGCGGTATCCACTCCAGGATTGCCTTGGGCCATCTGTCGTCCCATCGCCTCGCTATATGGCCTGCCCATCTCCATTTCAACTGTTTTACTCTTCCAATGATGTCACAGACTTTTGTTTGTTCCCTGATCCATGCGCAGGACTTTCTGTCTCGTCTTGTAATGCCAAGCATACATCTTTCCATTCCCCTCTGTGCCACCCGAAGTTTTTGAATTGATATATATATATATATATATATATATATATATATATATATATATATATATATATATATATATATATATATAGTTATCCACAACTTCCAAATCCGATATATATATATATATATATATATATATATATATATATATATATATATATATATATATATATATATATATATATATATATATATTTGGCAGGCTCAACATTGTGTTTAAGAGCAAACTATCACTTTGCCTGAAAAGAAAAGTCTTTGATCAGTGTGTCCTGCCCGTTATGACATACGACATTGAGACCTGGACACTCACATCACAGTCAGTTTAAAACCTTCGAGTAGCACAGAGGGGAATGGAAAGATGTATGCTTGGCATTACTAGACGGGATAGAAAGACCTACACATGGATCAGAAAGTAAACGGAAGTGAGTGACATCATTGGAAGAATAAAGCAATTGAAATGGAATTGGGCAGGCCATGTAGCGAGGCGATGGGACGAAAGATGGACCAGGGCGGTCCTGGACTGGATACCGCTTGATCGCAAACGTCCACGGAGAAGACCGCAAACACGATGGATGATGACATTATTAAGTATATTGGATGATGACATTATTAAGTATATTGAACCCGAATAGCAGAGGAGAGCTCAGGACCGCGAGAGTTGGAAGCATGCTAAGGAGGACTTCATCCTGCAGTGGATTGATACGGGTTGATGATGATGCTGATAGATGGTAGAATTTCTGGTGTGCGGACTGTTCTTATCAATTAATACTAAGATTTCATTGTTTGATAACCCTCAATATATTTCGTCAGATTTTTTTCTGACTTCTTCAGGAGGAATAACAGCTATAAAAATGTCACATTACAAATAAAATAAAATGAATAAAACATTCAATGACGGACTTACAATGTTTAAAATTCAGTTAAAATATTAAAATATATATAATAAAATAGAAAATATAAAACAACATTCACACGTACGAACAAACGTTTCTAAGGAAAATATATACAGTTAAAATCAATGATATTATTTTTTCTTCACATATAATGATATTTTTTACCCCGTATTGATAAAATTTAATTTAGATTAAATCATCTCCTGATGATGCTAACATGGTTAGCGAAACGTGCGCCGAGCAGTTCAAAAAAGTGTTTTGGTGTTTAGTGGTAAATCTCTTCAAGTTCCGTATTGATAGTCGAAATATCAAGATACTAAGAATTAAAAATATTGTTTTCTTTCTATTTTACTTAAATTATTATTATTTTTTTATATATTACATTTCAACTATTTGTGCAAAATCTTTTTTATTTATTTATTATTTTTTTAAATTTATTTTTATATTTCTTTTTAATTTCCCAAAATGTTGCAATAGATAACACTTAGCCCCTCTATATCAGACGTGGAACCAAGAAAAAACGTTTAGTAAGATTATTCGCAGTGGCTTTTACCTTGATTGAGCTATAATCAAAATTATGACCAGTCTGATGACAATGACTGACCAATGCAGAAGATGCTTACTGACTGACAATGACTGACCAATGTACAAGATGCTGACACAATGCTTGTGTCACTCTTAAGTTGGATTTGTGATATCTGCCCAATATAACAACACTCACGTTCACAGTAAGGGATCGTATACACCACATTACATTTTTAAGGAAGTGGAATATTGTCCTTAGTTCGTGTAAACAAATCCCCTGATTTTTTTAGATTATATTTAACTATTTTTATGTTGGTGAATCCCCTAAATTGTTTGACCACTTTGTTGGTTAAGATAATAAGATGAGACAGTTTTTTATATTTTACATATGTTGGTGGTATATCATCCGTTGGTCCTGCTATATATATATATATATATATATATATATATATATATATATATATATATATATATATATATATATATATATATATATATATCTCTTCATATATATAGAAGATATCATATATATAGATATACCTTCATATATATAGATATACCTTCATATATATATATATATATATATATATATATATATATATATATATATATATATATATATATATATATATATATATATATATATATATATATACCCACAGGTTTTTTATGTTAATTTTTAAATCTTTTTAAAAAAAAATCCAGTCAGCATTGAAACTTGAATTTTTAAAAACTTATTGGTATATCCTCCAAATTATTTTTTTTATTTTAATGTATAATGTTGTAGGGTTCTATGAAAATCAAAATTATATGCAAGCGACATATATTTTTTTTTATGGACTCGCAAATTTTTTTGAACAAGTAAAAATAAATTTAAAGCTCAACTTTAAATTGCATATATAAAAAAATTAAAGGTATCATGTTCTTCGAATTCTTTAAAAAAATCTCTGGTTTGTCTTCTTTCTAACGGTATGCATTCTTATTATAAAAACGTTTTACTAACTTCACTAATTTGCTAACTTTGTGTATCGGGACGCATTAGAATGATTCGATATGAAGAATAAAAACTTGTCTTTTATAAACAACACGCGCATAGCAGATAAATAAGCAGATAATCATCTGTCTATCTCTTCCATTAGGTAAATGAAAAACGAGCTCAAAAAACGCGTGCCGTGGTTTTAGTTTTTTTAGTCGAGATTTGACTGTCTTTGTTGATTAACGCTTTTGGAATTCAAATGTCAATCATCAAACTTGATTAAAAAATAAATGCGCTCCAATAAAAAGGATATATATATATATATATATATATATATATATATATATATATATATATATATATATATATATATATATATATATATATATATATATATATATATATATATATATATATATATATATATATATATATATATATATATATATATATATATATATATATATATATATAACGTGCAGACGTTTCGCCAAGGTCGCGCTTGGCATTCTCAAGTTTTCAGACAAGCATTGTCTCTCAAGTTCCCAACAACCGGGACACAAACGATCGGATATACTCCCGGACTAATAGTCTAGCATATATATATATATATATATATATATATATATATATATATATATATATATATATATATATATATATATATATATATATATATATATATATATATATGCTAGACTATTAGAATGAAGAATGAAGAATGTATAGAAGGTACAATCGTTGGCAAAAGTACATACATATATATATATGTACTTTTGCCAACGATTGTACCTTCTATACATTCTTCATTTAAAAAGTTCAGTTATTTTTCCGACACACTGTAAGGCAGTAAGAAGAGCGAGATTGTTTGTCGTAATGTTTCATCCTTCCAAGACTAATTATTATGTTCGTGTCGCAGATAGAGCGTTCGGTTCCGAAGAAAGTGGGTTTAAGGTGTCATTCACACTAATCGCCACTGATAAAAATATACTGTCGAATGTTGTGTTTCCAATTATTATTCACTCTCACATCGCTATTGCTTTTACCCGAGGCTTTATATAGTAAATAAACACTTGCGACCGTACGTACAGTACATCCATTCGGAGAATTTCATTTTCTTTGGCCGTCTGAAGATGGAAAGCGATGACTTACATGTCGCTTGTATCTTAAATGTTTCTTTTTTCACATAAACCTTTCAAGTAGGCCAATCAGAATGTATTTTCGTTTTTTCTTTCGAGCGAAACACGGATTTTTATTAAACTCGACGAGATTTACCACGAAACTTCAAATAACTTTTGTTTTAACTCCTCGACGCGCGTTTCTCTAACCAAATTGGCATCATCAGGAGATTATTTAATCTCATCATGATGATACTAAAATTGTTAGCGAAATGTGCGGCGAGAAATCTAAAAAAATGTGATTTGGTACTTAGTGGTACATCCCTGCGAGTTTAGTGTTTCGAACCGAAGGTTTCAATAAAATTAATTTATGGATTTTGTATCTTTAAAACTGTTCCCCTTTCTCCTGTATTTCTATTTTTAACTTATAGGTGTTTCCGTTAATAATATCGATTTTCAAAGAGATGATGTTACTAATACATTTGTTGGTATAGACTAATGACGTCTATGGCTTTTTGGAGTTTTGTTATTAATTGTATCGCGCAAAAAACATATTTTTCAAAGCTTTGGATATGTCGAATATGCATTTGTTCTTTTTTGGGTTTTTCGCCACGATCTAAAACTCAAAAAATATTTAAAATATCTATTCTTATGTAAATAAAGAATCACTGGGTAAAAACAAATAATCAAACGGAAACAAATTCCTCAGAGATTCTTTTCTGTAATAAAATTGCCTAACAAAATTTTAAAAATATTAAAATGTTCGTTATTTTAACGATAACGTTTCGGGAAGTCTTCTCCCCCCGTTTTCAAAACGACTCTAAAAAATAAATTATTATAATAGCGTATATTCCAGTTATATATATATATATATATATATATATATATATATATATATATATATATATATATATATATATATATATATATATACAAAAATATATTAAGAAATTAAAAAAAATTATTGTTGAAAAACATGGAATAAATACAAAATACATTAATACACATAAAGAAAAAAATTTCATTAATAAAACTGTAGTTAACTTTTCAAGTAAAATATTATTTGATTCTGAAAAGTATGTACTTTCTAAATGACTAAATTTTAGTATTACATCGAAATATGTTTATAAATTGGACATTATTTTGGCAGTAGAGTCGGTTGCTCAAAAATTACCTTTGGAAAGTGTAAATGAATACATAATCAGATTAAAAGTTATTTTAGAAAAACATTTAAAATCAAATCAAATTTATACCATGAGAAAAGAGAAGAACAAATCGGGTAGAACAAATTCATATATTAAAAATACTTCAGATTTTTTAGATAAAATTTCGAACATTAAAATTACAAACCAAAATTTAATGGTTAGTTTTGACGTGGTGAATTTATTTACTAATGTACCAGTTGATAAATGACTTTTAATAATTAGAAAGACATTAGGATATGACACAACCTTAAAAGACCACACTAAACTAAACATAAATACAATTTTGGAATTATTAACTCTATGCTTAAAACCCACATATTTTCAATTAACCAAAATGATTATTATCAACAAAATTTCGGAATGGCAATGTGTTCTTCTCCTTCTCCTTTGATGAGTAATATCTTTATGGAGGAACTCGAGAATGACATATTAAGTAAATCTCTTAAATAAACAATAATATGGCTTAGATATGTTGATGATATTTTTGCTATATGGCAACATAGCATTGATGATCTAGATATTTTTTTACAAGATATAAATTCTCGATAGCCTACAATTAATTTTACTTTAGACATGGAGAGAGAGAATTAATTGCCATTCCTCGACACTTTAATATTAAAACAAAACAACACATTAAAAACTACAGTTTAGAGAAAACCGACAAACACAGATAGGTGTCTGAATTTGTTTTCCAATCATTCAAAAATCAGTCAAAATAGGAGTAATTAAAAGTTTATATGGCAGCGCAAAACTTGTTATTTGTACCGACAGTGATTCACTACAAAAAGAAACAAATCACATCAAAGACATTTTAATAAAAAACAATTACCCAAACAATTTTATAGATAAATCGTTTAAAACTTTTGCTACCCACAAAACAGACACGTTATTAATAACGATAATGATAACTCTCAAACAATTAACCTCACAATTCCTTACATCCGCGGTATTTCTGACACAATTAAAAGAGTAGGAAATAAATACAACATAAGAGCGACATTTAAAACAAAAAATACTCTTAGATCTCTATTAACAAAAATCAAAACAAACAACACACAATATAATACAAAAAATGTGGTTTATAAAATTCCCTGCGAATGTGGCAAATTCCATATAGGTGAGACATCTCGACCGTTAGATATTAGAATAAAAAAACACAAAAACATTTTAATAAATAAAGAAAATTAATAAATAGAATTTTAATTAATAATTTAATAAATCTAGAGTTTTAGATCGTGGCGACAAACCCAAAAAAAGAAAAATGCGGGAAAAGATGTTTTGTGGGGAAGTTTAATAACCTTCTTTCATTTGAAGAAAACAGCTGGTAAAAAATGGGGTAGAAAAATATATACAAAGAGATGATAGATACACCTCTTTTTCAAATCCGTATACTTTAGAGATACTTACAAAAAACTACAATTTTATCAAAAAATGAACTGAGATCATCTTGAGGCACGTGTTATTTTTGTTAAAAAAAAATCCCCCGTATTGTTTCATCAAAAGGAAAGTTTTTTGGCGTCGGAAAAAAAAATGTAATGACCACCCTAATATATATATATATATATATATATATATATATATATATATATATATATATATATATATATATATATATATATATATATATATATATATATATATATATATATATATATATATATATATATATATATATATATATATATATATATATATATATATATATATATATATATATATATATATATATATATATATATATATATATATATATATATATATATATATATAATATATATATATATATATATATATATATATATATATATATATATATATATATATATATATATATATATATGAAAAACAGAAATTTTTTTCATCCGTACTTCCACGTACCTCTGCTCGTCTCAAATCAATCGCCGTCACCATGCCGAGACAAGTACCTCCCAGGACCGGTTTCTAGCCTCACAGCCGTCATCAGCTAGGCTCGAGCTCAACGCAGTGAGACAGCTGAAACGAAACGAACAGAGCAAGACCAAGTCAACTGGTCATATCGATGGCGGGTCGCAATCTCAATGAAACTCGCGCCATCCTACGGTTAATGTTCGCGGCAGTCAAAAACTACGCGACACATTCTTCCCACAACCTTGGATGTAGGTATAAGGTTTGCTCAAAAGATAGCGTAGTGGGGCCGTGGAGAGAGATTTTTGAAAAACAGATTTTTTTTTTTCGTCCGTACTTCCACGTACCTCTGCTCGTCTCAAATCAGTCGCCGTCACCATACCGAGACAAGTACCTCCCAGGACCGGTTTCTAGCCTCACAGCCGTCATCAGCTGGGCTCGAGCTCATATATATATATATATATATATATATATATATATATATATATATATATATATATATATATATATATATATAATGGAGCGGACAAAACTTGAAAATGCCAACGAGAGACTCAACTTTAAGCGGGTGCCAAGCGAAAGACCAGGTTATACCACTCCTGGCAAAAATAAGAAATAAAAATCTATTCTATCGACACCCTAGGCTATATCTTAAGGTACTGTAATCACTTTTTCAGTGTTATAACCTATGATTATCACGTTGTAACGTCATCCTAACAAAAATATATATAAATATATATTAATTTATCTAATTTAATAATATTATATCTAGATTATTTATAAAATTTTATATAAGTATATATATTTATATCTGAGCATATAAAATTTTGAATAAATCAGAAAATTTTGAAATTTATTTTTATGTATTGTTATATCTAATTATGTATTAAAATATATAATTATATAAATTATATATTCTTTTATATAAATATATAAAATTATATCTCATTCCTCACGTAAAATTATATATAATTATATATTATAAATATATAATTTTATATAATTATATTAATTTATACATTATTGTTATGTTAATATGTTAATACAATTTAATATATATGAATTAAAAAAATTTTCTAAGTAAGTAAACTCTGAAATAAATTAATTTACATAATTATGTATAATTTTATCTGCCAAAGAAACTCACATACAAAAAGAACAAAGTTTCAGAGTTTTATCGTTCAAGCTTATACTTTACAAAACATGTGTAATGCATTGGGTATTCACAACAATACATGCATTTTATAATTATCAAACTCGATCAAATAAATTCAGTTTTGCATACATACATACATAATTGCCAACTTTTATGAGCTGAGAAAAAGATAATAAGTTTTTTAGTGTTATTGTTATGCTTTCACCTTTTTTTTTTTGATCGGTTTATGTGTTTAATTTTAGTTTTAGTTTTTAAATGCATAAATATTCTTGTGCGTTCAATAGCGTATATTTGCAGTATAAAATACAAATTATTTTGATACTCAATTTTTTGATATTTCAATTTTTTAGGTTAGCGTAAACCAACGCCACGTATAAATTATGTTTGTGTGTGTGGTCACATAATATTCTAACCTAATCATAGTAGTAACAGTGTGTGAGATTTCTTAAAACGTTATAATACAACAGGTTAATAGCAGGTGCATTGTCGAATACAACACGTTAAAATAGGTGGACATGTGAGCAGTCTTTTTGTTATATTACTGATTTATTAATTTTAAATTAAGGTGAAACAGTTAATTAGATTCAGACTACTAATATATTTCTGATTTATTGTCAAAATAACAATTCATATTGCAAAGTTGAAGACTTTTGATGTCTGTTATGATGAGGAAAATATTCCCAAGCCCGAAGAATTAGTTAAATTTTATTGGCAGAATTCTAAATCATGCAATAAGGTAATAAATTTATCATTCTTGAATAGTAAAAAGATAGTTTTCCTGAAATAATCCAATTATTTTCTAATTTAAATTGAAGGGGTACATAAAAGGGATATATAGAATATAAAAAATAAAATATATTAAAAACTTTTTAGTTTATATTAATGTTAAAACATATACTGTACATAATAAACTGGTTCTAATACAGTAAGCCCTTGTCAATCCCGGGGGTTCTTTTTTGTTTCTGGAGTGGATATGTTTGAAAACAAAAAAATGTAATAAATATACATATATACAGATTTTTTACATTTTTTTAAAGATTTTTTTAATTTGAATCTAATCCACCGTTTAATTTATTGAAAAATAACATTTTTTATGATTTTTTTTAACGTTAACCACTGGAAATGTAATTTTAGAATGTTTTTCTGGAAAATTAGATGGCGAATAATTTCCAATATCCTCTGATAAGATATTCTTTGTGATTTATATAAAATTCTAATTCTCAAAGTTGGAAAAAAATGTTTTCCATAAGATTTCCGCGAATCCTTTACATATCAACTAGAAACAAAGAAACTTTTCTAATTATTTGTTGAATAAATATTTAATTTATAAAGAGTATTCCATTAAGAGGTTTCGAATGTTGGAAACGAATAAAAGAAACGTTTCATAACATACCTGAAAGTTATTTATGGCAGTGCGAAGCTGGACAGTGTACAATTATACGTGGAATACAACATCTGTCAATGTCAATGTCAGGTTTCGAATGTTTTGTTTTGCTAGTCTTCTTATCTCAAACTTTGTTTATGTTATTCGGTTTCATTGTGGAATTCAATACAAATTCAGCAATGGAGCGCTACACAGTAGAACAACGTGTTTACATTGTTAAAACGTATTTTCAAAATGGGTGTTCTGTGAGAGCCACATTTCGGCGAATTCGTGAATACTTTGGTGTATGCAATCGTCCATCAGAAGTAACCATTCGCAAAATAGTGCGTAGATTCGAAACTACCGGATCTGTGAAAGATATCGAAACAAAAGTCCGGGAACGTCCTGCTCCTTCGGTTGAAAATATTCAGGCGGTTTGTGAAAGTGTTACTGAAAATCCACAAATGTCTGTTAACAGGCGCGCGCAACATTTGGATATCAGCAGAACTTCAGCGTGGCGAATTTTGAAAAAAGTCTTAAGTCTACATCCTTACAAAATTCAGCTAACACAGGAGCTAAAGCCAGCCGGCCATGGGCAACGCCGTGCATTTGCCAATTGGATCCTACAGATGATGGCTAATGACAATAATTTTTGCGATAAAATCATTTTCAGTGACGAGGCTCATTTCCACTTAAACGGTTACGTAAATAAACAAAATTGTCGCATCTGGGGCAATGAAAATCCTAGAGAAATCCACGAAATCCCGATGCATGCTCAACGTGTCACAGTTTGGTGCGGTTTTTGGGCTGAGGGTATCATTGGACCATATTTTTTTGAAGATGAAGATGAACGATCTGTTACAGTAAACGGAGAACGATACCGAACGATGATTGATGTTTTTTATGGGATCAAATAATGGATATGGATTTAGAGAATATGTGGTTCCAACAAGAAGGTGCGACATGTCATAGAGCACGTGAAACATTGACTTTATTGCGTACACAATTTGGAGGGAGGCTGATCTCCCGGAGTGGGGACGTACATTGGCCACCAAGGTCATGCGACTTGACGCCGCTAGACTATTTTTTGTGAGGCTATGTGAAGAGCAAAGCTTACGAAAATAATCCGCAAACCGTTCAACAGTTGAAAGAAGAAATTAGGCGAATAATTCGTGACATAACTCCGCAAATGTGTTCAGCAGTAATCGAGAATTTCAACAAAAGAATTTGACTTTTGACAGATGTTGTATTCCACGTATAATTGTACACTATCCAGCTTCGCAATGCCATAAATAACTTTCAGGTATGTTATGAAACGTTTCTTTTATTCGTTACCAACATTCGAAACCTCTTAATGGAATACCCTTTAGTTTCATTATTAGATAATAGTAAGTTTCATAGCTATAACTGATAACTTTTAATATTAAAAAACATTGCAAGTTGATAAATACTATTCAAAATAATATTAATTAATACTTCTGATTTAAGTAATATAAATTTAAAGTTTATTTTAAGAAAAAAATGAGCATAAATAAATAAAAAATCCATTTAATTTTCGATTTTTCTATGTTCATTGTATATTATATAAAATTAAATATTATAATATTATAATACCTATTATATATTATAATATATAATTTTATACAATAATATATAATTATATATAATCCTTTGAAACCAAACCTTAATATAAAGTTATATCTAAATATATAAAAAAATTGTATAACTATATATAATCAGATAAAATTATATCGTGCCAATTTTGAGATATATAATTTTTTTCCCCGTTTTTTTTTTGTTTATCATAATATTTTTTTCTTTTAAAACTAAAGCAAATGCTCACATTGTTTGCCTTCGGTATGAGTACAGGCTCTGCATCGCTTCAGGAAAGATTTTTTTCACCAGTCGTGCGAATCTCCTTGTATTTATTTATTTTGCTCTTTCAACAATTCTGTGACGTAGTTCGGCTAGATTTTGTATTTTTTTTTACAAATTTTTGTACAATCAAATATGTATATAAGGTTATGCCAACAAAAAGTATGATGGTTGACAACAAAAAAAATTGTTGTCAACTATCCTCAATTTTTTTTTGATGCTCCAAAATAGACGATCTAACTATTAACAACACAACTAGCGAAAACATCAACTGTGAACGTAAGCGCCATATGATAATATATCAAATAATGAATCGATCAAAAGAAAAACTAACCTCTTTAAGTCCATCGAGTCTTCCTAAACTTCTAGCCTGTCTCAAACCAGCTTGAACGCCTCTTCCTTTTTTCTTCCTCTCTAGCAATCTCGGTTTTCTCGACGGAGTCACCGGTTCACAATCCTCTGGATCCGACTGGATCTCGGGACAATGATAAGTGTGTCTTCTACGCGAATTAGGACTAGTGAGACGATCCAAGAGATTGTCAAACATTTTTTTATATATTTTGTTTTAATTAAAGATCTTTATTTTAAACGATGTTATTTTCTGCCATGTTCATAATGTTGGAAATGAAGATTTCATATTTGGCGATGACCTGAAACAAAAACGAAAATATACAAGTGATTCATAGACAACATTTCCAACTTATAGTGGAAATGTATTATCAAATATATTAACATAAAACCAAAAAAGGCTCTTTTTAGTTATTTTTATGGCGCTAAGAAACAAAAACCGACAATATTTTTAACTATTAATAGGAATAGCTCAGCTCTGATGTCACTTAATCTTCGAATATTTAAATCAGCCATGAATTTTCCATAAAAGAAAGAAACGGCCACTTTTCGAACGTCTTCTAATAATTGAAAAACGAAAAAGATAAACAAATAAAATACTACGGCCCGTCGTAGCGTGGGATGAATAAAAATACCAAATTTATCTGAGTGATGTCCTTGGTGACATTGACCTTCCAATTGGTCAATATTAAAATATTTTTTCAATGGCGTCATCTACTCATCCGACATAAAAAAAAGTCTAATTTATACAACAGCCAGAAACTTGAAGCTTTTTTCAATTGTGTTAAAACCTCAGATTAGTTTCCAGCAAATTGAATTCGGACAGATAAAACAAATGAAATACAAGCATCATTATTACACTTTTAAGTTCCAAAAATTATGATATAATTTGTAATTTTTAGAAAAAATTTCGTAGTGAGAATTTTTTTAACTTGTTGGATAAATAATCAAATTTTAAACGTCGTAAAAAATTCCAAATTCTACCGACTGCGCCATTTTATATTTTTCTGAAAATTTAGTTTTAAAAGGTTATTTCATAAGGAAAAACTTAAAGAACTGTGTATAATGGAGTCTAAGTGATACACTAACTATATTTATAAAACAATTTGTCTGATATAACGTTCCTATTATGACTATGTTGTTACAGAAAATGTTGACCCTAGAAAGAGAGAATTTTGAGGTTAGGGTCGTATCGATATCAGGATCATTTAGCGACCAGAAACTTTGACTTATGAGTTTGGAACTCTCGGGAGAAAAAAAGACGGAAATAGGAAATGAGAATAAATATTACATATTACTGGTATCGCAGATCGGATCACAGATGGATTTTATAGCAGGATAAGCTATCACCGTGTGTTGACAACTTTTGGGTGGGGTACAGCTGATATCGACAACTTTATCAGATGTGTCCGTATCAGACATTTGATGGAAACAAAGTATAATTATTAATAAATCAAATGCAACACGATAAATGAAAAAACTCACGGCAGTGTATGGGTTACTACCTCCAACCCTGTGTTTCTGTCGATCGGTAACCTGCCGACCATATGGGTTTTCATTGGTGGTGTAAAAGTTTCTGGCTAAAATATCACGTGCTGATTACGCGTTGGTCATTGTTTATGTCGACTGCCTTTCTTCAGTGAATAGACTTTAGATTTTAGTGAAATAATTAATTTCATTTAGATAGGCAAGGATGTTAAGCATGTTGACTGAGCAAAGGTATTGAGAGAGGTCCTGATTCAGGTTAAAAAAGGATTTGAGAGGGTATAATGCCATGTATTCGGTATAAATGTGTCTGACAGATAGAGAATCGTTGCAAAATTCGCAGAGCGAAATACCTTCTCGTTTTAGTAAATACTCATGTGTAAATCTGAGGTGACCAATCATGAATCTCATCCCTTTTACTGTAATTTTTCTATTTACCAGATGTTTTGGGGGAGGTTTGGAGAATAATGGTTTAATATCTCTCAGTTTATTGGGTCTCTCCGGATTATCACAATAGGATTGCATTAAAGATTGCCAGAAGGTTTTTACCTATGAAAGATGATCTTTCTGATAAAAGAAGCGCATATAAGGTTGACCATGCTGAATGGAGTATTTTACGAGTAAATCTGCTTCCTCATTACCTTTAATGGCCTTGTGACCGTGACGACAGACGAAGAGTAGAGACTAATCCTGTGCTATGAGATCTTCTATAAGATCAATAATTAGTACTACAACTGGATAGGAAATGAGGTGATTTTGGATAAGGCATTCCTAGAATCAGAGAATATGATCCAGGAATTTGCAGGGTTTAACTTCATACAGCTGAGGGATATTTCAATGGCCACTAGCTCCGCAGTAAGTACACTTGTGGCTGCAGTGGCGTAGCTATAACAGCTGAGGTCGGTGGCAAATTCATTGGATGGGGTCCTCCCAGTCAAAATCGTCGTTTAATAAATCATTTAAGGAGTTTAATATTAACAAGATATTTATTAATAAAATTCTTTTCTCCGAGTTTTCTGTTTCGCAAAAGTATCAATAACATCATCAAAGTTTAAAGATCGGGCCATAGAATTTTCAATAGACAGACTAGCCAAGTTACGTACTATCTTGTCCCATAGAGTTTCTTAAATAGGTTTTTATTAATTTTAGTTTCGAAAATGATCTTTCAGCACTAGCAGTAGTCAGATGAATTGTAACAAGCAACATTAATGCAATACATACTTCAGTTAAGCAGCACGACATAAAATGATTCTTTATTATTAATAAATCATTAATAATTAGATACCAAATACCCCAAAATATATAGTCACTCACTTCAAATACCTGGGCGAGATCCTCGAACCCACAGGAGAATAAAAGATAGCGCAGAAGATTCGATTACAGAAAATGAAGAGGGTATACGGCAAGACATACAATATCTACAATAAGAAATGCCTATCCACACACGCAAAAATAAGACACTTGTCCGGGAGGAAGCTCCACCCATCGCAGACTTTGAAAAGAAGTGTGTGTGTGTGTGTGTGTGTGTGTTCTAGAGAATTCTAGAGCTTTTTTTAATAGTTCAGTGCCACTTTTGCTTTACAGTACATAGAAAACGAAACGTTTGTTTTTTGTTTTTTTACCCAGTGATTCTTTATTTACATAAGAACAGATTTTTTTAAGATATTTTTTGAGTTTAAGATCGTGGCGAAAAAAATATTATTTATTTTTGTTTATTATTAATGATAAATATTATAAATTTTAAGGATGTATTGGAGGGATGTCAAAGTGGTAGAGGTATGTAAAAAAAACTGTCAAGGCTTCTTGGATTCGTATAACACGGTCATAAAACGTTTTTTTCATGACTAGTTTGAGTATATATATATATATATATATATATATATATATATATATATATATATATATATATATATATATATATATATATGCTAGACTATTAGTCCGAGAGTACATCCGATCGTTTGTGTCCGGTTGTTGGGAACGTGCAGACGTTTCGCCAAGGTCACACTTGGCATTCTCAATGCTTGTCTGAAGACTTGAGAATGCCAAGTGCGACCTTGGCGAAACGTCCGCACGTTCCCTACAACAACCGGGACACAATATATATATATATATATATATATATATATATATATATATATATATATATATATATATATACAAGGTCACACTTGGCATTCTCAATGCTTGTCTGAAGACGTGAGAATGCCAATGATGATGTCCAATACTCGATAAAATATTTTAACTTTGAACAAACTTTCCGGATCTTGGAGACGCTCATCTTCGCAATGTTCGTCAAAATGGCGTTTCACCTTCCTCTGACTAGTTTTAGAAAATTCTGGGGTCGAGGGACCATTTTTCTACTACACTATTTACTTCCTTTTTTAAATTTTGAAATTCATATCAATACCTTTCCAATTCTTCCAGTCAAATTTTCAAACGTTTTAAATCATTTGAAAGATCGGTGGCTTTACACTGAAATTCTTTAGAAGCTGCGTTGATAGTTTGTAGAATTTTGCAATGGAAAACGAATAACATATAAAATTGTAGTTCTCGATCTTCTTCTTGAGTGAAATAGCTTCATTTCTTTCGTCTGATTTGCAATTCATATCGTCCTGCCCATCTAGTATTCTATGTTTTGAATGTTAGTTGTGTCTAACTTTAATTGATTTTAAGTACTTATATAAAGTTTATATTTTTTACTAAATTTTGTTAAAAATGTTGGGTTACTCCTGAGCTCGCGGGCTCTCGGACCGGCCTCATTCCGCCACCTTGCCACCTTGCCACTCTATAGTTACGCCACTGTGTGGCGTAACTATACTATGTGGCGTAAATAGCCTCTGCCAGAGATCCGTAGTATAATTTAAGAATAGATAGCTAAGTTTGTTGGCCCTAGAAGTATATTATAGCAAACTTGATTTTTTTCCAGTAATTATTTCTTGATTTTACTAATTCACTAGTTAATGCTTTTATCAATAATTCACTAATTAATTGTAAATTATCAGAAATTTCACACAAAAAATGACGAGATAATTATCAAACCCTTTATTTATGTAATACAACGTAATTATTTATTATATGTATTCGTTTATAATACAACCTGATTTAATCTGACGCTTCCAAAAAATGAGCTGGGGCCAACATCTTCTGTAGCAATACAGCCATAATAGAAACGTTATACGAAACAAATTTCACTAGAAATATAACTAATGTATCATTTAGCCTCCACTCGGCACATCCTTAAAGTTTTTCCTTATAAAACAATCTTTTAAACCAAGATTTTGGAAACAATATAAAATGGCGCAGTCGGTAGAATTTGGAAATTAAATTTTAGTTACAATTTTAACATCTAAAACTGGGTCCATATCAATACAAACTTGCGCTGTGCGGGCTGTATGTGTGGTATGTGGTACGCCCACGTGGCAATTTAGGCGCTCTGACACACAAAGTCACACACAAATATTGTCGCCTCACAGCACGCACACCACCCATCCGCTTTCGATCAGATAATTCAAACAAATTGTCCCAGTAAATTCAAAACACACGCAAAATTTTATTGGTGTAGACCCAACTTTAGAAGTCCGAAAAATCTCACTATGAAAAGTGAGCTAGGGCCAACATCTTCTGTAGTAATACAGCCATAATAGAAACGTTATACCAAAGCAATTGCACTAGAAATATAACTAATGTATCATTTAGCCTCCACTCGGCACATCCTTAAAGTTTTTCCTTATAAAACAATATTTTAAACCAAACTTTTGGAAACAACATAAAAAAAAAACAACACATCAATACAAATTTGCACTGTGCGGGCTGTATGGGTTGTATGTGGTGTGCCTACGCGGCAATGTAGACGCTCTGACATACAAATATTGTCGCCCCACAGCACGCACACGAACCATCCGCTTTCAATCAGATAATTCAAACAAATTGTGAGAGTAAATTCAAAACACACGCAAAATTTTATTGGTGTGGACCCAGCTTAACAAGCCCAAAAAATCTCACTATGAAATGTTTGCGAAAGTTACATAATTTTCTTAACTGTTTGATATTTTATGGAGCTTAAAAGTGTATTAACGATATAAATTTATATTCAATCCTTATTGCTTAAATTATTTCAAGGTATTATAAAAAATTAGAAAGAAAAATAATATTATTGAGATGCAATCTCGCCCAATCGGCAACGTCGCATGAAAGAACAATAAAAATTTAAATAAACAATGGCGGCCTCGTTGCATACGTAAGTGCGTGTATCTCTGGATTTTTTCCGAATATGATGGAAAAGCGCGACGGTTGCATTGTTCTCGGCCAAGTTGCCGCATAATCATTGGATTATATTAAATCAACGTCGACCCACGTGATCTGATGATCATGGTACATGAGCAAGCCATATTCAAATTCGGATTATTGAAATTCTATCGTTTTCCAATTGTTTCCAATATAATGTAAGTGTAATGTTTAGATTATTACAAAAAAAATGACATCTTGAATCCAAAATTAATGTATTTCTCGTTGACTTATTCTGGATTTCCACATTGTAGGCCAGCGTTGATTTTACATAAAATGATTATCCGGAATCCTATTGGTTGCCCCTTAAAAAAGATATATTTCCCATTAAAAAAAAACATGAGCTATATCGATGGAAATGTATTTCTATTTGAGACGAGAAACTCCTAAAAAAGAAAACCTCTACGTTCATGTGTCGATTATCAGTTGATACAGGAATCTGCGTCGAAGCATATGGAATACGAAACTATCAAATACCTAAAGTGGTCCAGGTGTTAAATAACGCAACTTTAATGCATGGAAGCCACAATTTTTTTTCCATAAAAAACGGCATAAACTTAATTGAGTACTTATCTGTAATGGAATCTGGACGAATCAATCTAAAAATCTTAGTCCCGAGATGGTGAGAGCGAATATAAAAATATATAACGGGGAAAAAAGAGAGAGTTAACGACTAACGTCCAAGGCTGCGGACCTACGGGTTTTGCTTTTTTTCGTTGCGTCAGATATTAAGGGCGGGGACACTCATAACCAACTAGCTCATTGCAGAAAATATGCCTCAGTTCAATTTAAATATCACGTGGATGCTGCAATTTTCAAACTAATGTTTCAAGTTAATTAATTTATTTCAATTTATTTATGTTTAACACCATGTAAAGGGAAATTTTTTTAGTGTATCTTGACTTCCGATAGAGGTCGATATCAAATCATCATGGGAAATATCATCATGGCACATGAAATGTCTGGGAAATCATCATGGAACGTATAACAAACTACATTACAACTACAAGATCAAATTTATTAATTCATTAATGGTAATTGTTACAAGTATTCCTCGCCTAAGGTACTGGACGGGTCACGGGTGGTGGATAGCGAAAGTTCCATTAGATATTAATAGACAGCTGCGAATATCTCAAAATAAGTAGCCCCGAACCTAGGCAAAAAAAACTAAATCCACTTAGCGTCTGACTTGTATCAAGCGGTTGAGTGGTCAGCGTCTGTTCACCAGTGGTGCGGCTGATATTTAAATTCTGGAACTAACCCCTCCAGTCTTAACCTCTGAACCGTCATGGTTCAAATCTTTAAATCACAGTACAAGATGAAGCGTTATAGGAATTACAAAATTACCATAGGAGGTAGACAATCCTCTGCCAGCTTTGTTGGTACAACCGGACTTTCGGATTCTGGGGCGTCCGGGCTTAATCACAAAATCTTTTAGAGGGAGCTGGAGACCTATGGCCAACGCCTGAAACCGAAAACAAAAACGTTCTTTAGAACGGTAAATATCAATTTTCTCCTGCACCCAGGAAATCTACACGAACTGGAGCGAACATTGAATCAGCAGAAAATCCAAATTTTAGCTTTGCAAGAAACCAGATTGACAGATGATAACACCCTGGAATTCAGCAACAACAGTCCTTTTAAAAGTAGAACGGACAAAAGAATACTCAAAAATACACCACATCTTGGTGTTGCTTTCGCTATCTCAAGAAACATTCTTGGTTTTATAACTAATGTCCAGCCAGTAAATTATCGACTTATGACACTATCCCTCAAGTGCGCTAACAAAAACTATACATTAATCAATGCACACCTCCCAGTTAACGAAGAAAATAAATCGAATCCTGAAAAAGTAAATAAGTCCTGGGAAATTCTGGAAAAGACTATCTCTAAAATTCCCTCTAACTATGTAAAAATCTTATTGGGTGATTTCAACGCCCAACTAGGGAAAGAAAGAAAGTACAGGAAAACAGTCGGCAGTTTTCCCGCTCATAAATGGACTAACTATAATGGTAGAAGATTGGTTGAACTATGTTTGCAGTTTAATCTAAAAATAATGTCAAACTATTTTAAGAAGAAAATAACAAAACAAAAGACCTGGAGGTGCCCAAATACGTACATGGGTGAATTTCAAATTGACCATGTTGCCATTTCGTACCCCAATTATAAAGAAATTTTGAATGTTCAAGTCAGGAAAGGAGCTAACATAGACCCGGATCACTACTTGACTAGAATCAAACTTAGCTTAAAACATCAAACACTTATTCAAAAGAGACTGCTAATACCAAAGTTCGACCCAACGAAAATAAAACCAACCCTAATAGCAGAGCTTGAAAAACAACCCGCACAGAACTGGCAAGAATGGAAACAAAAAATTATTTAAACAGTTTTAAAGTTGGTCCCTTTAGAAAAACATAGAAAACATCCGTGGTGGTATGAAGTTTGCGAGCAAGCAGTATTAGCCGAAGTAAAGCATTCAAAGACTGGATCAGTCAAAAAACAACAATAAATTATAACATCTTTTTGGAAGTTAGAAAAGAAACACCGAAGATAATTAGACAAACAAAAAGAAAATATGAAAACAATCAACTTGATAAAATTGAAAAAGATTTCCCAAAAAAAACACCCGAAACTTTTACAAAACATTTAAAACTAAATCAACAGGCTATCAACCCCAAAGTATTTGCTTCCAAAAGGAAAACGGACAATTAGCTCTAAATAAGCAAGACAATTGCAAAGAACTTGCGAAATATTGTGAACAACTATTAAACTGGCCTGAGCCCTTAAACAAATTACCAACACTAAACCCTAAACAAACAAACCCAGATTCATTACCACCCGAATCAAAATGAAATAATTAGGCAAATCAAGCGACTTAAAAACAACAAAGCTTCTGGTGAAGATGGAATCACTGCTGAACTTTTAAAATCCGCTGGTCCAGGTATAATCAAGGAAATAACCAAAATTCAACAAGACGTTTGGCGTCCCGAACGGATTCCGGAAGGTTGGAAAGATGCTCTAATCCATCCACTACACAAGAAAGGAGATAGAATGGATGTAAACAACTACAGAGGCATATTTCTTCTCCCAGTTTGTTACAGAATTATATCTCAATGTCTACTAGACAGAGCACAGGGGCAGTTAGAACCTAACATTGGTGACTATCAAGCAGGTTTTCGATCTGGCCGGTTTTCGGACTAGATCTGAAAACGCTGGCAATTATTAAAACAACATTAACTAACACAAGGTCGAAAGTTAAATTCATGTGTGATTTATGATTTACATACCAGAGATGTTACTCCTATATATATATATATATATATATATATATATATATATATATATATATATATATATATATATACATATATATATATATATATATATATATATATATATATATATATATATATATATATATATATATATATATATATATATATATATATATATATAAAAATCCAACTAACGCTACCTATTTGTAAACTGAAGTACTTTGAAACCTGAAAATAATTTAAAAAACAAAAAATAGTTATATTCTACTTTTTAGTTGTTAATTGTATTGCATACGTCAATGTTTCTCAGAACTGTTTATATTTTTATATGATTTAGGAGCCTAAAAAAATGTCTAAGTATATAGTTTATCATAGATCTTTTCTCCTCTGAAATTGCATAACTCTTTTTTTAATACATGAGTCAATAAAAAAAATACTAACCTTTCATAATTTGGATTTATCTCATTCATTAACGGTACTTTGTCTTCGTTACGGTTTGCCGTAACAGCACAAGAAAAACAAGACGAAAATAAAAAACTGTTAATATGGCAACGACTCATGTCATTCATTTTCTCGATTCCCAGAAATTTTATATGCCATGTCATTAACTTATTACGATGTTTTCCTCTTGTCATGGACATATTTTTTTGTTGTGTTCTCATCTTAATTAGAGGTTCGGTCGAGTAAATAGGGAAAAAATTACATGTAATTACCTAGGAAACACGATGGGAAATTATGGCTGTGGTGGGTGAGGTAAATGAGTTGAATTTTCAGAAAAAAAAAAGGTTACTATCCCTCAAATCGAAAATATTTAGAATATATATATATATATATATATATATATATATATATATATATATATATATATATATATATATATATATATATATATATATATATATATATATATATATATATATATATATATGTATATATATATATATATATATATATATATATATATATATATATATATATATATATATATATATATATATATATATATATAGAGGTAGGCTAACGAGACAAATAGTCGAATTTTATGAAAATAGCAGTAGAGCTAAAGTAGAAATAATTAAATGGATTGCTGCAATTAAAGAGGACCTAAGATCAGCAAATATTTCACAAAGTGAAATTCAGTAAAAAAAAATTAAATATTTCATTTTATATTGTTTTAAATCTAAAATTGTTATGTTATGAAAATTAATGTTGTGGTCATGATCTATGGCATATTTTGAAAAGGCAGTTACGTTTGGTTCTAGGTTTCTAATGCTTCTTTATGTTCATTTATTCTATTTTTTAATTTATTGTTTAGCTTGGCTAATATATGAGCTTGAGCAATTTAAGCAATAGATTTGGTAAATTAAATTTGTTTGTTCCATTTTAAGTGTTTGTGGTTTTAATTTTGTAAATATTTGTTTACTATTCTTATTATTTATTTCTGGTATGGTAATGGTATGTAATTTTCATTTTTAGGTTTATTTGTTATGCTATTATGGTTATATATTCTATGTGTTCTGTTTTTAATAACTGGTTGGTATATAAACACAGCAGAAATACCGAATAATAACACTAAACAAAGTAAAAAAGTAAAGTAAAGTAGTTTGGATTAGAGGCGCATCAGCAACTAGGCTATTTAGCGACTGGACCTACAGCTTAACGTGGGTTCCGAACCACGGTCATCAGCTTCTGACAAACCCAGCACCCCCCTCGGGCTATAAACCCTTGGTTATGTGCCTACCCATAAGTCTATCAGGAAACCTACCGCCTGGCGAGTGACCAACGTAGAACACTTCTCAGAAGGCATCCGGCCTTACCTAGCCTTTAACTGGCGTGACTGAGGGGTAATTCGTAGTCGGATTTTACACTCTTGCCTAGAAACAATCACAAACATTTAGGAAAGATAAACGGACAGAAGAAAGAAAAATAACCATCCGAGCGCTGGAATCGAACCAGCTACCGCTCCAGCGCGGATTCGGCAAAGCAGACGCTCTTACCGCCGCACCAACGCGACCGGCACACTAAACAAATATTAACAAAATTAAAACTACAAACACCCAAAATGGAACGAACAAATTTAATTTACAAAATCGATTGCTAAATTGCCCAAACTCATATATTAGCCAAACAAAACAATATTTAAAAAACAGAATAAATGAACATAAAAAAGGCATTAGATACATAAACCCAAGCGTAACTGCCCTTTCAAAACATACCATAGATAATGACCACAATTTTAATATTAATAACATAAAAATTTTAGATTTTGAAAAACAATATAAAAAAGAAACATAAAAGAAATTATATATATAAAAAAAAACAAATAATACCATTAATTTCAGAAATTATACTTATAATTTAAGTTGTGTATATAATGACATAACTAAATAATAAATTAATTTAAAATAATAATAATTTTTTTGCATCTAAACCCGTTACAAATGAAAATTCCAAAATTAAAGGTAAAGTAAAGTTTTGGGGTTAGAGCACATCAGCAACTGAGAAGGCTATTTAGCGACTGATCTACAGCTTAACGTGGGTTCCGAACCGCGGTCATCAGCTACCGAAAACCCGGATCAGCACTCGCCTCGGGCTATCAACCCCTGATTTTGTGCTTAACCGAAAGTATCTCGAGAAGCCTACCGACTGGCGAGTGTCCAACGTAGAGAACCTCTCAAAAGGCATCCGGCCTTACCCAGCTTCGAACTGGCGTGATTGAGGGGTTGTCAGATTTTGAGTTCCTTGTCAGATTTTACACATATTATTATTTAAACAATAATATATATATATATATATATATATATATATATATATATATATATATATATATATATATACTTTTGAAATACTTCGAAAAAGGGTAATTCCTGTGAGATCAAACATCAAGAATACCTGGCTCACGACAACACGCCTTGCCAAATACCGATTTGATTTGAATGAGTTTTTTGACAAGCAAAAAACATCACTGTGACTTCGCAGCCAGATTTGATTCCTTGTGACCTTTTCCTTTTCCCAAAATTAAAACACAAATTCGTAAGTTGTTACGGTTATATTTGCTTACCAGGTTTGGTTGTATTGTGTTGGAATTTCAGTTACTTAGACTTTCCATATTTTGCCATTTTGGCGAAGGTACTGAAAAGGAAATGGAGTACATTTTGCGTCGAGCCTGGTGCGTGGTTATTTTGCATATCTGGTACTGCGTAGTAAGTCGGGATACAGGGCCGTACTTTGTTGCGGCCGTATCGAGAATTTGTAAGAGTTGATTACGTATTTTCTTGCTCATATTTGATTAGGCTTTGGCAGAGGGTCGGTACCATGTTTCGTTAGTTTATCTTTATTTTAGTTTAGTTTATCTTCCTGGAATCACTACAAAACACTTATCACTCACTTTCATTCATCTCAGTCCGGTACTGGTAGTTTGGTTAATTGGCAGTACTCTAGCGGAGAGCTACAAAATTACTTCGCGGGCTTGATTTTGGAAGGAACCATTTTTGGTCTTCTCCTATCTCTTCTCCTTCCGACCACCTTCGAGAGCAGTCGACAGTGCAGCAATAGGCCTTGACCCAGTGCAGAATTTCCGCTGATTAGAATCTTGGAGTTCGGGATATTTTGGGAATAGTGCCGAGTTTGTCAGCTTAGCTGGATTTTTATTGCTAACACACTGCGAGCTGCCCCCGAAACCTATCGAGGTATATTTTGGACCATCGTAGTTAGAGAACCCTCGTGGCCGTACGATTATTTGTCGTCCGACGAATAATTCTTTTTTAACCCAGATAGGGGTAAGAATAATTTAACCTAATTAAAATATTTGTCACAATATTTATAAAACCTCTTTCTAGTTTTTTTTGGTAGTGGATTGATTCCCTAACTTCATATTTTCCTGTACACGGGGTTAATCCGGGTGAATCTTTGGCTTCTTTCCACGCACGTCTTTGGGTGTCCTCGAAGTCCTCACGACCCACAGGAGCAGACCCACGGGATATCGGAAACCGTAAGGGGTAGACAGACCAACGTTCCGCCTCACGTGGCCCGTGCGACACTCATCGGGGAGTTTCGTGGATTGACTGACCAAAGATAAGTTATCATAGTACTAGTCATATTATATTAGGTTTATTACTGTTTCTTATCTATAAGACATCTTTATTAAAGTGCATGTATTTTACTAACATAGTTAATTTCTGATTATAACCAAAAATCCCTCTCCTATTCTTTGGCTTCCACGATATTTTTTTAAATGATGATAATAAATGTCTAAGTACCGAATAATGTTTTCTTTTATCGCCTGAGAATCTCATGTTCTCTGAGCAGTAATTAGCCCTGGGAAATATACACCATATTAATATATATTGTATTTTTTTTGAAAGGTACTTTTTTTTGAAGCCCCAAAACGGGTAACGGTCTATATTTTTTCTGTGTTCAATGCAATGTGGTAGATCTTAAATGCAGTCTATGGTTCAAGTCTAGATGTTAAAAGCAAACGATCGAAACAAAACAAAAATATTGAGAGTTTACTGGACTGGTATTTTGGAAACTTGGATTTAACTCTGGTTTACTGGAAAGTTTATAGGTATATTACAATACTTAAGAAGCATACAAAAATATATTTATAATAAATAAATTAGATTTAATTAAATTAATTTAATTTTAATGAAATTATTTTTAGAATTTTTTTTAAGATGAAAATAATGAACAACAATGATAACACTTTGTAGGTATAATACAATACTTAAGAAGCATACAAAAACATATTTATAATAAATAAATTAGATTTAATTAAATTAATTAATTAAATTAATTTAATTTTAATTAAATTATTTTTAGATTTTTTTTTAAGATGAAAATAATGAACAACAATGATAAAACTTTGTAGGTATATTACAATACTTAAGAAGCATACAAAAACATATTTATAATAAATAAATTAGATTTAATTAAATTAATTAATTAAATTAATTTAATTTTAATTAAATTATTTTTTGGATTTTTTTTAAGATGAAAATAATGAACAACAATAATCAAACTTTGTAGATATATTACAATACTTAAGAAGCATACAAAACATATTTATAATAAATAAAAAAATATATAATTGTTTAAAAAATGGTGCTGAAGATGACACCCTCAAAAAAATGGGCCTGGGTGGTGATGGTCTGGTTTTAGATCTTTCACTTATTTAAAAAAGAAATATACAAAAAATATTAATCTATATGAGTGTAGCTATCGCCGGAACCAGAAAAAAAAACAAAATTGTTAGACAAAATGGCGCATTCTTGAAATTTGAATACCGAAAACAGATTTTTCATTAGTTTTTTTTTACGAAAGAAATAAAAAGTTATTAAAATAAAAATTTTTTGGTGGTTCCGGTCATAGCTAGCGGTATACTGAATAAAATATTAAAATTTGGAATAAATCGGATGAATAGTTTTTTTTTGTTTTCCCCCGCCCTGTAGGAAAAAGTAGTTTTGAGATAATAATAATAATAATAATAATAGTAATTTCCCCTGTTTGGTTTTGTCTAGTGTTGAATCCGATGTCCACATTACTTAACAATAGCAATATTGGCTACAAACTTGACATGAGAAATTCCAGGAAACTATCTCATTTGCTATACATGGACGACTTAAAACTCTATGGAGAAACAAGAGAGAAACTAAATTCATTAATAAAAACAGTCGAAATATTTAGTAAGGATATCAAAATGTCATTCGGACTCGAGAAATGCTCCACTATCAGCATACAAAAGGGAATAATAAAAGAACAACATTTAACAGTCTGCGGTATACAAGAATTAGGATCAGAAGACTCATACAAATATTTAGGAATGCTTCAAAATCAAAAATTTGATCATAGCCTATAAAAGAAGAATTTTTCCACTTTGTACCAAAAACGACTGACAAAACTCTTAAACACCAAACTGAACGGTGGAAACCTCATTAAAGCGATCAATGGCTGGGCGGTGCCAACTCTGACATATTCTTTTGGCATTGTTAAATGGTCTGAAGCAGATCTTGATGAACTGGATAGATTGACACGAAGAACATTGACAAAGTTCCGATGTTTACATCCCAATTCGTCCACAAAGAGGCTATATATTCCAAGAAAGTTGGGAGGCAGAGGGCTTGTGAATGTCAAGAATCTTTGTCTCAATCAGGAGAATAGGATGAGAGAGCGCTTCATTAGTTCACATAGCACACTAATGAAACTAATTGTTAAGAAGGACCAGGGTTTCACCCCACTAAATCTAAATAAACAAAATCGTATTGATAGTAGAACAGCACTGAAGGATATCGTTCAAGAATGGAAACAACAGACATTACATGGGAGATTTCCTAAATCACTTCAGGATGACTCCATTGACAAATATTTGTCTCTAAACTGGCTTACCGATGGACTATTATATCCAGAAACAGAAGGCTTCGCGACAGCTATTCAAGATAAGGTAGTAAGGACAAAAAATTATGAAAGACATATTTTACACATGGATGTTGTCGACAAGTGCAGGAAGTGCGGTGGTGTAGGAGAAACAATTGAACACCTTGTTGGAGGGTGTCCAGTCCTTGCCCCTAATGCTTACCTAGGCAGGCATAATCAGCTGGCGAAAATTATACACCAGCAAATCGCTTTAAAGCACTCGCTATTTGATAAGATACCTCCACCATATTACAAGTACACGCCTTCCCCCGTACTTGAGTCAGCCGATACAATTATTTACTGGGATAGACCAATTACAACAGATCGGACGGTTGACTATAATAGGCCGGATATTGTTCTAATTAACAAAAAGCAGAGGAGAGCTTTCATAATTGACATTGCGATACCACTCTCTAATAACATCAGAAAAACTGAAATAGAAAAGGTCACAAAGTACGAAAATCTTGCAATTGATCTGAAAAATCATGGAAACTCCAGAAAGTGGAGGTGTTACCTTTTGTTATGTCCGCCGAAGGCCTAGTAAGCAAAACCTTTTCCAAAAATCTGGAAATTCTTGGTGTTTCAAAATCGATTAACACAGTAGGACAACGAGCAGTTCTCTTACAAACTTGCCACATTGTTCGTAAGGTACTAAGCTGAATGGGAGGAGCTGAACTGCTTTCTCATTCTGGCATTGTAAACCCGACCAGCCTAGGCTGAGATGATCGATGAATCATGTTTGTGATAATATATGGATGACCTTAAATTATATGGAGAAACTAGAGAAAACTCATTGATAAAAACGGTTGAAACATTCAGTAGGGATATCAGAATGTCATTCGGACTGGACAAATGCTCTACCATTAGTATACAGAAGGGAAGGGTTCAGAGTCAACATTCAACACTTTGCAACATACAACAACTACCACCAGAAGAATCCTACAAATATTTAGGAATACCTCAAAAGCATAAACTTGATCATAACCAGTTAAAGAGGGACTTTTCCACTCTATACCAAAAGAGACTTACAAAACTTTTAAACACCAAAATGAACGGAGGAAACCTCATTAGAGCGATCAACGGTTGGGCGGTACCAGCTCTGACATATTCTTTTGGCATAGTTAAATGGTCAGAAACTGACCTTGATGAACTTGATAGGTTGACGCGCCGAACATTGACAAAGTTCCGATGCCTGCATCCAAACTCATCTACGAAAAGACTATACATCCCAAGAAAGTTGGGGGGTAGAGGCCTTGTAAACGTAAAAAATCTCTGTCTCAATCAAGAAACTAGAATGAGAAAACACTTCCTTGATTCAAACAGTACGTTAATGAAATCGGTTGCAAATGAGGATCGGGGTTTCACCCCACTGAACCTAAATAAACAAAATCGTATTGATAGCAGAACAACACTCACGGACTGTGTTCGAGAATGGAAAGGACAAACATTGCACGGAAGGTTTCCTAAGTCACTCGAAGATGACACCATTGACGAACAATTGTCTCTGAAGTGGCTGACCGATGGACTCTTGTACCCAGAAACAGAAGGTTTCGGGATATCTATTCAAGATAGGGTAACAAGAACAAAAAACTATGAAAAGCACATACTGCACTTGGACATAGTCGATAAGTGCAGGAAATGCGGTACTTTGGGGGAAACAATTGAGCACCTTATTGGCGGTTGCCCGGCCCTTGCTCCTAATGCTTATTTAGGATGGCATAATCAACTGGCAAAAATTATACATCAACAAATTGCAAAAAAATACTCGCTATTAGAAAGCGCACCTCCTCCATATTATAAGTACTCGCCATCTCCTGTACTTGAATCATCCGATACCATTCTTTACTGGGACAGACCAATCACTACTGATCGAACGGTTGATTATAACAGGCCGGATATTGTGCTAATCAACAAAAAGGACAAGAGGGCTTTTATAATTGACATCGCAGTGCCACTATCTTACAACATTAGAAAAACTGTGATAGAAAAATCCACAAAGTATGAAAATCTGGCATACGACTTGAAGAACCAGTGGAAACTGAGTAAGGTAGATGTATTGCCCTTCGTTATATCCGCCGAAGGCCTGATAAGTGAGAGATTTTCAAAGAACCTCGAGAGCCTCGGTATCTCGAGATCGATTGCCATAGTGGGACAGCGTGCCGTGCTCTTGCAGACGTGTCACATTGTTCGTAAGATATTATGCTAGGGTGAGAGGAGCTGAATTGCTTTTTCATCTTGGCATTGGAATATCGGCCAGCATGAGCTGAGATTCTATAGTAAGGATGAGCAGAATAATAATAATAATTTATTGAATCCTCAACACAATACAAATATGCATGGATCAAGTCAAAACAAGAGCATGCACATTGCCACATTTCTGTGCATACAAAGAATATATAACATTTAAACCTACATATAAATATTTATTCTTGATAAGGTATATAATTTAATAAAGTATTTATTCAATCCTCACAACAATAAAAATATCCATGATTAAGTCAGATTGACAGAATTAACAGAATGTTCAGTGACACGACCTCAGAAATAATACATGAAATGATAATCTTGCACAAATAAACATTGTATACATAAATAAGCATTGAATATAATTATTGATACGACATATATTCTTCTAAACTATAAAAACTTTGATTGAGAAATTCGCGAACTAATTTTTTAAATTAGTGATGAAAATCACTATTTTTTACGAATGCTACAAAATTTCGCCTAACAAAGATGATAATCTCCAAAATATATAGTGATGGTAGAGTCAAAATCCTGCATTGTTTAAAAATTGGTCGACATGTTGCCAGTAGTGACACCCCACCCATCATTCGAATTAACTTTTTTTGTATTTTGAAAACACGCATCAGATGAGGCCTACCCACCCCAAAATATCAAACCGTACCTAGCGCGACTGTAAAACTCTGCATGAATGCACAATATCCGTGGTACCAACCCGTTTCAACCTATAAACAGCATATGAGACAGCAGCTAATGTCTTGCATAGTTCAGCTATGTGTTCATCCCAGCAAAGTCTGTTATCGAGATGAACACCCAGAAATCTAGTACAGGATGTTTGCTGTATAGACTTACCGTTAATTTTCAGTAAATATGACTCCGTTATAGTGTGTGCTCGTGGACTAAAAGCAATAAAACTGGTTTTGTCCACGTTAAGGGATAACTTATTATTCGTAAACCAACTATAAAATTTATTGAGCATTTCCTGTACCGTTTCAATGGCTCCCTGCATGTTTGTATTTCCTGTTAAATAGCTGCTATCATCAGCAAACATTACCATATTTCCGTTACTGCAAACATCTGGCAGATCATTAACAAAAATTTAAAAAAATAGTAGACTCAAAACAGATTCTTGGGGCACTCCAGAAATAATCCTTAATCTTTCAGATGTTGCTTCATCAATCTGTACAACTTGGTGTCAGTCAAACAAGTAAGATTGCAACCACTCTCTCACCCGACCCCTCAAGTCATAGTGAGGAAGTTTGTCCAGCAGTATTGCGTGATCCACCAGATCGAAAGCCTTACTTAGATCCATAAACAGACCAACACATTTGCAATTATCGTTTATGTTTTCATATATCTTGTTTAAAAATTCGCAGATTACTGAATGTGTAGATCGACCACTTCGAAACCCGTGCTGTGATGATTTCCATATATTAAAGCGCACAAGAAAGGACATGATCTGCTCATACACTACACGCTCCAACAGTTTAGATAACGTAGGTAGAATAGCTATTGGTCTATAGTTGGAGAGGGAGAGCCGGTCACCTCTCTTGAAGACAGGAATTATTTTTTATGTTTTTAATGCCCTTGGAAAAATACTAGTTTCCAGAGACCAATTCACTAGATATGTTAACGGTATTATTAATGAGTTGATAGACTTCTTCCGTACAACTGAAGGAATATTATCTAGCCCCACATAATTTGTATTTTTTAGTTTCCTTACTGTTTTAATTATGTCATATTGGTTAACTGACCATAATATCATAGAATTTTGAATTGGAGTCACTTGTCTAACCCTAGTAGCAGCCATTGAAGTCACCAACACGTTCTTAGGAAGATTAACAAAGTATTTATTAAAACAACTAGCAATTTCATACCTGTCTTTCAAAGTAATTCCATCCTCATCCCTTAAGGTGCTTATCTTAGTTCTTGTATTGCGGTTTTTTTTAATGTTATTGTTTATTATTTTCCAAGCCGTTTTTGACTTGTTCTCCGATTCAAAATATTGTTTCACATTGTTAAGCAGCTTAGCCCTTCTTATAACCTTTCTATAAATTCTTATGTACACCCTATAATGTGTAGCATCTTGTTCGGCTCCGGATAATAGTTTCGTTCGATACAATTCTTTTAAAGTAATAGATGACATTCTGATACCTCTTGTCAACCAACTTTTAAATTGACCCTCATTGGATATTCTTACTTTTCTAAGGGGAAAGCACATATCAATGTAATACTCCAAACAATGTGAAAATACCTCAAATCCCCGGTCCAAACTTTCAGCCTGAAGTACGTCATACCAATCTTCCCCGCTCAGATACAGCTGAAATAGTTTCATATTAGTTTCACTATAATGTCTTTTAAATTTTGTTATTTCATGCAGATTTGATGTAATTGGAATCTCTATCAACTGAGCCGAATGATCAGACAGACAATTACTCCAAACAATACAAGACAAACCATCTAATTCATAATTCGTACATATGTAATCTATAAAAGTAGCCGATCTTTCTGTGGTACGAGTTGGTTCCTTTACTGTATTACATAACCCATAACTAAGTAGTACATCCTTTAAGTTACTAACAATATTAGTATTTTCCTTATAATCGATGTTTAATCCCCACATAAAACACATTTGCAATGTATTAGAAGGCGTAACCCATAAAGAAAACTATTCAATTTTTGAAAAAAAATATCAATATTAGTATTTGGAGCCCGATACAAATTCAATATACAAATTAAGTCATTCTCAAACTCAATATAAATGCCGCAAATTTCAAATATACCATCACTACTATATTTATTTGTTCTCTCTGTCTCTTTAATGCATGAACTCAGCTTATCACTAACAAGGATCATGACCCCACCACCATTTGAATTTTCTCTACAATAAGCAGTACCCATTTGATAATTATTCATTTTGTACAAGTTGATGTCACTGTCTGTTAACCAGTGTTCCGTTATGCAGACCACATCGATCTTCCTTAATTTTATTATATATTCAAAGTGATCGATTTTGTTTCTCAAACTTTGTACATTCTGATGTAAGAGCACAATAGCACATTGATCATGTTTACCCCGCTCTTCAGCTAATTGATATTCATCAATAGAATAACTAATTTTTTTCCTTTCTATTTCCATTCAAACAGGGCAATTCATATCAAAAGCAGAGTGCTCCACATCATATCTCACACTTTGTGTTGGGTTTGCCCTCTTACAGTTCGTACATTTAAAGTTAGAATTTGTACATTCTCTTGCCACGTGATTGTTTCCGCCGCACCTGAGGCATGCTTCTTCTTTATCACATTCATTTGAACTATGACCATATTCCCCACACTTAAAACACCGATACACCGATATATACTCAAAAACTCGACAGACTGAGAAACCTATGCACAATTTTCGTCTCGATTCCATAATGGACCAAAATGTTTTTGGGTCGCATTCTACGATGGCCATATAATTCGTCTTCATTTTTTTCACAACCTTTACTTGTAGAGCAGTGTTATCATGTAAAATAAATTTATTCTGCTTAAGTAAATGTGCCTTTATGTCTTCCTTACTGATATTTTCTTCTATATCTAATATCTTTATATTTCGATATTTATTTTTCGGCGTTTTTATATTGTATTTGCTTTTCAGTTTTTTTCTACCATGATTTTTAGTTTGCTAATCTCCTCTTTAGTATTACATTTCATCAGTATACCACCATCTTTTACATTTTTCATTTGAATGATACCGACTTCAAGATATATTGGATTGACGACATGTTTTATGGCTTCTTTGGTTTTTTTGTTATCTTGTCTTGCCTTGGGCTCAACAACTAGTACTTCACCTTTATATTTTTTGCTTATTTCTGCATATGTACTTACTGATTTTTGGTTAGTCTTCCGCGTTCGACTTCCTGTTGTGGTAGTTTCTTCTTTAATAATTTTTTCTAGCTCCTTTTTTACAGTATGTTTTAAATTGCTCGAATTCCTTTTTAAACCCATCAGTCCAAATAACAACTTCGACACAACTACGGCAAAACCATTTAAGACCTGGTAAATTCTTTACCAGATCAGACGTGCTGATGCAAACACACTCAGAATGAAAATTCTGTTTACAGATACCCTCACATTGAATTGTGTCAGATTCATTTCTTTTAATTATTTTTCCACATTTACCACATTCATCTGCCATTATAAATATTTATTTCCGGCCGACGCGTTTATATCGTAGGTTGTTTGTTCGATCAAAGTCCCTTCTCTTATCACTGAAATAGAATATTTCGGCAAAACATTCTTGTAATTATGTTTTTGGAAGATTTTAATTGTTATTTTCTTACTTTACTATAATCGCAAACACTATGCAATTGTACACACTCACACAACTGAAATTAAATTCCCCTAAAACCTGCTTAAATCGGCTTATTCTTAAGAGCACATGTAAAATAAGTCTTGATGCTATAGATCTACTCATAGGTCACTCAGATAAATGAGTTTTAACTATGTATATTTTCGAAAAACATTGATATAACTATGTACTTGCAATTAATCTGCGATACGAGCACCATACATTATCTCTTCAGTTCGCTCATATTCCTCTGCTTCTTCTGACTTCGCTTTTTTTCGAGCTGTTCTGGCCTCTTTAGTCACTAGTGCTCTAATCCTATCAAGTTATCAAAATACATCAAAACATTTATGTTTTTAAAACATTATTTTTCAAATTACTTTCTGAAATTTATTTTATCTAGCGATTATTTTTTGTTTCAAATATTTATCAAGATGATTAATGATAAGAAAAGTATTTTTATAGCAGTTGCATTTGATTTTAATAAATCAAAGAAATGTATTGCTTGATAGCCTATTTTCTAAATAGTACTCTTATTTTTTGGCAATAATCTGTATATATGTTTTTAACTATAAAACTTATTAATTGCTATATTACAATAGTTGAAAATGACTTCAATATATAAACATAGTGTTAGTTTGACTAATAATTTCTTTCAAGGGGTGGTAAAGGTTCAGTAAATTAGAAAACACTCAATATATTACGTCTCGTTCGTGATATGCATGGCTCGAAATTACAGAACTCTCTATGCCACTTAACTCGTAACAGTCTCAATCTTTCATACACTAATGATTTTTTATGGATCATTAATAACCCTCAAATGTTGGAACCAGTGCCGTAGATCATTTGTTTCTACAAATAAAGGAATAAAAATGTTTATATTTTATTCTTTCTTACTTATATTAGGTATTTTCTAAAAAATTTGAGTCCAAAAACGCCCTTGTGAACACATTAAATTCTTGTGTAAGGACATTAAATTCTTTGTATAAATCAACAGTATGGAATCTAGGATTCTCTCCCAAAATGACTCAGAACGATATTCTGGGCTATGTTTAATTAATTTAAACGTTACTCTATGTATTACTTATTATTTTCATACGAACCATCGAAACACGTCAACTTATGTATTAAGGGAAAAACATATAAACAAATATAAAAAACATAAAACACATTGGAAACACACACGTTGGAAAAAGCAGCCAATAAGCCAAAACTTACCCAAAATATTTACAACAAAAAATGCATATCTAAAAACACGAAATTGAGACGTCACAACACAGTTATTAAACCAGAATGTCTATATGGGGCAGAAACGCTCATTATGAATAGAAAGAGAGACATCGAGGACATTGAAAAGAAGGAAAGAAAAATCATTAGAAAAATCTTAGGCTCCAAACAAATAAATGGCACATACCGACTTCGAGAAAACCAAGAAATCAAACAATACACAGATATACATAGCGATATGAGAGAAAGAAGACTTAAGTTTTACGGACACATAAAACGGATGAATCCGAGTAGGCTAACGAGACAAATAGTCGAATTTTATGAAAATAGGAGTAGAACTAAAGTAGAAATGCTGCAATTAAAGAGGACCTAAGATCAGCAAATATTACACAAAGCGAAATTCAGGATAGAGGCTGTTTCAGACACAAGGTTGACGTTTGGAGAGGGAGAAAAATGTAGGAAGACTGGAACAACTTGATCTGACGAAAGGATATTTCTTAATTTTATTTTTCACGGACGCCGCTGAACACGAAGTAATGGTATCTAAAACGGATCGAACGCTGTATGAGCAGAAATTTATTACTCTGCTTATGAATGAGTTAAGATTTTAAATAGTGTATTTAATGCTGCACTATTAGTAAGACGAATCGTGCGTAAACTTTTAAATTAATATTTCAAACTTGTTCATTTTGCGTTGATGGTTCGTCTTCGTCCACTTCTTTTTCTCTTTTCGAGCGTGTAGCCTGATTGAAACAGAGCCCGTGCGATCCGAACTGGGATGAAAACCGATGCATTCCCATTATTTTTTATAATTACTGTAAATATTCAACTTTAATCTGGCTTGGATACGATTCCTAAAAAGATTTGAAAAATGTTTCATAGAAAAAATTTACAAATCACGCTATTTCTGAGAGGCTGTAGTAAATATAATAAATAAATACATAAATAACTACCTAACTTGCAGATTATTTTCATCTTGTCGTCAAGTTAACGTTTATTTTGAACGGTAAAGTGCGTTCAAGATACATCGTTGATCGATTGGTTGCAATAAACTCTTAACAACCCCTGTCGTAACGAAACCCGGCAAAGTGGCAAGAAACGTAAACAGGGCCGGATCTAATAAAATAACAGATAAAAAAAGATAAAATTAATTTTATACCTGGTTCAATAGTTTCCAAATATTTTAGTTTAGTTCGCATTGTTTTCTTAAACAGCGAGGTTTTATAATTTCGAACGTATTTTTTGTTATTCCAAATATTAATCATCTTCTGATGATACTAACATGGTTAGGGAAAATGATTTGGTGTTTAGTGGTAAATCTCTTCAAGTTTAGTATTCCAAATATGCTAAAAATGTGGCGTTCTTGGCAAGATAATAATCATTGTACCTCCGGTAGTGCTAATTCTAAAAGAAAACATTTATCGCCCGATGCTAAGCAAATTGTTGTGCAAAATATGTAAGTTTCTTTATTTA
The DNA here is from genome assembly GCA_031761425.1 of Cosmopolites sordidus. Classification (NCBI taxonomy): domain Eukaryota; kingdom Metazoa; phylum Arthropoda; class Insecta; order Coleoptera; family Curculionidae; genus Cosmopolites; species Cosmopolites sordidus. Next base: position 54,423 of record JARFXV010001119.1, on the reverse strand, counting down.
ATCGGAGGCTTAATGTAAAGACGCAGCAGAAACGTCTTCATTAACGAAAACTCCGTTGTCTACGTCTATAGTTGTCTGAGTGGTTGCAATAAACTCTTAACAACCCCTGCCGTAACGAAACCCGACAAAGTTGTAAGAAACGTAAACAGGGCCGGGTCTAATAAAATAACAGGTGAAAAGATATAATTAATTTTATACCTGGTTTAGTAGCTTCGGAATATTTTAGTTTAGTTCGCCTTATTTTCTTAAACAATGCAGTTCTATAATTTCGATTGTATTTTTTGTTGAAAAAACAATTACCCAAAAAATTTTATAGATAAATCGTTTAAAAATTTTGATACTAGGCAAAACAGACACGTTATTAATAACAATAATAATAACTCTCAAACAATTAACCTCACAATTCCTTATATCCGCGGTATTTCTGACACAATTAAAAGAGTAGGAAATAAATACAACATAAGAACGACATTTAAAACAAAAAATACTCTTAGATCTCTATTAACAAAGACTAAACCAAACAATATACAACAAAATACCAAAAATGTGGTTTATAAAATTCCCTGCAAATGTGGCAAATTCTATATAGGTGAAACATCTAGACCGTTAGATGTTAGAGTAAAAGAGCATACAAACCTTCTTAGAAAGGGCGATTTTAATAAATCTAGAATTTGTCAACACGCATGGGAATAGGGTCCAAAAATCAATTGGAATAATTCCAAAACGGTATTAAAAGAATCGAACAAAATACAGAAGATTAAAAGAAACCGCTATAATTAATTTAAATAAAAATAACTGTATTGCCATGCCTTCAGTAGATTTAAATTCAATATGGTTCCCGATTCTAAAGAATACAATTAAACACATTTAAATATTTGAATACACAATCAGTACAATAAACAATCACACAGTAAACATTACCTATATATATATTTTTTGGTAGTACGTCACTGTCATGAAAATCTATTGTTGTCAATGTAAGTATCGTTGACATATACAAAAAAATCTATTTACTTTCACTCATAATTTATATATTACAAATTAATATAATTTATTTTTTAGTTCACTTTTGAAAACGGGGGGGAGAGTACCCTCCGAAACGTTAACGTTAAAAGTTTGTACATTTTTTTATAACATTTTTACATCTTTAAAATTTTGTTCGTTAGGCAAATTTATTACAAAAAAGAATCACTGAGAAATTTGTCTCCATTTGGTTTTTTGTTTTTACCCAGTGATTCTTTCTTTAAATAAGAACAGGTATTTTTCATATTTTTTGAGTTTTAGATAGTGGCGAAAAACCTAAATAAAGGAAAAAAATATCTTATTACTGTTGTATAGATTCTTTGTTTTGTGCTTCTAGACACATAGTTGGACTTCATCAGTGCCTTCAGGTTTCCATATTTTCGATTACCCTTTACTATCCTGGCCTGTATTTCGTGCTCTTCGTGCCCGCCCTCTTCGATTGTAGCTCTTAGATAGCAGAATTTCTGAACTCTTTCAAAAGTATATTCTCTTCCATCACTGGCTACCATGGTTATATTTTCTTCTTTTGCCGATAGATCTTGCATTTGTCCCATCACCATATATTTTGACTTATTTTGATTTATTTCCAAGCCGCACTTCTTCCCTTCTTTTTCTATTAATCTTATGGTTCTCTTTAGCTCCTTTTTGGTTCTTGCCAGTATAGTCAGATCATCTGCGAAGGCCAAGCATTGGTGTTCACTGTTGTATATTGTGCCATCAGTTCTCAGCTTGCTATTCCTTACTATTACCTCCAGTATCAGATTAAAGAGAGTCGTTGACAGAGGGTCTCCTTGCCTAAGACCTCGTCTCACCTCGAATTCTTGCGATACATCACCATTCCATACTATTCTATCTCTTGTTTTCTCCAAGATCATCTTTGTCAAACTAATCAGTTTTTTGGGTATTTCTAGTTGGTTCATTCCTTGATGCATTTTTTCCCTAATTATTCTGTCATAGGCTTGCTTAAAGTCTATAAAGAGGGTATGCAGCTCAATTTTGTATGCATAGCAAGTTACTTAAGAGTAAATATTTGGTCTGTTGTTTCTGAACCCTGTCTGGTACTCACCTATGACTTTTTCTGCATATATATTTAATCTTCTTCTTATTATCTGACCCAGTACTTTGTAGCATGTATCTAGCAATGCTATACCTTTATAATTTTCATGCCGGCTGAATGGTCAAAAGCCTTAATCTGCCCAATATACAAAAAAGAAATAGAATAAGAAATAATAGAAATATTCTATTCTATTAGAATTATTCTAGAAATAATAAAGAATTGAATATTAAAAAGGAATATGTATGGTATAGTATTGCTGCCGATACGGAACATACGGTTTTACGCCTTTTCTCGTATTATTGTATTTTTAATCCAATTGTGCATATGTAGCATCAGGTAAAATCCAATGTTAGAGCAGAAAACATTTTTCCGACTCTAAGTGCATGTGCTGCAATATTAATTAGGAAGGTTGTAAATAGTATTCCTAAATAAAGTTGCATACATTTGATTAACCATGTTATTAAAGTAGATATAGATTCCTATATATCATTTACTAATAATATAGAACCACTTATTATTAATGTAGAGCAATGTGACAGAGCGAAACCGAATTAAATGTATAATTAAAATTAAGTTATAACTTTTATTGTACTAATAGATACATTTATTTATTTATTTATTTTTATTGTACTAATAAATTCAAAATACACAAACCAATAAACAATGTTTTACTCATACATAATATAACAATAATTTAACAATATTTTATTTTTCCCAAAATTATTCAGAAGTTAAACCACTTTAGCGCCTCCAAAAAAACTAGGAACATTTTTATTGAGACCTATTGGGACATTTTGCCGAGGGGCAACGGAAGATCGTGAAACGGACTATACACGTTAGATATTAATAAAATGATCCTGAAGCGCTCATAAAACAAATATCATTGGCGGGTGTGTATATGAGTGTTAATTGCAAACAAACCCACACTAGATGACGCTACGGTACTGCCTTACGGTCGTAGCCTCTCGACTAGATACAGTGCTACAGTCAGAAAGACCTTTCTTCGGACTTAACTGTAATTTGGATTTTTTCAGCCGATTCGCGCTGCATATGTTTACGTCTCTACGGTTTTTTTTCTCTCTTTCTTTCTGTCTCTATCTTTGTTTCTCTCTCGGGGGAACCTTTCACTGAGTCCCGCGTAGCGGAATGAAAGGACGGTCACCATCGAGGTTAGATGCCGGCGGCCGCACGGTGACAGGTGAGTTGGTTCAGCCTCGGGCCATGATTACATCGGCTTTCGTAATTCGGGCACGCAGTCAATTGGCTCGTCCCTACGTGGATTTATTTATTTAGTCCCTGTACGAATAAGTTTTGAAGAGGTTTAGACATTTTTTTCCTATAATATGTTTAATTCTTCTGTTGGAACCTTTGGTGTGAAATACTAAACTTGAAGAGATTTACCACTAAACACCAAAACGCTTTTTTGAATTGCTCGACGCACGTTTCGCTAAACATGTTAGCATCATCAGGAGATGATTTAATCTAATTCTAAAACTAAGCTATGTTCTATTTATATGAAAACCATACCTAACGAAGAGTGTAAAAATCATGAACCGTGAAGTGTACTAAGGGTATACCATTAAGAGGTTTCGAATGTTGGTAACGAATAAAAGAAACGTTTCATAATATACCTGAAGGTTATTTATGGCAGTGCGAAGCTGGATAGTGTACAATTATACGTGGAACACAACATCTGTCAAATGATCGCCACGACTTCTGTGGCATCTCACAATTCTTTTGTTGAAATTCTCGATTACTGCTGAACACATTTGCGGAGTTATGTCACGAATTATTCGCCTAATTTCTTCTTTCAACTGTTGAACGGTTTGCGGATTATTTTCGTAAGCTTTGCTCTTCACATAGCCCCACAAAAAATAGCCTAGCGGCGTCAAGTCGCATGACCTTGGTGGCCAATTTACGTCCCCATTCCGGGAGTTCAGCCTCCATCCAAACTGTGTACGCAACAAAGTCAATGTTGCACGTACTGTATGATATGTCGCACCATCTTGTTGGAACCACATATTCTCTAAATCCATGTCCATTATTTGACTCCATAAAAAAAAATATTAATCATCGTTCGGTATAGTTCTCCGTTTACTGTAACAGCTCGTTCATCTTCATCTTCAAAAAAATACGGTCCAATGATATCCTCAGCCCAAAAACCGCACCAAACTGTGACACGTTGAGCATGCATCGGGATTTCGTGGATTTCTCTAGGATTTTCATTGCCCCAGATGCGACAATTTTGTTTATTTACGTAACCGTTTAAGTGGAAATGAGCCTTAAGTGGAAATAAGTGAAAATGATTTTATCGCAAAAATTATTGTCATTTGCCTCCATCTGTAGGATCCAATTGGCAAATGCACGGCGTTGCCCATGGTCGGCTGGCTTCAGCTCCTGTGTTAGCTGGATTTTGTAAGGACAGGAGAGGCTGATCTCCCGGAATGGGGACGTAAATTGGCCACTAAGGTCATGCGAATTGACGCCGCTAGACTATTTTTTGTGGGGCTATGTGAAGGGCAAAGCTTACGAAAATAATCCGCAAACCATTCAACAGTTGAAAGAAGAAATTAGGCGAATAATTCGTGACATAACTCCGCAAATGTGTTCAGAGAATTTCAACAAAAGATTTGTGAGCTGCCAGAGAAGTCGTGGCGGTCATTTGACAGATGTTGTATTCCACGTATAATTGTACACTATCCAGCTTCGCACTGCCATAAATAACTTTCAAGTATGTTATGAAACGTTTCTTTTATTCGTTACCAACATTCGAAACCTCTTAATGGAATACCCGTTAGATGTCTGGATGCTATTGACAAAAATAGTTCATAGTAGAAGTTGGATATCCCATTAATAACATACTTAAAACATACATGTATAAATAAAAATAATGTAAGCTCGAGACAGGAAGCAGCTTGGTTAAGGTTTGTTTAAGATCAAGATCAAAATGAATAAGAAAAAAGAAACAAGGGTTGGTCGATACGATAGTAAAATCCAATTAACTGCAACGGCAAAACATTCAAGAGATAATCACAACCATGGTAAATATAATTGAAAATTTTAAATTTATATAACAATCGTCCGATAAGAAGACCACTCCTTTTTTCACTTCTGAGGCATAATAAATTTAATTTGGATGATATAAGCTATATGGCGTATATCCAACGAAAAAAAGACTTCATTTAACCAGTAACGCCATCTTGAACACACGCATTTTTTAATAACACATTTTAAGCCGCTGATATATATTGTTCATTCGTAAAAATAGCGTCTTTGTCTAAAAAAAGCAGCGTTATATTTGTCTGTTCCCTTTATTGCCTCATATCGCTCTGAGCTATCTGAGCTGGTTATTCGTAAAGTTGAAATTGGCCATGCAAAACGAGCATTTCGCTAATCTGGTGCGCAGTGGCCTTATCGTTTGGACCAACAGAAATACTCTAGTCGAAAAAATCTAGTCAATTTCATCAAAAATTGACAAAAAACATCTTTAACAATAGTTTTGATTGATTGCGCGGTTGGCTCTTGGTGAAACATAGTAACAATGATAATAATTAAAACACTTGGTATTTGTTTCACAATATATTCAAGATATTCTCTAACATGTTTCGGCCTCGCGACCATTCTCAAAGAGAGTTATGTATAAACTAAACTAAAGTTTCAAAGTGCTGTCTAATGGAAGTCGGTTTTTTCATCTCGTTAAATTTATTACATTATCAATAATTGGAGTATTTCCGAAGTCTAGCTGGGTGTTTGTTAGGTTTTTGCCGTCGTATATGGCTTTTTTAATTTCGAAAATTTCCAGGTAATTTAACAGCCTGCTTTTATTGCAGCTATGTATTAATTTGGTATTATTAATGTTAAAAAAATGGTTCTGGTCTATACAATGTTCGGCAAAGCCCGTCTTTCTCTGATTGTGTAAAATTGAATATTTATGTTCTTTTAGCCTATCATTGAGCGATCGGCCCGTTTGGCCTATATAAATAGCGTCACACATATTACATTTAATTTCGTATACTCCAGATTTGTCACAAAATTTTGCTCTTTCTTTGTTATTGTTTAACATCGATGTAAGATTATTCTTATTAACAGAGATAATATTAATATTTTCGTTCTTTAACTGATTTGTGATTCTTGAACTTAATTTGTGAATATAGTTTATAGCATGCCAATTTTTACAATCTTTTTCGGGTGTTGCGGCATAAAAATGTTTGGTGTTGTTTTTCTTAATCTTGTTTTTTATCATTTTATCTATGATGCTTGGCTGATATCCATTATTCCTTGCGATATTTTTGATAATATTAAGTTCTTTTTCATAGCTGTCTTTTTTAAGTGGAATCGTTAGAAGTCTGTGGGTCATACTATGAAAAGTGGACATTTTTACATTCCATGACTGATTTGAACTTGCGTGAATAATTGTATCGGTATACGTGGGTTTTCTAAATATTTCGAATTCTAATTTATTCGGTGTTCTTATTATTTTTAAATCTAAGAAATTTAATGAATTATCCGTCTCTGTTTCTATTGTGAACTGGATTTTTGAGTTTACACTGTTTAAATATTCAAGAAATTGACCCAATAGTCTTTCTGTACCGGCCCATATGCAAATAATATCATCGACATACCTGGCCCAAAAATGTATGTGTCTTGTATAATTAGTGTCGCTAAATAAATTGTTTTCAAAATTAGCGATATTAATTTCTGCCAGGAGGGGGCTCAGGGGGCTTCCCATTGGTAATCCATTCGTTTGTTGGTAAAATTTTGAATTGAACAGAAAATAATTTTGTTCGGTACATACATTGATAGCTTCTATGAGAGCATTTTTGTGTACGATTTCAAGATTGCATTCATGAATTCTTTCAGTGAGGATATTTTTAAGATCTTGTACCGGAATGGAGGAAAAAAGGCTTTTTATATCGAACGAAACTAACTTTGCATTGAGAGGTATCTGTATGTTTTTTAATTTTGTTGTTAGTTCTATTGTATTTTTGATTGCTTTGGGCGAGTTGAAATCGATAAATAATGGTAGATCACTGTTGAGTTGTTTGCAAAGTTTATATGCAGGTGCATTTACATAAGAAACGACTGGTCTCATTGGAATGCCATCTTTATGCAGTTTAGGCATTCCGTATAAGACTGGAGATTTTGGGTTCATGGTATCTAGTTTGGATTGCGATATATTTAAGAAGGTTTCATTGTACGTTTTTGTAATTTTCTTTACAGCGGTATGATATTTTTTTGTTGGATCGGTCTTGAGTTCTCTACAGTTTTCTGTGTTGATGAGTGTGTTCATTTTTAGTAGGTATTCATCTTTTGTTAGAATAGTAACAGTATTACCTTTGTCAGCTTTGCAAAGAATTAAATTGTTTTGGTAAATTTTGTTACGTAATTTATTAATTATTCTGAGTTCGTTGGAATATTTATTTTTTATTTTATTGTTTGCTATTATATTTGCAATGTTATATTTTGCTAATTGGCTTTTATTTAAACTACTTAAAAGCTTCTCTAAATTGGCTGCGAGTATTTCAATATCTGTGGATTTGACGAAGTTTGGACAGTATTTGAGGCCTTTTTCTAATAACTTAATTTCTTCATTATCAAACTGAACATTTGTTAAATTTACAACTCTATCATAAAATCTTACTGAACTAATTGAATTGATATTATGAGAATTTAGGTGAGCAAAATTTTGTGACTTACATTTTCTTAGGGTATTTAATTTTCTTAGCTGTATTAGGTACTGTTTATGTGTTGTATCCTTTACTGACTCGCGCACTGTCCTGTCAAAGTATTCAAATTCGAAATAATTTGATTTGTGTAGCAATTCTGTGTGGACTAATTTAAGATGTAAGTTGAGATTATCCCTGTTTCTGTACCATTTGGATGCTTCTTCTACTAGCCAATGTTTCCGAGCTGCATTGACAGTGCTTTCTGCTTGAGGTGAGTGGTTATGACATGAAATCTTCATAAATTTTGGTTGGAGATCCTCCTTTTGACACGTTTGAATAAACCATATGTGATTATTACACTTTTTCACTTTCAGTAAAGTTTTTTTGTATATAACCGCTAATCCATTAGACAGCACTTTGAAACTTTAGTTTAGTTTATACATAACTCTCTTTGAGAATGGTCGCGAGGCCGAAACATGTTAGAGAATATCTTGAATATATTGTGAAACAAATACCAAGTGTTTTAATTATTATCAAAAACATCTTTTTTTTGTTTCGTCTAATGCTATAGCTCATTGGTAAGCGGTAAGCCTTGACCTCCTTCAAGCCACACTTCCAACCTGATCGATATACTAGGCTAATTGAAAAGTTCGCGAAGCGACATCTATAGAGCAAGCAGTAAAGGAACTATATAATCTACTACATTTTGAAGTTTCATCCTTCATATGAACATATGTTAAGTTTCAAGTAGATCTGTCAATAGGCCTCGTGACGAGCGCAAACGCAGCCGCCATGTTGAAGTAACGGTAATTTAAAAGTTTCGTACTGTTTTGATCAACAATGGCTGAGAAATCAATATTTTCTCCTTAAAAAAACAATTATTAGAAAAAATCGTCGATGGTACTTCATGTATTTATAATTCAGTTGAAGCCCATAATTATGAACAATTGAAAAGGAGGCTAAACTGTCATGGACGTCCTCAAAAAGAGGAAAAAACTGACCTGATTGAGAAGTTACGCATTAATACTTGTTTACTATGTAAAAAAATAATAAAACAAAGAATATCTATAATTTTATTCTAATTAATAATGTCAATCAATTTTTAGTACTAGCAAAAACATTTTAATTAACGTGAAAATTTCTCATGCATAAAATTAATAAAATAAATCATTTAATATTTTGTGGCTAAACATAACATTACACTGGGGAACAATTTGAAAAATAATTTCTGTTGAGTTCGATATTTAAGCTGACTAAGATATTTAAGCTGACTGATTTAACTTGACTAAGCTTGGCGAATCACAGAAGTCACTACTGCTCTCATAGCGGCGAACCTTCTTCGACCTAGGAGTAGGGGCGTGAGTGACGTTGCGTCATCCAAAACTAGTTCGGTCAGTTACGCATGAGATGTTAAAATACGCGGATCTGTGTCGCTCTGATATAGTAAAGTCAAAGAATACATACACAACTACAGATTTTCGTTATCGTCTGTCTCTGATAGTTCCCGTCGTAAGTGCTTAAACAGCCCTGATTCATTTTGTTATATATGTGGCAGTTTTACCATCCCCATTCAACGGACTAATATTAGTACATTTATCAGGCAAGCCTATTTTGCTTATTTTAAAGTGAAAATAGGTGACCAAGATAAATCATGGGCCCCTCATAAAGTGTGCAAGCAGTGTATAGAGAGTTTACGAATGTGGACGAAGAGAACACGTAATAAACTTTTGTTTGGTATACCAATGGTTTGGCGAGAGCTCAAAGATCACTTAAGTGATTGCTACTTTTGCATAGTGAAAACATCAGGATTCAACAAGAAAAACAAACATAAAATTAAGTACTCTAGTTTGTCATCAGCTATACGCCCCGTGCCGCATTCAGCTGAAATTCCAGTGCCAGTTTTTTAAGAATTACCTTCTTTAGAAATACAAGAATGTGAATCAAGTGAAGATCAAAGTTGTGGCGAAAAACCCAAATAAAGGAAAAAAATATATGAACACGCCACAATCATTGAGATATTACTAAGATCGAAGTAACTCCACCGACGAAGAATTCCAAGTTTCCAATGATTCTGTTCGTAAAGGATTCAATCAACATGAATTAAACGATCTAGCACGAGATTTGGGACTATCCAAAAAAGCATCGGAATTATTAGCATCAAGACTGCACGAAAAAATTTGCTTGACAAAGGAGCTAAAGTCACTTACTATCGATCCAGAGAAAGCGAATTTAGGCAGTACTTCAGAAATAATAACGGATTTGTATATTGCCAGAACGTAGAAGGTTTAATGAAAGAATTGGCCATTTCTAACTATAACGCAACTGAATGGCGATTGTTTATAGATATCTTAAAGCGTAGCTTGCAGTGTGTTCTCCTACATAATGGAAATTTATTCGGTTCAGTCCCAATAGGTCATTCAGTTTCTTTGCGTAAAGAATATGGCGATATAAAAAAGTCATTGACTTGTTGCAATATAATATGCACCAATGGATCATCTGTGTTGACCTTAAAATGGTCTGTTTCCTTCTTGGCCAGCAACGCGGGTATACAGGACAACCAAGTATCCCTTTTTTTGTGCATGTGGGACAGCAGAGCTCGTGAGAAGTATTGGGTGCAATCGAACTGGCCGCCAAGATCTGACCTAAGACCTGGTGATCCAAACATTTTAAATCAGCCACTTGTCGACAGAAAAAACATTGTATTTCCGCCTTTGCATATAAAACTAGGTCTCATGAAGCAATTTGTTAAGGCTTTGTCAATTGAAGGAGACTGCTTTAAGTATATCATTTCGGCATTCCCTAGCCTGTCATATGAAAAGATAAAGACTGGTGTGTTTGATGGTCCACAGATTCGGCAACTCGTTAAAGATGAAAATTTCACTGAAACAATGACCGAACTTGACAGGAATGCTTGGTTGGCTTTTAAAAATATTATTAAAGATTTTCTTGGAAATACACGAGCCCCGAATTACATCGAATTTGTTCAAAAGTGTCTTGGAGAGCTTTAAAAAGCTCGGTTGCAACATGAGCATCAAACTGCATTTCTTACATAGTCATCTTGCTAACTTCCCAGAAAACCTTGGTGCTGTTAGTGATGAACAGGGCGAGCGATTCCCTCAAGATCTAAAGGTTATGGAAGCGCGGTATCAAGGTAGATGGGATGACAGTATGATGGCTGATTATTGCTGGTACATCAAGCGAGAATGTCCTCAAACTGAACACTCCAGGAAAAGCTATAAGAAGAAATTTTTACCACAATATCTTTTATTAATTTTTTGTATAAACACAATTTAACTTTTAATAATATGTTAACCTCTGTATGAATAAAATATTCTAATCTATTTGGTCAGATCTCACCTTATTTCCTTTCGTATGTACCCTTTCAAGGTAAAATGAGGGGTATGCTGTAGCTTAAGAACTTGACGTGATAGAGAAAAACTGTGAAAATTTTTGAATTCAGAGATGAAAAATTAGTCAAAAATAACTAACAGATCCAAGTCAACAAAATTGCTATTCCCCAGTGTTATTAATCTGTATACTGAGTAGTATTTTATATAACTAAATATATAAGTATAATACGAGTTAATATAAGGTACATGCACCTAAAATGGCCTAGTGTCTAACATGGCCCACATTAAAAAAAAACTACTTCTACTATTCTCAATTCATTTAAATTTCGCGTGAAGACTTGTTTATACCAATAGGCAAAAATGCAACCCTACGTCAAGGTCAGCGCGTAGTGATTTTGAAATTTTCGACCAGTATATCATTAACGTGCTGGCTGTACAGCGTTTTATAACCTCTATCGTCCGATTTTTTTGATTTTCTCTCAAAGAACGGATAGTTTCGGTCCTTTTTGAGCAGTGGCTCGATTTAACAACTTTACCAGTCCATTAAATAAAGTTTTTTTTTTCAAAATCGATATTTCTTGTGTGACTATGCAAAATACACTATGATCGCCCTCAGCTTCAGTTAAAATGGAGCAACATGTCAAGAAAAAGAGGGGTACATAGAGAAAGAATCAGCTTCGACTAGCTTTCGATGCCATTAACATCCGTCCATTGTCACAGAGAGCAGCTGCAGCAAGGTACAGTATTCCACGAAGAACTCTAATAAATCATTTAAAATCTGGAAGCAATAAAAAGGTTACTGGTCTGCTAGCAACTTTAACCGAATCAGAAGAAAAGCAATTAGTGGCAAAAATTGGCATCTCTTTACGATCTAAACTCGTTCGAAAGCAAGTCTATGAATTTTGTATGGGAAATGAAATAGAAAACCGATTCAATGATAAAAGAAGCACTGAGGGGAAAAGATGAATCCCGCAATGGCACAAAAATTAAATTATGTCTTCGTTCAGCAACATTTTCAGTCACTCAAGAAAGTTTTTAATGAACTGGATATCTCCGATCATCCAGAGCGTCTGTACAACATTGACGAGAAAGGCAATCAACTTACATTGCACCATCAGCAGAAAGTTCTCGCTCCAAAGGCCTCCAAACGAGTTCATTTTATAACTCAGGAACATGCAGAGAATGTTACAATTGAGAAAGATACTAAAGATAATAAAAAAATAAGTAAAGCGCAATGTAGCGATAAAGTTATACGGTTGAGTAAAGTAAAAGAAAAGCCAAAACGAAGTACAGAAAGACTGTAACGTAATACTAATAAAAAGACTGATAAGGCACTTAGAGAAGAAAGAAGAAAATCTAGCGAGACACAAAAAACAAAGTACAAAAAGAGAAGACAAGAAGTAGTAAAGGGGAATACTAAAACAGCTAGCGATAAATTATGGTATTGCCAAGCTCGCAAGACAGAACGTGTTGCTGATATGAGACAATGAATCTGTGGGCTTAACTAAAGAAGTCGAAGAGTAATTTACGTGTCCAGGTTGCAACTAAACTTATGAAAAACAAAGGTGATAATCATTTAGATTAATAAGGGTAGTTTTTCATAGAGGAAGACTTGTTTCTTGTTCAATTCTTCTATTGGAACCTTTGGTGTGATGCACTAAACTTGAAGAAATTTACCACTAAACACCAAAACACTTTTTTGAACTGCTCGACGCACGTTTCGCTAACCATGTTAGCATCATCAGGAGATGATTTAATCTAAGATTAATAGCTAGTCTCTTCAAGTTTAGTTGTTTCTTGTTATCTTGTTAAATGTAAATGATAAAACATTTTCTATGTTGATTTTTAGCTCTTTTTTCTTTAGCTCTCGTTTGTTTAGTTTACTTCGTTTGTTTACTTTTATTATTTTTATTGAACATTTTTATAGTCACTTCATAATTATAGTTGTTTGTTTTGAGATCTCTAATCTGTTGTACCTTTTATGACGCTGAAGAGCTAATTTTAAATTTGTTTAAATATTTTGTTTTCATTTACAATATTATCTTTATTTCAGAAATTGACTGTGATTCAGGGCACAGAAGATATACACTTTTTGTTTATTTAATTATTTACTAGTCGTATTAGATATATGTAAAATTGATGTATGAGAACAATTACCGTCTTTAATTAGGTAATACTGGAGAAGTACAATTTAATTTTTTTTCAAAGATCTAAGATGGCCCTACAGAATTTTGTCATGATCAAAAGTCTGAAAAGGTGATTTTTTCTTATGTTTCTATTAGAAACTTATGTACCTAATTGTTAAAAATAAAAATAACTTTATTTTTAAACGTAGTTTTCATTTTATTAAGTTCTAGAGCTGATACACCTAAGATAGCCCAGACGCCATTTTTTTTAATTAATGATTAAAATTAGGAGCCAATAAATTATTCTTTACTCATTTTATATAATAGTATAATATAACATAAATATAAAAGGCTAAATTTAATGTAATTATACACACGTAAAAACTGGGCTGCCTTAAGAAACCGGATAACTAACATGGCCCAACGCAGACCTTTTTAAAAACTATTTTTTGGCATTAAATTATATAAAATAATTAAACTATGTTGTAAATATTAAAAACTTGGTTTGCTTGCTTGGTTGCTTGGTTGCTTGGTTTAATAAGATTTTGCAAAAAGTGGGTTTTATAAGGTTCCCGTACCTTATAAAAAATATATTAATTTTTCAGGGTCAAAAATGTAATCAGGAGTAATTAATGTACCTGTCGACCCAGCTGGTGACGAAGGAAAATGGCTGGACATTTTTTTTCTGTTGGACCTGGTACAATTTCCATATCCGCTGTATTTCTAGCTTGAAGTCTATATATTTTTGTACCTTTTCTTCAGCCGTCTTTTGAATGTTGTGTGTGTTTGAAACAACTATGTCGATTAGGAATGCAGTTTTCTTCCTTTTGTCCAGCAATATAATATCTGGCCTATTACAGTGCCCGGTTTTGTCAGTTGTTATTGTTCGGTCGTAATATAACCTGAAATGGGCTGAATGAAGTACCGCATGTGAGGTATATTTATAATAAGGAACTCGCTCTGTTATAAGGTTATTACGACTTGTAAGCTCTTGATGAACTATACTGGGCACCTGACTATGACGGTGAAGATAATACGTCTGGGAGAGTCTACCACATACTCCTACTATATGTTGGATAGTCTCAGACTTTTCGTGGCATTTCCTACAGTTGTCATTTGATACTCGTACATCCTTAATGATATATTTTTGGTATTTCGATCGTCGTTTTTTTAGTTGTTTTTCTACTACTGTGCAGGTGGTGTTTCCTATATTTTGTTAGTGTAATTCTAATTATTTGCTGTAGACTTTCAATATCTGTTTTTGACCAAGATATAATTCCAAAGGAATATGTTATGGCTGGTATAGCAAAAGTGTTTATAGCTTTTACTATATTTCTACTGTCTAGATCACACCTACATATGCTTTCAAGTCAGGACGTGAATTCTTTAGTTAGCGTTTCCTTAATGAGTGTATGCTCAACTCTCTTGGACTGTTGTATTCCAAGATATTTATATACTTCACCTTACTGCACTATATATTCTTGTTCTGCAGTGACAAACCTTGTCATCTCTAACTTAAAGCCTCTCTTTATGTTAACAGTTCTCCATTTATCTAATCCAACGTGCATGTTAATATCAGTGGTAAATTTCTTTACAACCTGAATGAGTTATTTATTGCAACATTGTTATTATTAGCCTCCCATCTTACTACTTGTGCCTTATAAAAAATATATTAATTTTTCACGGTCAAAAATGCAATCAGGAGTGATTAATGTACCTGTCGACCCAGCTGGTGACGAAGGAAAATGGCTGGACATTTTTTTTTTCTGTTGGACCTGGTACAACTTCCATATCCGCTTTATTTTTAGCTTAAGGTTTATATATTTTTGTACCTTTTCTTCAGCCGTCTTTTGAATGTTGTGTGTGTTTGAAACAACTATGTCGATTAGGAATGCAGTTTTCTTCCTTTTGTCCAGCAATATAATATCTGGCCTATTACAGTGCCCGGTTTTGTCAGTTGTTATTGTTCGGTCGTAATATAACCTGAAATGGGCTGAATGAAGTACCGCATGTGAGGTATATTTATAATAAGGAACTCGCTCTGTTATAAGGTTATTACGACTTGTAAGCTCTTGATGAACTATACTGGGCACCTGACTATGACGGTGAAGATAATACGTCTGGGAGAGTCTACCACATACTCCTACTATATGTTGGATAGTCTCAGACTTTTCGTGGCATTTCCTACAGTTGTCATTTGATACTCGTACATCCTTAATGATATATTTTTGGTATTTCGATCGTCGTTTTTTTAGTTGTTTTTCTACTACTGTGCAGGTGGTGTTTCCTATATTTTGTTAGTGTAATTCTAATTATTTGCTGTAGACTTTCAATATCTGTTTTTGACCAAGATATAATTCCAAAGGAATATGTTATGGCTGGTATAGCAAAAGTGTTTATAGCTTTTACTATATTTCTACTGTCTAGATCACACCTACATATGCTTTCAAGTCTGGACGTGAATTCTTTAGTTAGTGTTTCCTTAATGAGTGTATGCTCAACTATCTTGGACTGTTGTATTCCAAGATATTTATATACTTCACCTTACTGCACTATATATTCTTGTTCTGCAGTGACAAACCTTGTCATCTCTAACTTAAAGCCTCTCTTTATGTTAACAGTTCTCCATTTATCTAATCCAACGTGCATGTTAATATCAGTTGTAAATTTCTTTACAACCTGAATGAGTTATTTATTGCAACATTGTTATTATTAACCTCCCATCTTACTACTTGTGCCTTATAAAAAATATATTAATTTTTCTCGGTCAAAAATGCAATCAGGAGTAATTAATGTACCTGTCGACCCAGCTGGTGACGAAGGAAAATGGCTGGACATTTTTTTTTCTGTTGGACCTGGTACAATTTCCATATCCGCTTTATTTTTAACTTAAGGTTTATATATTTTTGTACCTTTTCTTCAGCCGTCTTTTGAATGTTGTGTGTGTTTGAAACAACTATGTCGATTAGGAATGCAGTTTTTTTCTTTTTGTCCAGCAATATAATATCTGGCCTATTAGAGTGCCCGGTTTTGTCAATTGCTATTGTTCGGTCGTAATATAACCTGAAATGGGCTGAATCAAGTACCGCATGTGAGGTATATTTATAATAAGGAACTCGCTCTGTTATAAGGTTATTACGACTTGTAAGCTCTTGATGAACTATACTGGGCACCTGACTATGACGGTGAAGATAATACGTCTGGGAGAGTCTACCACATACTCCTACTATATGTTGGATAGTCTCAGACTTTTCGTGGCATTTCCTACACTTGTCATTTGATACTCGTACATCCTTAATGATATATTTTTGGTATTTCGATCGTCGTTTTTTTAGTTGTTTTTCTACTACTGTGCAGGTGGTGTTTCCTATATTTTGTTAGTGTAATTCTAATTATTTGCTGTAGACTTTCAATATCTGTTTTTGACCAAGATATAATTCCATAGGAATATGTTATGGCTGGTATAGCAAAAGTGTTTATAGCTTTTACTATATTTCTACTGTCTAGATCACACCTACATATGCTTTCAAGTCTGGACGTGAATTCTTTAGTTAGTGTTTCCTTAATGAGTGTATGCTCAACTCTCTTGGACTGTTGTATTCCAAGATATTTATATAATTCACCTTACTGCACTATATATTCTTGTTCTGCAGTGACAAACCTTGTCATCTCTAACTTAAAGCCTCTCTTTATGTTAACAGTTCTCCATTTATCTAATCCAACGTGCATGTTAATATCAGTTGTAAATTTCTTTACAACCTGAATGAGTTATTTATTGCAACATTGTTATTATTAACCTCCCATCTTACTACTTGTGCCTTATAAAAAGTATATTAATTTTTCACGGTCAAAAATGCAATCAGGAGTAATTAATGTACCTGTCGACCCAGCTGGTGACGAAGGAAAATGGCTGGACATTTTTTTTTCTGTTGGGCCTGGTACAACTTCCATATCCGCTTTATTTTTAGCTTAAGGTTTATATATTTTTGTACCTTTTCTTCAGCCGTCTTTTGAATGTTGTGTGTGTTTGAAACAACTATGTCGATTAGGAATGCAGTTTTCTTCTTTTTGTCCAGCAATATAATATCTGGCCTATTACAGTGCCCGGTTTTGTCAGTTGCTATTGTTCGGTCGTAATATAACCTGAAATGGGCTGAATCAAGTACCACATGTGAGGTATATTTATAATAAGGAACTCGCTCTGTTATAAGGTTATTACGACTTGTAAGCTCTTGATGAACTATACTGGGCACCTGACTATGACGGTGAAGATAATACGTCTGGGAGAGTCTACCACATACTCCTACTATATGTTGGATAGTCTCAGACTTTTCGTGGCATTTCCTACAGTTGTCATTTGATACTCGTACATCCTTAATGATATATTTTTGGTATTTCGATCGTCGTTTTTTTAGTTGTTTTTCTACTACTGTGCAGGTGGTGTTTCCTATATTTTGTTAGTGTAATTCTAATTATTTGCTGTAGACTTTCAATATCTGTTTTTGACCAAGATATAATTCCATAGGAATATGTTATGGCTGGTATAGCAAAAGTGTTTATAGCTTTTACTATATTTCTACTGTCTAGATCACACCTACATATGCTTTCAAGTCTGGACGTGAATTCTTTAGTTAGTGTTTCCTTAATGAGTGTATGCTCAACTATCTTGGACTGTTGTATTCCAAGATATTTATATACTTCACCTTACTGCACTATATATTCTTGTTCTGCAGTGACAAACCTTGTCATCTCTAACTTAAAGCCTCTCTTTATGTTAACAGTTCTCCATTTATCTAATCCAACGTGCATGATAATATCAGTTGTAAATTTCTCTACAACCTGAATGAGTTATTTATTGCAACATTGTTATTATTAACCTCCCATCTCACTACTTTATTTACATACCTTATATGAAATAAGATTAAAACGACGATAATTTAAGTTAGCAACGATATAAGCAAGTGTGATCAGGTATTACGTTCACACAATTTTTTTAAGATATAATATTTATATAATTTATATAACAACATATTTTTTTGTATATGGGATGAAATCGTTTTAGGATAAAAGCCTTTAAGGCTTCGTGTTTTAGAACTGTGTCCATTTCGGTGTCCATTTGTTATTCGGTCATCAATTCTGGTATGTGTTTAAGAGATTTAGAAAGATATTATAGCACCCACGGATCTATTATGACCATCTTCGTTTTATTGCTGTTTAAAATATAATATTTATTTGAGATTAAATGCGCGTCAGAAATTACGACCTATAATAACTGAAACCACTCTTGTAACATGTGTTTTGATCTGTGAATATCCCGTTAATCCTTCAACAGTGTGATTAATGTCTAAAAAATAACTCTTTAGAAGTCGTCCTAATGGGTCATGGGTTTGTTTCTAATGCTTATATCAGATGGAAATCATGACATGAATTACGACAATTACAAAAAGTTGGTTTCCGAGAAACTTATTCCGAATTTGCAACCGAAAAGTGTTATAGTAATCGACAACGCCCTGTACCATAACAAACAAGTGGAAAATGCACCAACGTGATTGTCAAGAAAAACGGAAATGCAACAATGGTTACGGCTTAGAGGAATACCTTTTGACAATAAGATGTTAAAAGCACAACTTTACGACCTTATAAAAACCCATAAAACAAGGCACAAGAGATATGAAATAGACAAAATTTTTAATGCAAAATGGCGCGACGTATTTCGATTGCCACCGTATCATCCAGATCTGAATCCCATCGAGTTGGTTTGGGCCGAAATGAAAGAATATGTCATAAGAAAAATGTGAATTATAATTTTAACAAAGTGATTAAACATTGTGAGTAGTTTTTGAGGAATTCTCAATCGACCAATGGAAATCTCGGTGTGAGCGAGCAGAACGGTCGGAGTAACAATATATTTTGAATTAACCAACAATAGATTTTCAAGGTTATAGCACTTCCGGTTATCCCGGAAGTCGTCAGTAACTTCCTTATTTTAAATAGAACACCACGACCACCTATTTTGAACTGTTTCTTAAATATCTTGATTCTTTTGCAAATTTTAAAAGATGCAACATTATATTCAACACTGCGCCTTTTACCCATTTTCGACTGGTGCTAAGCGCTTCTGGGGTAGACGGAAGCACAAATCGAAATCTACATAGATAATTAATTTATCGCATACAGAGTGTCCAAAATTTGATGACCAATTACATTATGTTCAAAGTTAAAAAAGTTGATTCTGCATCGATTCGCTATAACATTCCCTATACCTTTTTCCAACAGTTGGAAACTGTTAATCCATATTTTCTATTTTAATGTGATTTTTGACAGAAACCGATACATCGCCATCGTTTTTTTTTTCGAAACAAAATGAAGATGACTGAAACAGCAAAAATTCACTTTAATTAGAACATGAAAACGAAACAAGAACATAACAAAAGAAATTGGAATTACAACAAATAATAAATTAATGTAAAATTACAATAATTGATCTTTATAGCAAAAAATACGATCGAAATTATAAAACTGCACTGTTTAAGAAAAGAATGCGAACTAAACTAAAATACTTCGAAACTACTAAAACAGGTATAAAATTAATTTTCTCTTTTTATCTGTTATTTTATTAGGCCCGGCCCTATTTACGTTTCTTGCAACTTTGCCGGGTTTCGTCACGGTAGGGGTTGTTAAGAGTTTATTGCAGCCAATCCTTCTCCATCCCATATTAACATAACTTCTCCATCCCAAATTTCTTAATATTCTATCATTGCTGATGCAGTCCATATACTTTGTTTTCTGCTCTATATTTCCAGTCTATATTTCTTAGACTCACGGTCGGTCGTTCTAGTAATTATCCACATATACCACTCACTATCTCTACTAGGTGTTTATTTTTCTTACTAAGAGTTATTATTATTAAACAAACAAATATAACGAGATAATCAACCAGTGATTCATTTCAGGCATTTTATTCAATCCCTCACAGATATAATCGTGGAGATCGAGATGAAAAACTACCAGAGACCAAAATAAAAGAAACTTTTAATAGAACGTTAAAACAAAGAGAGCATTTTAAAGGAACAACGGAAAAAAATATAAGTAAACGTAAGACGACGCGCAAAAGGTTTATGCGTACAGTTAGAGGCCTAGCCGAGCTTAAATAGTATGGAATTACACTATAGGAATACGGTCATTATGTAATTTGGTCCGATTGTGTTGCACCAAAACAAAAGAGCGTGGAATTATTAGGCTCAGTGTTCGGTCTCGAGCGTGAACCATAACGACAACGTCCATTAGAATTGGTACAACTGTTAGGATGGTTGAAACAAAAAAAAAGATAATTTATTCAAAACTTCAAAACGCACTAAAAACATCCGCTTCACGAAAAAAATTGCTGCTGACCTAGGGAATTCAAACTCATAGTGAAGACGCATCAGATGCGAACCGTCTCCTCTCCAAAGGGGCAGATAACAGTGGCCAAGTCTGGAGAATAGACTGGAGGTGAGAGAATTTATTATTCGTGTTTCAAAAGTTCGTTTTTAAAGGTTTTTATTTTTTTTTTGGGTTTTTTGCCACGATCCAAAACTCAAAAAAATATCAAAAATATCTGTTCTTATATAAATAAAGAATCACTGGGAAAAAAAACAAAAAACAAACGGAGACAAATTTCTCAGTGATTCTTTTCTGTAATAAATTTGCCAAACAGAATTTTAAAAAATATAAAAAATTTCTAAAATAAATACAAACTTTTGAACGTTAACGTTTCGGGAGGTCTTCTCCACCCGTTTTCAAAACAAATCTAAAAAATAAATTATATTAATTTCTATATATAATGCAAAGATAGGAAGTAAAAATATTTTGTGTATGTCAATGATACTTACATTGACAATAATAGTTTTTAATGAAAGTGACATACTATCAAAATAATATATAGGTGAGGCTTACTGTGTATTGAAAACATTTTTAATTTAACATTTAACTTAAACATTTAACATTTATTATCATTAATTTAACATTTAACATTTAACTTTACTTAAACATTTTTAATTGTATTCTTTAGAATCGGGAACCATATTGAATTTAAATCTATCGAAGGTATAACAATACAGTTATTTTTATTTAAATTAATTATAGCGGTTTCTTGTAATCTTCTGTATTTTGTTACCGATTCTTTTAATACCGTTTTGGAATTATTCCAATTGATTTTATGTCCCGATTCCCATGCGTGTTGACAAATTCTAGATCTTTAAAATCGCCTTTCCTAAGAAAGTTTTAGGTTCTTTTATTCTAACATCTAACGGTCTAGATGTCTCACCTATATAAAATTTGTCACATTCGCAGGGAATTTTATAACAGATATTTTTGATATTTTTTCGTGACGAAAAACCCACAAAAAATATATGAACACGCCACAATCATTCAGACATTATTTAAAGGTCTTTCTCATTGTCATGATGATCAAACGCCGTTACTGATCCCCTTAGTCGTCATTGTGGATAGTTTGCGGTGTTTTTTCACTCCAAATCCCGCAGGGCCGTAAAATACGATTTCAGATAGCTCGTATAACAAGCAATGTCTTTATTGTATTGTATCTTTCTCATGACATGGAAATGAGGATTGACCATATATAGGAGAATCATCGGAAAACTGATCCCCCTGACACAACATTTCTGTTTTATTTTTTAATGTAGTTATCTTGCAATTCAACACATTAAAATTAGTGATGTTCCCTCTTTTTAAGACCCCTCAGTATAATGGAACTTGTCCAACTCTGCAAAACAAACTGTTGTATCGGATTAAAATCATCATTTGAAGTGAATCTTCGACGATTGAGTTATTTTTCAAATTTTTAAAGAGAAAGTAATCGCCGGGAACTAAATCCAGTGCATATGGATGCCTTTCCAAGAGGTCTGAGCAGACCCGTTATCGTCGTGAATGAGCATTTTCTTTTCGGCCATATATAGATGTTTAGACTGAGTTACACCATTCTGTTGGTCCAGTGGAGAAACGTTGTATTATCCAGTGATTGTCCTACCTTTTGCGAGATAGTCTCTGAGCACGACACCACGGGGATCCCAGAAAACCGTAGCCATGGTTTTTTTTTGCATATGGCACCGTTTTCGCTCTGTTTAGCGTAATTTCACTTGCTCCCACCCACTTGTTGAACTGGACACAATAGAAAACAAATAACGATACTGAAAATAAAAAAGCAGGATTATTCCTGAGAGACCGAACATCAACAAAACCTTAGTACTATCTCACGACAACGCCTTGCCGCACAACGATTTGAATTAACGAGTTTTTGGAAAGAAAAACATAACACCTGCTCCACAGTCCTCTTTTTCACCAGACCGGAATCCTTGTGACTTTTTCCGAAAATTGAAAAGACCATAAAATATTTTCTACGTAATTCTATATAATATGTAAAGATATTTTATTTATAAAATGATGGCTATAAGGTAATTTCAGAAACTGGGGTTTTTCTACGATTAAATTAAATACTACGAATAAACAATTCCGAAACTTTAGACTACTGTTCGGTTTCGCCGATAAAACAACAGCATGGTCAGCGTTCCAACTTCCAAACGGGCATAGAATTAAGTAATTTAGCGTTTACGGCGTGGGAAACCGCCATATTATATGTAAAACATTACCGAAGGAAACACATTTATATTCAACGTGTTTATAAAAACGGAATAGTGGTGATGAACGAGGTGGAAAAAGTGAAAACGCGTGAGAAATCGTTGCTGTTGCGAGAGAGAGGGGAGAGGGGACTGTCGTTCAAGGTCACCGCATCTCAAATGACCTTTAGTAATGATATATGAAGAAAAAATCTTCATTTCCACCAAATTTTCAATCTTTTTATATATAGGCTAGATCAAAAATAATATTTGATGACCGATATATAAAAATAAGTATTATTGATTCATTTGTTCGTTACTTTGTGATAGTTCACTTTTTTAAAAGGAATAAAAAAAATTTTTTACTTTTTTATTTATCACTTTTATTTTTAAACAAAATTTGTGTGACTATAGTTTCGTAAAACGACTTTACATTCTCAAACACTACTTTAAAACTAAGGCTTTACAGCTGTTTATCTATTCCATGTACCTAATTTGATACTTTTATTGGGGTTAATTTTTTACAATATTTTAAATAGTGGGGAAAATGATTGACAAAATCCAACCTGCTATTGTTCGTGAGCTACAGCATTTACGTGTTAATAAAATGTTTGTGTATCGAACCATTAAACGTTACAATTGTACTGGTAGCATCGCAAAACACCATGCAGGTGGTCATAAAAAAATCCGCATCATAACCAGGAATAGTTCGAAAGGTAAGGGCACAAATTGAAAGAAATCCACGTCAGATTGGCATCAGACGTAAAATTGGCTAAACAGTTGAACGTGTTCGGCTCAAGGGTACGCCGCATACTGAAATATGAACTTAAGTTCCTTAAGCCTTACAAGAGACAAAAAGTTAAAATTTAACATCGGCGCAAAAGCCAACAAGACTTCAAGAAAAAAATTCCACTGTTCAGCAATTTGTGAACCAAGCAAACGATCGTTTGTGATTGAAGGGCAAGTTCAACGACAATTTGAACAACCGAGTTGCTATGCGTAAACAAGCGCCTGCTTCTGTGGTGGTTTGAGCGGCTCTAACTGTAAATGAACGTTCTTCGCTCGTTTTCATCGATCAGAGCGTTAAGGTGGACCAGGAAGAGAACCAACAGAAGGTGCAAAACGATGCGTTGATCCCTTGGACACACAAACAATTTACTTCCAACGGTTGGACATTTCTACAGGACTCGGCAGAATCACATAAAACTAATTTTTTAAAAAATCACGTTCCACAGTTAATTTTTTCGAAACAATGGCCTCCATACTCACCAGACTTGAACCCAATGGACTTTTCCATATAGTACATTTTGGAGGCTAAGGTGTCAACAAAAAATATGAGAGTTTGAACACAACATGACGTCATTGTTTCGTCGGAAATGACAACCAGAATTCCACATTCACATTCATGCAGCATGCGATGCATCATAGGAAAACTTATGATGTCATCGACAAAACTACAGCATTTTTGATTGGTAACACTTCGAGTTATGGACCCCAGCAAAAATTGAATTAGTTTTTCATTTTCAAAATAAATCCGTCCTTCTGTAGACATACCTATTGACCTACTACTAGAAAATGACATATCTGGCAGATTATAATCGATCTATCACGATATAATAGAACGTTTCCGATCGAGTTGCATTGCCTTCAATTACTAGTTGAGTGTAGCTGGAATGGTACAATGTAGCCGTTAGGTCTGTTATTAGACAGTTTACGCCCCAAAAAGAACATACAACTAAGTCTATCATTAACTTTTATTCTGACACAGTTTCACGGAGTCAATGTGAATATTCTCCTGAGAATGAACTAATTTATGTTGGTATAAACGCATTTCAAAATATTAACATTCAATGATGATCAACAACATTCGTATGCTTTTGTTTAAAAGTGATAAAAAATTCTTAAAACAATTTTCGAAAAATTAAGAATCGCGTCATACATCAGTCAAAATAGAAATGGCATCGTCGCATTGACTAATAGCGATAAGCCCCACGATAAAGATTGTTGGCGACAACAATTATTTCAGTGTGTGTCAGTGCATGTATTTGAATTCCATTTAACCCCTTGTAGCCTAAAATGATAAAAATGTAAAATTATTATGAAAAGAGACTGATTTAGGGTAATTAAAAAATAAAAGTCAATAATTTTTATATTAGTCATTTGTAACATTACTGTAACATTGAGTTTAATGAAAAAATAATTGAAAAATAATACTTATGTGGTATGAAAAAATCTCAAACAAGAGTATCCCTGCCGACCGATATATATATATATATATATATATATATATATATATATATATATATATATATATATATATATATATATATATATATATATATAGGCCTGAAAAGAAAAGTCTCCGATCAGTGCATTCTACTCGTTATGACATACGGAAGTGAAACCTGGACACTCCCATCGCAATTAATTCAAAAACTTCGGGTGGCACAGAGGGGAATGGAAAGATTTATGCTTGGCATTACAAGACGAGACAGAAAGTCCTGCGCATGGATCAGGGAACAAACAAGTCTGTGACATCATTGGAAGAGTAAAGCAATTGAAATGGAGACGGGCAGGCCATATAGTGAGGCGATGGGACGACAGATGGACCAAGGCAATCCTGGAGTGGATACCGCTTGATCGCAAATATTTATATTATATTTATATATATTATTATATTATATATATATATATATATATATATATATATATATATATATATATATATATATATATATATATATATATATATATATATAACTACAAGAATTGGGGCGAACATTAAATCAGCAAAAAATCCAAATTTTAGCTCTGCAAGAAACCAGGTTGACAGATTATAATACCTTGAACTTCGGCAACTACAGACTTTTTAAAAACGGATAAAAGAATATTAAAAAATACACCACATCTCGGTGTTGCTTTCGCTAAAAATATTTTTATCGAAATTTTATTTTATGATTTTATTTTTTAATTTTGAAAAAATTTGTATAAATTTTTTTTATTTAAATATATTTTTTTTATTTTCCCAGTAAATAATCGATTTATGACACTATCCCTCAAGTGTGCTAACAAAAACTATACATTAATCAATGCATACCTCCCAGTTAACGAAGAATATAAATCTAATCCTGAAAAAGTAAATAAGTCCTGGGTAATTCTGGAAAAGACTATCTCTAAAATTCCCTCCAACCATGTAAAAATCCTATTGGGTGATTTCAACGCCCAACTAGGGAAAGCAAAAAGTACAGGAAAACAGTCGACAGTATTCCCGCTCATAAATGGACTAACCATAGTGGCAGAAGATTCGTTGAACTATGTTCGCAGTTTAATCTAACCATAATGTTAACCCATTTTAAGAAGAAAATAACGAAACAAAAGACCTGGAAGTGCCCAAACACGTACATGGGTGAATTTCAAATTGACCATGTTGCCATTTCGTACCTGATTTCGTGAATGTTCAAGTCAAAAAAGGAGCTAACATAGACCCGGATCACTACTTGACTAGAATCATACATAGCTTAAAACCTCAAAATTTTATTCAAAAGGGACTGCTAATCCCAAAGTTCGACCCTACGAAAATTAAACCAGCCCTAACAGAAGAGCTTGATAAACAGCCAGCGCAGAACTGGTAAGAACTGAAACAAAATATTATTAAAACAGAGTTAAAGTTGGTCCCTTTACAAAAACGTAGAAAATATCCGTGGCGGGATGAAGTTTGCGAGCAAGCAGTATTAAGCCGAAATAAAGCATTCAAAGAGTGGAACCGTCAAAAAACAGAAATAAACTATAACATCTTTTTGGAAGTAAGAAAAAAAAACATAGAAGCTAATTAGACAAACTAAAAAATATATGAAAACAATCAACTTAATGAAATAAAACAGATTTCCAAAAAAATAACACAAACGTTTGTTGTTATTTAGTTCTAAATAACCAAGACAATTGCAATGAACTTGCGAAATATTTTGAACAACTACTAAACTGTCCTGAGGCCTTAAACAGATTACCAACACTAAACCCTAAACAAACAACAGATTCATTACCACCGAATGAAGATGAAATAATTAGGCAAATCAAGCGACTTAAAAATAACAAGGCTTCTGGTGAAGATGGAATCACTGCTGAATTTATGAAATCCGCTGGTTCAGGCACAATCAAGGAAATAACCAAAATTCTACAAGAAATTTGGCGAACCGAACGGATTCCGGAATATTGGAAATATTCTCTAATCCATCCACTACATAAGAAAGGAGATAGAACGGATGTAAGCAACTACAGAGGGATATCTCTTCTCCCAGTTTGTTTCAAGATTCTATCTCAATGTCTACTAGACAGAGCACAGGGACAGTTAGAACCTAAAATGGGTGAATATCAAGCAGGTTTTCGACCGGGCAGGACCTACCCGGAATAAATCCTGAATCTAAAATTGATTCTAAGACATCAAAAACTGTACAATAAAAATCTCGTCTGTACATTTGTGAATTTCAAAAAAGCATATGATTCTATTGACAGAGAATCTTTATTCCAAATCTTTAAAGAACAAGGACTAGGTATGAAAACGCAGGCACTTATTAAAGCAACACTAACACAAGGTCAAAAGTTAAAGTCATGGGTGACATATCAGAGCTCTTCCAAATTATAACTGGAGTGCGACAAGGGGATGAACTCTCGCCACTTTTATTTAACTGTGTTCTAGAAAAGGTAATACAGGGATGCGCGTAAAAAAATATGTCCTGAATATTGACCAGTCCATTAAACTGGGGAGAACCAACATCAAAATTGATTGTCTGGCGTTTGCTGATGATCTAGCAATTTTGGCTCAAGATATATTAACGGAACAAAAATAGATTGAAATTCTAAAAGAAAGAGCAGAAAAGGTAGGACTCCAAATTTCCTTTGAAAAGACCCAATACATGACCTGCAACAGACTAAGAACACTAATTCTAAAAATGTATTGGTTTTATACATTAAGTCCAAAGGTGGGACTTCAAATTTCCTTTGAAAAGACACAATACATGACCTGCAGTAGACTAAGAACACCAATTCTAAAAATGTATTGGTTTTATACATTAACTCCAAAGGTAGGACTCCAAATTTCCTTTGAAAAGACACAATACATGACCTGCAACAGACTAAGAACACCAATTCTAAAAATGTATTGGTTTTATACATTAAGTTCAAAGGTGGGACTTCAAATTTCCTTTGAAAAGACACAATACATGACCTGCAACAGACTAAGAACACTAATTCTAAAAATGTATTGGTTTTATACATTAAGTTCAAAGGTGGGACTTCAAATTTCCTTTGAAAAGACACAATACATGACCTGCAACAGACTAAGAACACCAATTCTAAAAATGTATTGGTTTTATACATTAAGTTCAAAGGTGGGACTTCAAATTTCCTTTGAAAAGACACAATACATGACCTGCAACAGACTAAGAACACCAATTCTAAAAATGTATTGGTTTTATACATTAAGTTCAAAGGTGGGACTTCAAATTTCCTTTGAAAAGACACAATACATGACATGCAACAGACTAAGAACACTAATTCTAAAAATGTATTGGTTTTATACATTAACTCCAAAGGTAGGACTCCAAATTTCCTTTGAAAAGACACAATACATGACCTGCAACAGACTAAGAACACCAATTCTAAAAATGTATTGGTTTTATACATTAACTCCAAAGGTAGGACTCCAAATTTCCTTTGAAAAGACACAATACATGACCTGCAACAGACTAAGAACACCAATTCTAAAAATTTATTGGTTTTATACATTAACTCCAAAGGTAGGACTCCAAATTTCCTTTGAAAAGACACAATACATGACCTGCAACAGACTAAGAACACCAATTCTAAAAATGTATTGGATTTATACATTAATAGTATATTGCCATTAAAGTATACGTAACACAGTCGGGTGCGAAAAATCACATCCGTTAGATGGCGTCCATTTTTGTACTACTGATAGTGAATTAATAATTACATTTGTTTTTTTGTTAATGACATCGAAAACATAACATTTAGAGCTTAAACACGTATAAAGTGACCGAAAAAACATGGCGGCAGTTCAGGCATGCGCTCAAAAAATGTTCAACTATGAAAAGGCCTATGGATGAATTTCTTATAACTGATTACTCTAGGTAAGCGTATCAATTACAACATATATATTGCTCCAGTAAACTGCTGGATGTCAGTATCAGTTGCTTGAAAATATTGATTATGATTTGTCTAAATAATATGCGCTTGTTCAGCAATACAACTTATAAGGTCTTTGGGAAAAAAAAAAGGAATGAATAGTGTGTATCGAGCTCTAATAAATTAGGCGGCAAATTTGTTGATTTGGAACACCTGGTGTGGATATTTTTATGGTCACAGGTTTTTTTCAAAAATGACATTTGGTTCAGTTCAGCTGAAGTTCGAGGTGCTAAAATGAGTTGTTTTTTAAACGTGCTAATTTGAATTTTTTTTTTAATTATAATGTAAATATAAATCAGAAACAAAATATTTGTATTGAGTATTATTAAATTATTTGTAACTTTTCGCACGAAAGTTACTGTGACAAGGCTATAGGTTATGTTCAATTTCAATAGGTTGTTATTAAATTTTATAGGTTATGTTTCTGGATCCCATGTTTTGTGAATTGTATGTCTTGATTTTGTCTTTTGGGAATAATAATAACTGACCCAGCTAAAAGTAGTAGAAGATTGTGCAGGAAGACTATCAGAACTAGCACTTGGATTTTTCTTAGCATCTGGATTTTCTAGCTCATCTTCAGATTCAGAACCACTATCAACATTACTATTATCAGCACTATCAAACTGGTATGTTTTATCTTCTAGTATATCATTTTTTTTTATCTACAAATAATTGCTTTTTAACCCCAATTTAGCGGCAACATAAAAAAAGGATCAGTGTTCAGTACCAGTGGGATCTGTATGTCCCACTACTATTTATATATCATCATCATCATCATCATCAGCCCGTATCGATCCACTGCAGGATGAAGGCCTCTTCAGCATGCTTCCAACCTTCACGGTCCTGGGCTTTCCTCTGCCACTCGGGTCCAATATACTTAACGATGTCATCAGTCCATCGTGCTTTCGGTCCATCGTCTTCTTCGCGGACGTTTGCGATCAAGCGGTATCCACTCCAGGATTGCCTTGGTCCATCTGTCGTCCCATCGCCTCGCTATATGGCCTGCCCATCTCCATTTCAACTGTTTTACTCTTCCAATGATGTCACAGACTTTTGTTTGTTCCCTGATCCATGCGCAGGACTTTCTGTCTCGTCTTGTAATGCCAAGCATACATCTTTCCATTCCCCTCTGTGCCACCCGAAGTTTTTGAATTGATTGCGATGTGAGCGTCCAGGTTTCACTTCCGTATGTCATAACGGGTAGAACGCACTGATCAAATACTTTTCTTTTCAGGCAAAGTCGGAGTGTTTAAGAGCAGACTCCCACTTTGACTCCCACTATTATATATATATATATATATATATATATATATATATATATATATATATATATATATATATATATATATATATATATATATATATATATATATTTATTATTAAAAACGATAAAATATATTAAAAACAAAGAAAATACCAATATAAAATGGTGCTTTGTCGTTCCCCCATCCGCCATCCAAAGTGTTAGCAAGCGTCTCCCAGGAAACGAATAAGGTCATGGCTTTAGGCGTTCCCTTCATCCGTTCGCCAGGCGTTTTATATATAATATATATATATATATATATATATATATATATATATATATATATATATATATATATATATATATATATATATATATATATATATAATAATATTGTTTATTTAGCACTTGGCTACTACATACAATCTGTAATTCATTTATATTTATATATGTCTATGGATAATACAAATATATCCAAATATGGTATGTTCTATAATAATAAAAATCCGATATATACACACTAGTCTATATAAAATCAAACATACCTACCTATTTTTAACAACAAACTAACCTATTTTGCCAAATAATGTTTACGAATTCTATCTACAAACATTTCCAAACTCTCTAGACTTTTTAGCTCTGCAGGCAGACCATTGAACAGCCGAATACCATTCCCAAAAAGCGATTTCTACATATAGGTACTACGTTCAAAAATTTATATGGAAATCCTCCCTTGAGTGAATGTTACACTGGTGTTTTTCGGATCGCGCTATTAAGTACCTTCCAAGATATGCAGGCATTAAGTTATTTTTAATTTTAAAAATCATAACAATACTGGCCATCTCAATACTCTGCCACACAGAGCACCAGCCCAAAGAGCGCAACATCAAATCCACTGGTGTATACCTATCACAATGTAAAATAATTCGCATTGCCTTATTTTGTAAAATTTGCAAGCTATTTATTTCATTTTTATTACAACCTAGCAACAAAGAGCTACAATAACTAAAATGGGGATAAATTATGACATTATATATTAACAGTTTTGACCAATTACTTAAGTTATGTGATATTCTACGAAAGAACCCTATTTTTTACCAATTTTTTTACTCATGTAATTTACATGAGCACATAACTTTGAGAATCAAGAATTACACTTA
Source organism: Cosmopolites sordidus (assembly GCA_031761425.1). NCBI lineage: Eukaryota > Metazoa > Arthropoda > Insecta > Coleoptera > Curculionidae > Cosmopolites > Cosmopolites sordidus. The sequence goes on along the minus strand of JARFXV010001119.1, from coordinate 22,986 downwards.
GATATTTAATTGGGTCTACGATTTCAATGTTATTCTTCCCAATGTAAATATTATAATTTTTATCAATAAACGACCTGCAAATACCCCTCTTTCCCAGAATCATATATTTTGTTTTCTCAGAATATAATTTTAATTTATTCACACATAGCCAATTACCTAATATAGAGAGTTCTAAATTAAGATCTTAGATTAAGATAATTCTGTCCCGTTATTGAAAGGAGCGTATCATCTGCAAACAAATTTAAGTCTAATTTTTAAAAAATCTTATACTGATCATTGATGTATATAAGAAACAAAAAGGGACCTAATACGCTCCCTTGTGGGATACCAATATCATTTTCCAGAATTCCTGATATAGCACCATTTACTTTTCTTCGATGAAAGCGGTCACTCAAATAATGTTTAAGCCATTTTATAACACAAGATTTCACTCCGTAACATTGTCGCTTCACAATCAGATCTTCTCTGTTTATAGTCTCAGGTCCACAAATACACCAATCACAACATTATCGTCACCAATATCTTGGCGCCATTTCGTACAAAGATGTCGCATGAATGTTTATCACGAAATCCCGCTTGTCCCACATAAATGGAATTTTGCTTTTCAAAGTATCTACGCAACTGTCTACACACCACTATTTCCAATATTTTGTCACCAATCGGCAATAGATTGATAGGCCTAAAATCCTCTGCTAATACAGGGTTTTCAACCTTTGGTATTGGAACAATGATGGTCACTTTCGCATTCCTTGGAACTCGACCACTGGACAACGACGTATTGATTAAATGCAGTAATGGATAACCCACCTGCTGAAATACGCCCTTTAAAAAATTTATATTAGATATATCATCAGATGTGGACTTATTTTTTAAATTCATTACAATATCTCTTAATTGAGATACTGTTAATAAATCAAATTGATCCAAACTTTCTTCACTTGAATGGATGTCAACGGTACTGTCAAATGTTTGAATCTGATTTGGAATGGTTCGAGCTATCTCCCGAATACTTTCAGCATAAAAATTGTTAAAATTCTCGTCTAACATTCCAACACTCCTTCGGAAAACAATATCCTCAAATACGTCGGACTTTCTGCCACTCCCCACCAATTCTTCTTCATTCGCCACATTTTCTTGCTATTACCTCCTTTACGATCAATATTCTGTTCATAAAATTCCATTTTTTCGTTTCTAATCACCATTACAACTTGATTGCGTTTCCTCTTATAATAATTCCAGTCAGTGTCGTTTCTGGTTAATTTGAACTTCTTGTAGGCCATATCCCTCTCCTTTTGGGCAAGCTTAATGGAATTTGTAATCCACGGTGTTGCGTCAATATTAATTGTTTTTAAGGGTGCCAAGGCATTAACTGTCTCATTGATGTTGTTCATAAAATGTTCATAGAGGTGGGTTCATAGACATTTGTTGACGTGTAGTTCCATTTTCTTCCAATTAATTCTATTCTAATTCGATCCATATTTTCAGGGCTTAAATTTCTTATCAGTTTATACTTACGTTTTTTCACATTTGTTTCGCGTTTAAGGATAAACCCAATGGTTTCATGGTCAGAAAGTTGCGAAAAATTCCTACAAGCTTCGGTCAAAGTATAATCATTAGTAAATACCAGATCAATGAGAGAACGAGTATCGAGCGATACACGCGTATAGCTTTCTATTACTTGTTTAAATCCAGAATTATCGCTTACTGCCTCTAATTTTCGTTTATTCGGACAATCACTTTTCCTACGTATATTAAAATCTCCGGTGATTACGGATCTGTTTGAAGTTATAACCGGATCATTGACCACATCTTCCCAAAAACCTAAAAATTCATCAATATTACCATTTGATCACCGATATATACCTCCAAATAACGTGTAACAATAGAGCCCAATAAACAAATAGAGCCCAAAAGTTCTTTATATATACAAAACAAATAGAAAACAGAGTGGTGATCACCATCATTAATTTTATTAGGTATGTGCTTTCATCTGTTATGCAAGTGTCCAACTGAATCAATAAACATGAATGAGACAATTTACAGGGCGAATCGAACGCATTTATATCCCAATGGAAGGGGATCAGGCTCAGTGGAGCATATTTGTCGAAAGGGTTAAAATACGAATCCGAACAATTTCTTTAAAAACTATTACTAACTGAAACCTGCATAAAGAGTTGTAGAGTACAAGAAGAATCCACTTTAAGTTAGTACATATAATCAAAACATCAACTCGAGCATTCAGTATACGTCACAGTCGAAGCTGTCCCGAAAATAATTGATATTATTTCGAAAATACAATACAAAATTAGAATACAATAAATAAAATAACGTTAAAGAATATATTTGCGTATCCTCTCTAGTGCACGAATAGATCGCCGTCCTTCTGCGAGCTCTCATTTGGAGCGTTTCCATAGGAAACCGATTGGTCTCGGGTCGGTTGGTGCGTGCGTCTGTCTTGCATTTAATATCTCAACAGGGTCTTGAGGACACGAAGCCCGGGACGGGAGAGAAACGCAGAAAAAATGTTATTTTGAACACGTCTTAACGAAAATCTAACTACATGGAGTTTTTATCATTGTTTATTTCGCGGCAATAGAAAATAATTAACTACAGGGTTGAAGATAACGATCTCCTACATTTTGAACAACGTTGCGACCCCCTGACTACAATGACTTATTGTTTGACGTTTATCAAAGTTTTACATCGGCCGGTTAACACGTCGACGATTCGTCCTTTTTTCTGTATCATGATTTATGAAGAATGGTTTTTATTTTTAAATAACTTATAAACTCCTACGAGCGTATTCACACGCTTACGGCAATGACGGGTGTATGTCTGAATGTGCGGGGGTGTATTCTGAATGGGGTCTTGTGTAACCCCTTGTTCTTATATTACTTTTACCAGTTCGAACTTGAGGCCTGCACACCTCGCGCCCCGTACAATCTCAAGACGGATTATTCGAATACCGAAACACTACAATTTCTTCTCTCACCCAGTGTTAAATACTGCGATTTTTCTCTCATTCAATGTTAAATTAATGAATAAAAGTGTGGTAATATAATAAATTAATAATATTAATTAAAATTGATAAATTTGTGACAAAATGAAACGCATCTACATCTGATGAAAAAATAACAAAAAAGATCAGATGGAGAAAAAGACCACAATAAAATATTAATAAAAATGGATATATTTGTGGCAAAACAATGCATAGTCTACATCTGGTGAAAAAGTAAAGAAAAAGATCAGGTGGAAAAAAAGACACAATAAAACATATTTAAAATATGGACTCATTGGTTTGGATGGTAAGCCGCAATGTGCTGAATGTTATCAAGTTTTCTCCGAGGAAAGCATGAAGCAATTTCAAAACGCCTCAAAAACCTGGAAATGACCGAGAGGCAAGGATAGTGGGTGTCATACGAATTGAACCTTGATTGAGAGATGTTCAACGCCGTTTGTTTGCTTGTGAACAGTTGAACAGTGACCTTGAGAGGCAAAAACGGAAGATATTTCTATATTACATTGTGATTGGGGACGAAAAATGGATTTACTACAATAACCCCAAGCGTCAAAAATCATTGGGACGCCGCATCACGGCCACGCTTCCACGCCGACGGCCAAACCGAATATTCACGGCTCCAAGGTCATGCTCTGTATTTGGTGGAACCAGCTCGATGTGTATTTCGGATTTATTAGTACAATAAAAATAAATAAAAAAATAAATTTACCTATTAGCACAATAAAAATTATAACTTAAATTTAATTATACATTTAATTCCGTTTCGTTCTCACTGTCACTTTGATGTACATTAATAATAAGTGGTTCTAGGGAAAGGTTTTCGGCTCTAACATTGGATTTTACCTAATGCCATATAAGCTCAATTAGATCAAAAATACAGTAATACAAGGGAAGGTGCCAAACCGTATATCCCATATTCTCAGTATCACATACATATTCCTTTTAAATATTAAATGTCCTTTTGCTGACGTCTCTTGTGTATCGAACCATGTGTCATCAAGATAATGGGACTATTTTCTAATATGTATTTTTTTATAGAGTTTAATTAGTCAAACCGCCATCATTGTGATTCCATTAATATTTGTCTTTTATTAATGGTCCGATATGCAAAACCCATTTGAGATAATATTCTCCGGAGGCTAGTTCTGTTACAAAGAATGTTGGTTTCATCTTTCCTTAATCGCTATTGCAATGAATGCAATATAGGCACAGTTTGCTCTTCATATATAGCATACATTATCCTTCGAATTAAATATTTGTCGCTTTCGTCAAGACATTTGCTTTTACCAGAATTACTATGGACTATTTTGGCTTTACTTGGCTTCGTCACAATATCTTTAACTGTAGACGGAGTTTTCGTTAATGAAGACGTTTCTGCTGCGGCTACATTTACATTAAACCCCCTATTCAATTAAGAAACATACACATTTTTAACAATTTGCTTAGGATCGAGCGATAAATGTTTTCTTTTAAAATTAGCATTACTGGACGCATAATGATCACTATCTTACCAAGAACGCCACATTTTTAGCACGTTTGAAATAACAAAAAATACGATCTAAATTATAGAATTGCACAGTTTAAGAAAAGAATGCGAACTAAACTAAAATATTCCGAAACTACTAAACCACGTATAAAATTAATTATATCTTTTTACCTGTTATTTTATTAGGTCCGGCCCTGTTTACGTTTCTTGCAACTTAGCCGGGTTTCGTTACAGCAGGGGTTGTTAAGAGTTTATTGCAGCCATCGGTCAACGATATATCTTGAAACGCACTTTAACACTATTTGTTTCTTTTATTTAAATAAACGTAATACTGTTAATGTTCCTATTGCTGTAGAACCTGTTTATTTCTGATTGCAAATAAAGAGTTTTAAGTTGATAGTATTTAGTTTGATTTTTTCCTATTAATTACTAAGTAAAGATTGTTTGACGGCACGTCATGGTACGTAGATCGATAAAAGTTCGCCATCCCTGACGTAGAGGCATAATAAACTATGAACATTATAATGAAATCTCCCGATTTGACGGTTCCAGATATTTTGACGACAATTTTTAAAGGAAAAGGTTTACGTTAATAAACCTTAAATGATACAGCAACTCAAGAACCACGTCCGTGCTGAAATCGGTCCACTAGCACCAGATATGTTGATAAAAGTAATGGAAAAAGGGCGAAAAAAACCATAAAGTTTCGTTTCTACTAATGGCTCACATATGATTGAAATAATTTAAAAAAATATTTAACGCATATTTTAAAGAGGAAACGAACATATTATGGGAAAAAATTCTGGCCGGTTTCTTTTATGTAAAAATTCTAAATAATTAAAATGGTAGACTTTATTTCTAAGATTGACCTTATAATTTTCGTTTTCTTGGAACAAAACCCTAAACACCCATGATTTGGAGTGATCTCTTACCGACTAATATCTAAGATAATATCTTTTTTATTGTTATACACAAATCAACGGGTGAAACATCATGAACATCCGAGACTGCTACTAAAGCTTCATATTAACGATTGTTAAACCTCCCGATGCACCATCATTAAGCCCAATAAATAATCATCTTGAAAAATGACCAATAACGTTCCCATTCTTTTTGCTGCTACCGAAATGGTGTTCGTTCATTATACCGGGTGATCAATGATAATTGTTCATACTCAGAAATTATAAAGGTCACTCAAAAGAAAATGTTAATTATTCCAATTCTAGATTAATCACAATGGGAGTTGATTTGGACGATTCAAAAGTGGTGATTTGGAATTAAAAGATAAAAAACTCCCAGGTCAACCGAAAACATTTGAAGATGCCGAATTGCAAGCATTGTTAGAAGAAGGCGAGAGGCAAACTCAACAACAAATGGCAGAGGGTTTAAGTGTTGATCGCCGAACCATTTGTGATCGTCTGCATGTCATGGGAAAGATCCAGAAGGCAGAAAAATGGGTACCACATCAGCTGAACGACCTACAAATAGAAAACGGTATCCGAAATTTTGCTTTCTCGGCATGAAAGAAAGTCTTTTTGGATCGTGACTAGAGACAAAGAATGGATATATTTCGAGAACCCAAAAAGCAGAATATCATGGGTTGACTCAGGACAACCATCAACATCGACCGGAAAGAAAACAATGCTGTGTATTTAGGGGAATCAGAAGGGTGTCGCGTACCGTAAGCTTCCTAAACCAGGTAAAACACCTAATACCGTTCGCTGCCATCAAAAAATGATCAATTTTAACGATGCATTGATCGAAAAGCAACCAGAATGGGCTACAAAGCACGGAAAAGTGACACCATTTCTGCACATGGCTAGGAATTCTTGCCCCACCCGCTGTACTCACCAGACTTGACCCTTTCAGACTCTTGGCGATGTCTCACGCACTCTCCAAGAAACACTTCAACGATTCGGAGATGTCGAAGAATGCCTTGATGATTCAAACCATCTCAAAAGATACGGTTCTTTTGGTAGGAATTCCACAAATTACCAGAGAGCCATTGCCATACTTTGAATAAACCATTATTAACCTTTCTCCCAAATTAAACGTGTTTTTCTTAATGAAAAAATTAAGAATCATTAACCGCCACGCCTGGTAATTACCAAATGGTTTAGTGCGTTTCGAGATATATAGTTGACCGATTGGTTGCAATAAACTCTTAACAACCACTGCCGTAACGAAACCCGACAAAGTTGCAAGAAACGTAAACAGGGCCGGGTCTAATAAAATAACAGTTGAAAAGATATAATTAATTTTATACCTGGTTTAGTAGTTTCGGAATATTTTAGTTTAGTTCACCTTCTTTTCTTAAACAGTGCAGTTCTATAATTTCAATTGAATTTTTTGTTATTCCAAACGTGCTAAAATTATGGCGTTCTTGATAAGATAATGATCATTGTGCCTCCGGTAGTGCTAATTTTAAATGAAAACATTTATCGCCCGATGCTAAGCAAATTGTTAAAAATGTGTATGTTTTATATTGAATAGGGGGCTCATTGTAAATACAGCCACAGCAGAAACGTCTTCATTAACGAAAAACTCCGTTGTCTACAGTTAAAGATATTGTGACGAAGACAATTAAAGCCAAAAAAGTCCGTAGTGATTCTGGTAAAAGCAAATGTGTTGACGAAAGCGACAGACTTAATTCGAAGCAAAATGTATGTTATGAATGAAGAGCAAATTGTGCCTATATTGTATTCATTGCAACAGTGACTAAGAAAAGATGAAACCAACATTATTTGCAGCAGAACTAGCCCCCAGAGAATATTATCTCAAATGGGTTTTGCATATCGGACCATTAATAAAAACAAGTATTAATGGAATCACAACGATTGCCACGATGACGATCTGACCACTTAAACTCTATAAATAAATACAGATTAGAAAATTGTCCCATTGAAAATATCTTCCTTGATGAAACATGGTTCAATACACATGAGACGCCAGCAAAAAGACGGGTAGATACTTCAAGAAAATGCCAAACCAAAGCCCAAGTGAACAAGGGAAAAATAAATACAATTTTACATGCTGGTTCCGAGGATGGATGATTCCAAATTGTTTACGGTTGTCCTCCAAAAATATTAAACATCTTTGTACTACCATGACAACACCATAGCAGAACTTTTTGAGCTTGAAATAGAAGAGCCTTAAACCCTTTGTCCACACTACTCAACAACAGCAACATTGGATATAAAGTAAACATGAGGAATCCAAGAAAGCTCTCTCATCTGCTATATATGGATGACCTTAAACTATATGGAGAAACTAGAGAAAAATTAAACTCCTTGATGAAAATGGTAGAAACATCTAGTAGGGATATCAGAATGTCATTCGGAATAGACAAATGTTCTACCATTAGCATACAGAAGGGAAAGGTACAGAGTCAAAATTCAACATTCTGTAATATAAACTGGCACCAGAAGAATCATACAAATATTTAGGAATACCTCAAAAGCAAAAACTTGATCACAACCAGTTAAAGAAGGACTTTTCCACTCTATACAAAAAGAGACTTACAAAGCTTTTAAACACCAACTGAACAGTGGAAACCTGATTAGAGCGATCAACAGTTGGGCAGTGCCAACTCTGACATATTCTTTTGGCATTGTTAAATGGTCAGAAACTGACCTTGATGAACTTGATAAGTTGACACGCCGAACATTAACAAAGTTCCGATGCCTGCTTCCAAACTCATCGACGAAAATACACGAAAGTTGGGGGGGCAGAGGCCTTGTGAATGTAAAAAATCTCTGTCTCAAGAAAACACTTCATAGATTCAAACAGTACGCTAATGAAATTGGTTGCAAATGAGGACCGGAGTTTCACCCCACTCAACCTAAATAAACAAAACCGTATTGATGACAGAACAACACTCACGGATTGCGTTTGAGAATGGAAAGGACCAACATTACATGGAAGGTTTCCTAAGTCACTCGAAGATGACACCATTGAAGAACTAAAGTGGCTGACCGATGAACTATTGTATCCAGAAACAGAATTCGTGCCCTTCGTTATATCCACCGAAGGCCTGATAAGTAAGAGATTTTCAAAGAACCTCGAGAGCCTGGGTATCTCGAAATCGATTGCCATAGTGGTATAACGTGCCGTGCTCTTGCAGACGTGTCACATTGTTCGTAAAATACTATGTTAGGGTGAGAGGAGTTGAATTGCTTTTTCATCTTGACATTGGAATATCGACCAGCTGAGCTGAGATTCTACAGCAAGGATGAGCAGAATAATAATAATAATAATAATTTAATCATTAAGTTAAACCACTCCAGCTGTGGCACTTTTCAGGAAACTAGGAATATTTTTGAGATATATTGGGGTAATTAACATTTATTAAAAAGAAATAGAACAATTGTTTTATTCCTTTTTAAAAAATGAACTATCACAAAGTAACGAACAAATCAATCAATAAATTAGCATTTAACAAGGGCAACGAAATATCTTGAAACGGATTGTAATTAAGGACTTGAACTGAAGCCCTTCATATTTTGTGACTAGGAAACTAAGAATTACATATGACTATATAAAGAATATTAAAAAACTATATCCGAATTAACAAGGATAAGTTTTATACCCATTTGATTTTTTTTTAAACTTCTATGAAATAACTAAATACATTTTCAAAAGAAATCCCCGATAAACAAACGGGCCGAAAAACGAACCTGTTTTTTTATTGTCGTCTAATGCAGTCATAAACTGCCAGGCAGCCTATCGTTTCTCCAAATCTCTAGGAACGTTATTGCAGTAAAGAGCGTCATTAAATTTCTAGTACCGAAATAGAACCGTATATTCTTGCTTCCTAACAGTCCAATTATTTTACAAATTTTCAACAATATAACTTGAGTAAAATTAACGTAAAGTACAGGGTGGCACAAAATGAGATACCTATTTACCATAACTTTTAAGTTCTTTGTAGTTTTTGATTTTTTCTTTTTTATTTTACAGATAAAAGTTCAGAGAATTGGGCTTTTGAACAAATTTTTCTTTTGTCATAAATGGAAAGATTATATATAAGTTTTATAACAAAACTATTTTTATTTTAATTTTTTTCCTTATAATTAAAATTCCACTCAAAAACAAAAAGGTTTAGGTGCCTTCTCTTACTTAGGAAATCTCTAGCTGGTTATGCATTAGAGTGAGTTAGCAGCCACATTTATTTATATTTGCAATTATTATTTAAACAATAGTCTAATATGGTGGTTTGTAAAACATAAGTAAGGCGTAAGGCGAAAAATCGATATCGTTTTAAAAATACTGAAAACTTTAATTAAAACAATAATGTAGTATGGGTGGATTTTTTTGAAAATATTGTTAACAGAGTTTAGTGTGGTGGTTTGAAGAATCGGTGTGGTTTTAAAAGGATTGCTAATAGAGTTTAGATTGTTAATAGAGTTGAGTGTGCTGGTTTGAAGAATGGGTGTGGTTTTAAAAGGATTGCAAACTTCAATGAAAGCAATCAAATAAATATGTATATAATTTAATTTTGGATAGGGGTTGTTTTTATTCTGAATTGATTATTAATCAATTATAATCTCTGTATCAATACATATTATAATCTACTGTAATATATTTTCCTAGTTGGGGGAAGTTTTATTATGTATATTTAACAGTGTATTCTTTATTGAAATAAAATTAGAGATTTAAACAGTATGTATGTGTGTTGTTTTTATAATTATGCTTTATATTGTTTTTTCGCTCAAAAAATAATTACAAAACTAGAAAATATCTTTTGGTTATTCAATATTTAACATTTTCCATAATTTTTGAAAACCAATATTACAAATATATAACATATATTTTTTTTGTTTGAGTATATATTATCTGCTGAAGCTGCACAATCGTACCATTGAGTGTCTTGAACTTTTCTTATTTTTTCATTAATAGTCGATGTAACTATATAAGCTTTACTTCGAACTTTATGTGCTGGACATACACGTACTTTTACAACGCAAATACCATTTTTGCGATTAAATTGAACAAAACCTATAGCCTTGACACCGTAACTCTCGCGTGACACCCTACAAGTAATGTAATTATATTTAATAGAAATATTTTATTTCTTATTTACATTTACATTATTATTTTTTAAAAAACTTACATCGATGCTTTAGCACCTCGAACTTCAGTTGAATTGAACCAAATATCATTTTTCAGAAAATTTGTGACAATAAAAATATCCACTGCAGGTATATTATTAGAATTAGCCTTTATGAACCCTTTATCATTTAACCAACAATAATTTTAACAGTATCATCATCATCATCATCATCAGCCCGTATCAATCCACTGCAGGATGAAGGCCTCTTCAGCATGCTTCCAACTTTCACGGTCCTGGGTTTTCCTCTGCCACCTCTGCCAAGATGTCATCAATCCATCTCCAAATCCCTTCCTAAAACTGAAATTCTGCTGTCCTGAGCGAAGTTATTGAACATAACCTGACTCTTTTTCAGGTTTATCAAGCCAAATGGTTCGCCAGCCCTGTGCAGTTCTTGTATGCGTCTTTGTAGTTCCTCTGAGTCTTGTGAAATGAGAATAATATCATCTGCAAATCTAACATGATTTAAGTTTGCACCTTTGATCTTTACACCATCCTGTTCCCAATCCAGTTTACGGAATATTTCTTCAAGGCCAGCCGAGAAAAGAATAGGCGATATTGCGTCACCCTGCCGTACACCCCGTTCTACATTAATTCCCACTTCAAGATCATCAAGGTGAATTGTGGCTGTAGCTCGATCATATATCGATTCTAATAGGTTTACATAGGCTCTCTCTACACCTTGGCTAAGCAGTGCATCCATTATCGCATGCTTTGAGATGGAATCAAATGCTTTTTCGTAGTCGATAAAAGCCAAGCACAGTGGCATGGTGTATTCATTGTGCCTTTCTATGACCTGCTGTACAACCTGGATGTGATTCATTGTACTGAATCTACTTCTGAATCCTGCTTGTTCTCTTGGTTGTGCGTCATTCAGTTTTTTTAATATTCTTTTAGAAATTATCTTAGTGAAAACTGATAGGAGGCTTATTGGACGGTAGTTCTTTAAATCTTCCAGTGCTCCTTTTTTATGTAAATTTTAACAGTATATATACGAATAAAAGCCGTTGACGACACCACAAACATAGCAGCTAATCGTGGCGCGTTCGTAGTCACGTGATTTTTATTTAAATTATAAGCATTTTAATTCAATTATAATTAATTGTAACAAGTTTTTAAAAAGTTTTTTAAATTATTTATGATAAAGTTTCAAAGTAAAATAAAAACATCGATAATTATTTTTTATTCAAAAGCCTAATTCAAGCATGGGAAGGTACACAGTTGCTCAATGAAACAGAATGGTCACCTTGTTTTTTGAAAATAACACAAGTCGACATGATCTTTGTAGCTTTGATGAGAAGCCTCTTTTGCGTTCAATTTTTCTATTAAGTCCTCGACGCACGTTTCGCTAACTATGTTAGCATCATCAGGAGATGATTATGTTTCGGTGTTTAGTGGTAAATCTTTTTAAGTTTAGTATTTAGATAGTTATTAAAAGACCTGTTCACAGAAATGGCCTAGTACATCCCATTACGTAGAATGGGACAAGTATCTGCTTCTTCTTTATATCATGGGATATATTGAAACTATTTTGATTTTGGACTGGACAATCTAGGACAATCCAAAATTGTATTTATGTTTACTTTAGTGCGGTCTCTTGTTCCAATCTCTTTCTAATTATTAAGTGATTTATCAACTGTTACAGTAGAAAATAAACTCACCACGTCAAAACTAACCATTAAACTTTCATTTACACTACATTCTAACACTAATGATAGAAATTTTATCTAAAAAATCTGACGCATTTTTAATATATGAATTTGTTTTACCCGAAAGTGGATTTAAAAAATGCTGCTAGTTTATAACCTGTGGAATCTATGCTACTAATTATATGGCGAAGTGGTATATGTATTAGTTTTGTGTATTTTTGGTAGACCTAGAAATGAGGTGGTTTACTATAATGTGGTGTAAGTTGCGTTGGTGCGGACGGTAAGAGCAGCGTTATAGTTGGTTCGATTCCAGCGCTCGGATGGTTGTTTTTCTTATTTTCTTCTGTCTGTTTACTTCCTAAAAGTTTGTGATTGTTTCTAGGAAAGAGTGTATAATCCAACAACGAATTACCCCTCAGTTACGCCAGTTAAAGGTTGGGTAAGGTCGCCAGTCGGTAGGTTTCCTGATAGACTTATGGGTAAGCACATAACCAAGGGTTGATAGCCTGAGAGGGGTGCTAGCCTGGGTTGTCGGTGGCTGATGACCGTGGTTCGGAACCCACGTTAAGCTGTAGGTCCAGTTGCTAAGTAGCCTTGTAGTTGCTGATGCGTCTCTAATCATAAATCCTTTCCTTTCTTTATAGATTTGTAAATTCGTGTTTGTGTTTATGTAATGTATTGTAAATTTGTCTCTCTATTTTAATGTTGGATCTGTAGGTATTTTAGTGTAATTTCCCTCATCAATTAAAGTACTAATTTTGTGATTATATTTTGTAGTCCCCAGAACAATTGTGGCGTTACCTTTATCTGATAGTAATATTTAAATATATTTGTCTTTTTTTTTTAATTTATCTATAGCTAACCTTTCCTCATGGTATAAATTTGATTTGATTTTAAATCAATTTTTGGTCTATTAAATTATTTTTAGATTCGTTTTCAAAACGGGAAGAGAAGACTTCCCGGAACGTTAACGTTCAAAATTTTGTATTTATTTAAGAAAATGTTGTATTTTTTAATTTTTGTTCGTTAGGCAAATTTATTACTGAAAAAATCAGTGAGGAATTTGTCTCCGTTTTGTTTTTTTTACCCGGTGATTCTTTTATTTACATAAGAATACCAAAAAAAAGAAACAATGTTTTCTTCTAAACTTGAAGAGATTTACCAGTAAACACCAAAACGCTTTTTTGAACTGCTCGACGCACGTTTCGCTAACCATATTAGCATCATCAGGAGATTATTTAATCTAATTCTAAGACTAATCTATGTTCTATTTATATGAAAATCCTACCTAACAAGGCGTGTAAAAATCATGAACCGTGAAGTTTACTAAGCCTTATATCAAAAATTGAAAAAGTTGACTGAAAGGAATCGGTCCTTTATCTCGGTTTATGATTTTCTTACGTTTTTCTATTTGAATGCTTCCATATGCATCCAAAGCCCTATTATCATTAACAATTTTAATTAGTCTTAAATTACTAATATCTATACTGTGGTCATGTTCGACTGCATGTTGGGCAACACAAGATTTTTCATTTCTTCCACATCTAATGTGGGCAATATGTTCTTTATATCTTGTCAATATGGATCTTTTTGTTTGCCCAATATACCTTCGATCACAGTCTTGACAGCTAATTTCGTAAATCCCCGACTTTTCATGTTGCTCTACTTTATCCTTTGGATTACCCAGAACTTCTCTTAATTTATTATATGGTTTGTACACAACCTTAATGTCCACTTTTTTCAAAATTTTGTCTAGTCCTCTTGTTAATTGGGCATCAAATGGTGTTACCATGAATTTCTTTGTGTTCGGATCCTTTTGAAAAGTCGAAGATTCTTTCAATAATTTTCTGAACTTATGTTTTCTAATTAGTTTATCTAAATGTTCTTATTATAACCATTCACTTCAGATACCTCCCTAATTAATTTTAATTCTTTGTTATCTTGTTATCTTTATTTAAAGGAAAATTAATTAATCTATTTACCATAAAATTTAAACTAGCCATCTTATTTTGGAAGCTATGATTTGAATCTTTAGGAATGTATCTCAAAGTTGTGGTGGTTTTTCTGAAAATATCAAAATCTAACCTATTTTTATTATTTTTACTAACTAACACATCCAGAAATGGTAAACTATCGTTGTTTTCGAGTTCATGCGTGAATATTATATTTTGGGATTTACTATTTAGGTTCTTAATAAAATCATCTAAATTTTCATTTTTCGAATCGAAAATGGCAAACGAAAATATGAAAGCATTCAAATAGAAAAATGTAAGAAAATCATGAACCGACAGAAAGGACCGATTCCTTTCAGTCAACTTTTTCAATTATTAATGTAAGGTTTAGTACACTTCACGGTTCATGATTTTTACACGCTTCGTTAGGTATGGTTTTCATATAAATACAACATAGCTTAATTTTAGAATTAAATTAAATCATCTCCTGATGATGTTAATATGGTTAGCGAAACGCGCGTCGAGCAGTTCAAAAAAGCGTTTGTGTGTTTAGTGGTAAATCTCTTCAAGTTTAGTATTTCACACCAAAGGTTCCAACAGAAGAATTGAATGTTTTCTTCATTAGTTGACGGAAGATCTTCCTGACCAAGGTTCATTTTTAACTACTCCTTTACTATCACTAAAGTCTTTCTATCACTTATAAACATATTTCTTTTTGAATTAGCCTCATTGCCGTCAAGGACAGTCATATCAACTTAAAGAAACAAATGGTTATGATCATACGAAAAGCACGCGAATTAAAAATAAATCACCTTGAAATATCAGACAGCGGGCTCGTGGAGAATGTTAAAAATATTCAAAAAAACAAGAAAAATTTTTTTCAGTGCTCCACGTAAAAACTGTTCAATCCATCAGCCGCCAACAATCTTCCGCAACTTGTCCCGAGACCGATTTCTGGCCTTAAGCTGTCAGGGTTCGAGTTGAACGTTTGAATGCAACTGAAGAATTGAGCAAGAGTCCTGACCATATATATGGGACATGTAGAATGTAGGCTACAATTAAATGCAGCTCACGCCATCCTGTAATCCAGCAACCGGTCTCGGGATACACTTGCTGACGTTTGATGGCGGCTGAAACATTGGACAGATAGAATCCGCTAAACTTATAATAGGGGCTACCCAGTCCAGTCAATATCAATGAGTATGATCACCGAGATCCGCCCCGTTTGACATTAAAAATATAAACCTTTTGTAAAATTACAAATAAAAAATAACCTTATTTAAGAACGCTGTGCTTTGAAAGCAAGCCAACAAAAAAATGCCACGATATCATCGACTAACAATAAAAATTATCGAACTGCATCATGTATATCGATGTATCATTTATTCTTCTAAAGGCTGAATTCTTTAAAAACGACTACGACCTTCGAGGAATTTCATGACTGAATCTTCTTAGAACGAACGTGAATCATTCCTTTCTTCCTTTCTTTTTCGTATAGGTTGCTGGTGGATATTCCGAACTCCTTAAAAACATCTTTTGTAAGGGTTAGATTGTTTAAATATATATATATATATATATATATATATATATATATATATATATATATATATATATATATATATATATATATATATATATATATATTTATTTATTTATTAAAATCGGAGCTTTTTTTAAATAGTCATAACTCTTTCAAAAACTGCCTAAGAAGGACGTTTTTTTCTTTTCTAATATTTATTTTTGAATAAACTTTTCAAGAAAATTAAAAAAAAATGAATTCATTTTTAAAGTTGTTTAATTTTTCGGAAAAAAATCATTTTTTTCTTGAAGTTCGCCATTTTTTCTCTTTTTTTTTCACAAAAAACTTCCATTCAATCTGGGGTTGATGTCGCAAGTTTCATCATGGGCAAACTTTTCTTTTTTTTTAATTTTTTCACAATTTAACTTTGTTTTTATATATAATAATATATATAATAATATAGTTTAATATAAAAATAATGTCAACCCATTTTAAGAAGAAAATAACAAAACAAAAGACCTGGAGGTGCCCAAGCACGTACAAGGGTGAATTTCAAATTAACCATGTTGCCATTTCGTACTCCAATTATAAAGAGATTTTGAATGTTCTAGTCAGGAAAACAGCTAACATAGACACGGATTGCTACTTGACTAGAATCAAACATAGCTTAAAACCTCGAAAACTTATTCAAAAGAGACTGCTAATACCAAGGTTCGACCCTACGAAAATAAAACCAACCCTAACAGAAGAACTTGATGAACAACCAGCACAGAACTGGCAAGAATTGAAACAAAAAATTATTAAAACAGCCTTAAAGTTGGTACCTGGTACAAAAACGTAGAAAACATCCGTAGTGGGATGAAGTTTGCGAGCAAGCAGTATTAAGCCGAAGTAAAGCATTCAAAGAGTGGAACAGTCAAAAAACAGAAATAAACTATAACAACTTTTTGGAAGTAAGAAAAGAAACATCGAAGCTAATTAGGCAAACTAAAAGAAAATACGAAAACAATCAACTTAATGAAATAGTAAAAGATTTCCAAAAAAAATAACACCCGAAATTTTTACAAAATATACCCAAAGTCTTTGCTTCCAAAAGGAAAACGAACAGTTATCTATAAATAAACAAAACAATTGCAAAGAACTTGCGAAATATTTTGAAAAATTACTAAACTGTCCTGAGTCCTTAAACAGATTACCAACACTAAACCCTAAACAAACAAACCCAGATTCATTACCACCGAATGAAGGTGAAATAATTAGGCAAATCAAGCGACTTAAAAATAATAAAGCTTCTGGTGAAGATGGAATCACTGCCAAACTTTTGAAATCCTCTAGTCCAAGTACAATCAAGGAAATAAACAAAAAGACTGGAAAGATCCATCCACTACATAAGAAAGGAGATAGAACGGATGTAAACAACTACAGAGGGATATCTCTTCTCCCAGTTTGTTACAAGATTCTATCTCAATGTCTACTAGACAGAGCACAGGGACGGTTAGAACCTAAAATTGGTGAATATCAAGCAGGTTTTCGACCGGGCCGATCCTGGACTGAACAGATCCTGAATCTAAAGTTGATTCTAAGACATCAAAAACTGTACAATAAAAATCTCGTCTGTACATTTGTGGATTTCAAAAAAGCATATGATTCTATTGACCGCGAATCTTTATTCCAAATATTGAAAGAACAACGACTAGATCTGAAAAAGCTGGCAATTATAGAAGCAACATTAACTAACACAAGGTCAAAAGTTAAATTCATGGGTGACAACTCAGGGC
Source organism: Cosmopolites sordidus (assembly GCA_031761425.1). Classification (NCBI taxonomy): domain Eukaryota; kingdom Metazoa; phylum Arthropoda; class Insecta; order Coleoptera; family Curculionidae; genus Cosmopolites; species Cosmopolites sordidus. The sequence goes on along the minus strand of JARFXV010001119.1, from coordinate 5,474 downwards.
CCTTCGAAATTAAAACTGGACTGAGACAAGGGGATGGACTCTCGCCACTCTTATTTAACTGTGTTCTAGATAAAGTAATATAAGAGTGGCGTGAAAAAAAGTCGGCACTGAATATTGACCAGTCCATTAAACTGGGGAGAACCAACATCAAAATTGATTGTCTGGCGTTTGCTGATGATCTAGCAATTTTGGCTCTAGATATATTAATGGCACAAAAACAGATTGAAATCCTAAAAGAAACAGCAGAAAAGGTAGTACTCCAAATTTCCTTTGAAAAGACACAATACATGACCTGCAACAGATTAAGAACACCATTTCTAAAAACAAAATATGGTAAGATCAGACGAGTCCTTTAATTCAAATATTTGGGTGAAATAATCATCGAAGAAGGGTTGGAAAAAGCGGCCAATAAGGGTAGATCTTAGAAAAATCTTAGGCCATAAACAAAAAATAGTACAATATACCGACTTCGCGAAAACCAAGAAATCAAACAATACACAGGTATACATAGCGATATGAGAAAAAGAAGACTTAAGTTATATGGACACATAAAACGGATCAATCCGAGTAAGTCCAAAAAGAATGAATGAATGAAAATAATTTAAATGGCGAATTTTGAAAAATTTCTTTTGAAAAAATAATTTCTTTTGAAAAACTTAAAAATTTTATAGAAGAGGAATTGAAATATTTTTTTTGAAAAGTTCATTCATAAACGAGTAATTAAAAAAAAAAAATTTTTAGAAGATATGATTATTTGAAAATAAAAGCACCGATTTTTTTCAAAAAGTTATAATTTTTTTCCGGCTGAGAAAAAAAAATGAAAATACCAGAGAAAAGTAAAAAAAGTGGGGTACATATTGGTTGGGGTTGAGTTAGGCAATAAATGTCCTATATATATATATATATATATATATATATATATATATATATATATATATATATATATATATATATATATATATATAAACTGTGGAAAGTGTCTCTTAATATTTATATTCTTCTGGGTCGCAGATTGTGATGGTGCGTACTTCTTATTGGTTCTGGTGTTGGCTCCGCCCCCTCGGACGATGTTTGGGGTGTCACAGTGGTACTCAGTTGCTCTCCCGACTGCGGCCGGTGTGCTTCGGTCTGTCGGTTAATTATTGGTTTTCACGTGTCTGGTAGATCGAGGGCATCATCTCTTCTGTTTAGACGTCCAATTTTTTCTATTTCTATTGTTTCTCGTACGGTTCTTATTTTGTAGTTAGGGATATTTGCAATTTGTCGGCAACTGTCGAAGTCGATTTTGTGTCCTGTTCGTAGATGGTGTTGGAACAGAGCCGATGTGGTTTGTTCATTTCTAAACGCCAATTTGTGAACACCAGAACCAATTGAGCCACCGCCAGAACCAATAAGAAGTACGCACCATCACAATCTGCGACCCAGAAAAATATAAATATTAAGAGACAGTTTCCACAGCTTTCAGTTCGGAGTGGGACTCCGAGGTGACCGGACCTGTCTCGGTCTGGTCACCATGGGCACAGATAACAGTGTCGGTTGGTAGTCTCGGTCGCGGAGGTCAGATCTGGCCTAGGGAGCGGACACCCCCGAAGTGCCGCTTGGGCATGAGTGGCATTTCAACCCTAACTAAGAGAATAAGTCTTAGCCCCGAAGTTGGTGAAGAACGATGCACCGGGACCGGCAGCAACACCAAATCTATCGTGCCCGAACTCATCTGACAAGAATAAACAGTGAAATATCTGTAAGCATGGGTGGACTCTGTGGTGGTCGGACGCGTTGCGAGCACGCTGACCATCGCGGGGGCAGATGACCATGGCTGTTGACTGTTCCAGCAGCAGAGGTCCGATCTGGCCTAGGGAGCGGACACCCCCCAAAGTGTCGCTTGGGCATGAGTGGCACTTCAACCCTAACCAAGAGAATAAGTCTTAGCCCCGAAGTTGGTGAAGAACGATGCACCGGGACCGGCAGCAACACCAAATCCATCGTGCCCGAACTCATCTGACAAGACTAAACAGTGAAATATCTGTAAGCATGGGTGGACTCTGTGGTGGTCGGACGCGTTGCGAGCACGCTGGCCATGGCGGGGGCAGATGACCATGGCTGTTGACTGTTCCAGCAGCGGAGGTCCGAACTGGAATAGGGAGCGGGCACCCCCGAAGTCGTTTCGCAGAAGGTGCGGCGGCTTCAACCTCACCAAGAGAATAGCCTCAGCCCCGACGACAGTGAAGATTCGATGCACTGGGATTGGCAACACCATCCAGTCCGTCCATTCCGTGCTACCAAAACGCATGTATAAAAACAACATCAAGTAAGAATAACACCACTAACATCCGGTATAACAACAAGAAAAGAAAAAAGAATACGCCAGAAGACAGCCAAGGAACAAGAACCGAGCAGTTCATCAGCTCATTCAAAGCAAACAGTGTCAACGACCAGTGAACTCAAGCAACTTAATCAACGAATAAACTTCCACCGGAATCGATCCTTGCGGGTTGTTTCCAGAGCAGTTATCCCTTTTTCCATCGAGGTCGAATAATCTCGAGCAAGTACCGTTTGGTACGGAACCGCGCCAAAAGAACGGCGTCTAAAAAACCCCACCGATTGAGACTGACGCGAAACAGACGCGATCGGATAACAAGTGAATAAAAGTAAGGGCTCTAGGGTCAACTTCCACCACACGAAAGTAGTAGTAGTAGTCCACAGTTTTCAGTCTTCAGACAAGCATTGAGAATGCCAAGTGTGACCTTGGCGAAACGTCTGCACGTTCCCAACAAACGGGACACAAACGATTGGATGTACTCCCGGACTAATAGTCGAGCGTATTCTTCCATCCGCGAAACACTACGAACTAACATATATATATATATATATATATATATATATATATATATATATATATATATATATATATATATATATATATATATTGTTTTTTATTATTATTCACGTATGTGCCCTAGTGGGCCACGCAAAGTACAGTTAGAGGCATTTGTTGTTGTTAGCCTTCCTTTGCGTCCATACTGATTTCATTCTTTCGCTACGAGCTTTTTTCCTTTCGTCAGACCAAGTTCTTCCAGTCTTCTTACATTTTTCTCTCTGACCAACCTCCCAAACCTTGTGTCTGAAACAACCTCTATCCGAAATTTCACTTTGTGTAATATTTGCTGATCTTAGGTCCTCTTTAATTGCAGCAATCCATTTAATTATTTCTACTTTAGCTCTAGTCCTATTTTCACAATATATATATTGATATATATATTTATATTTATACTTATTTTTAGTAATACTTGGTTTATATTATATATATATATATATATATATATATATATATATATATATATATATATATATATATATATATATATACCAATACACCACAGCACTTCTAGCAAATAAAGAAGAAATCAAGCGAATAAAAATTGAAAGAGGGTCTCTTCCAGGGTCTCTTTTCCTTTTCAATATCTGTCTGATCTCATCATCAAAAATTCTGAACAATACGGTACCTGGATACACAATATCAACAGCACCGAGCAAAATCAACCACCTGTTGTAGATGGAAGATTTAAAATTGTACTCAGGAAGTCCAAGAAGAAAAATGTACTCCAATACCGGAAATGGGAGGAGTACAAATAAACAGTGATGTGCTAGTAAAAGCACTAACACAAGGTGAGGGGTCTAAATTTCCTCCAGATCGCCCAAAAAACTGCCAAAATATAAAAAATACAGAAAATAGTTTTCACTTATCTACCCCACACAGAGTAATTTATTATTTTTGCATCTACAAAAAAGAAGAATAACTGAAAAAACGTATAGATCTATATTTGATTCGTCGGTAAAAATTAAGTTAGATCAATCTTCAATTGTTCAGTGGGGATATTTTTTGGCCTACTGTTCACAAGCCGGTTTTTCTTGTGAACGGTGCCTTTTTTCTGCCTTACGTCAGGTTCCGGCTACTATTCCATGTAATCAGCTTCGTTGAGATGTCATTTTACTGTACTAGCTTAAAATTAAACTCCCTGTTGGGCGAATAAATCTCTACTTAAATCCCGAGATGATTTACGTCGATCTTGTAAAGCGAGTCGATCTAAATATCGATCGGTTCTTCTACTTCTACGTTATTCTTCCTGCCTTAGCCTTATTTTAGTAGGAGACAGTCTTCTTATACCTTTTTAAGGTAGTTTACGCTGCACATCAATTCACGTGCTTTAGGCACTATTGCATCATTAAGCACTCACGAATCAACAAAAAAATATCTCCTAAGAGTCAAAACAACTGACGTATTTTTCTACTAAGTTTAGTCTCACAATGTCTGTATAAAATTAAGGCGCGATAGTATGAAATCGCCGACAGGCAAAGAGGTAATAAAAATATTCATTTAATAAGTCATAAAACTCTCATTTTAAGTCTCCTTTGTAACCAACGAAGATAAATATTTGCCCTATCTTTTGGATCGTTTTTATGGTGGATTTTTCTAATGATACCTAATACTTTTGCACATAGTTGTAAATATGATTAAAATTAAGTTGAAATAAAATATATTTTTCAATCAAAAAATGATTTGTATAGCTAAAAAAATCAATCATCTTTAAAGACTAAAGAACATACCGGTACAAAATTCAATTCGATTGATATGTGAAAAATTTCCGCCATCTTGGCGCAGCATTGGGTCGGTCCGCTCGTGGTATTCGAGAACCGTTAAAGAAGCGTCGCTTCTTTTTTTCGGTTTTTCAAATTGGTCAGTCCGAGACTGGTGGCAAAAATGTTTGCCGCCTACACTTATCTGCTCGCTAATATTCACGATCTTATTTATTCCGACCGTCTTGCGTACAGAAAGAAACATTGTAAGCGAATTGTGATGCCGGTCTGTATAAATATCGAAGAAGCAAGTTGAGAGACAATCTTTCTTTGCCTTATTACGTTCCTTTTTTTCCACGACAAAATATTTTGTTCTTATAAAGGTCATTTTACAAGATTTTATTTCGGAGACAGATTTTCTGCATAACTGCTTTCTTAATTAATTCCTTCCTTCCATAATTTTGTGCCTTTTTTGACTATCTTTGACATTTATATGAAAAAAAAATGTAACGCAAACTTAATATTTGAAGTCATCTCTCTTACTTTTACCACTTTTCAGGCAACTGTCCAATCTAAGATCGTTGTTTGAAGGGTCACGACGTTTCGCCAAAATGACATTTTGGAGATATATATATATATATATATATATATATATATATATATATATATATATATATATATATATATCTATATATATATATATATATATATATATATATATATATATATATATATATATATATATATACATATATATATATATATATATATATATATATATATATATATATATATATATATATATATATATATAATATATATATATATATATATATATATATATATATATATATATATATATATATATATATATATATATATATATATATATATATATA